>VDFB02338372.1:12194295-12512255 GCA_007258455.2 Sequoia sempervirens
TGCTACAAAAGGACATTAATATATAGAAATTACATTATAAAAAATGATGTATTTAAAAAAAAAACTTACATCCATCTCACGATCACTCTCCTCAAGGGAAATATTCACACGTCAATGTTGAGGCGTGCTCAAGCCCTGTATAAACCATCCAAATAGAAATTAGACTACGAATCAATAATTTGGTTTGATTTTTCAATTGAACTAACATCTATAACAATGAATGTAAATTGAAATTTAGTAATTTTCCTCATACCTTCCCTATCAGAGCTATCGAGGATTGTATAGCAGATGAAACACCAATATCCATAGCCCTCATAACATTTGGAGGTGTTTCCACAACCAACATTTGAAAATAAAACAAAAAATTATTTAATCACAAAAAAGTTACAATAGTAATGGACACGTCATGACTTATAGTGTATGAGATCTAATGAAATTTTTTTTGAGTACTTATTAAACTATATATTTATGATGTCATGCTTCCTATTTTTCCTATCCATATCTTGTTCGAAAGGATGTATTTTTAGGATTTTACCCATAGCAGTAAGCCACTAAATTGTTTGATTAAATGCTTTTGTAGACATGTACAATAATTATGGTGGCATAGAGAAGGAAGTGAACTATTTGAAAAATACCTCAAAAGAAATGGGGTCTCGTGGTGATGGAATGCCATTACAAACAAATGCATGTCATGACATTCCATCACAATAAGAACACATTTCTTTCAAGCATTTTTTCAAAAATTTCATTTCCTTCTCTATGACCAGTATTATTGCTTAGTATTATGATTTGATAGATATTTTTCCAAGCATCCATAGTTTGTTGGAAAGCACCTATTTTAGGCTTTTAGCCATATCAGCAAGGAAGCACGAGTAGTTTGATAAAATTCTTTGGTGCACATGTATGAAAAATATGGTATCATAGAAAAGGTGGTGAGCAATTTGAAGAAATGCCTGTGTGGTCTCATGGTGATGGAATGGAATTCCATCACCATGAGACCACATTTCTTCGAGGCATTTTTTGAAACTACTAATTTCCTTGTCTATGTTATTGCTTACTATTATGGTTTCATAGATTTTTTCCAAGCATCCATAGTTTTCCGTACAGGTGCACCTTTGCAAGCACATGCCTCCATGTGAAGAAATTGCATCACTACTTATGTTGACTTTCTAAACAACTATATTATAGTTGAAATTTTGTCATCTATCAACATCTAGTTATTAGTTATGGAATGTGAAGTAATGCTTTGAGTTTGAATGATGTGCAATGCAATGTAACCAACAATATGAATATAAAATACACAAATCTATTAAGTACAATTCATTAGTTAAACTCTTTATTCTATTACCTACGTGAAGGTTTGAGTAAATCCACTGGCACTAAGAGGTGTTCCCTCGAAACCTCCAATATTACCCTGTTCAACATCCAAAATCACATATTAAAATACCATTCATAAAAAAATGCTATTAACATGTAATAAATTTATAATTGTATACTAGTTACATACCCCATTGATATGTGTACTGCAAAAATAAGTAGGTGGAGGGCCAGTGTATCTTGTCTCAACACTATGACCTTACAATTTTATTAAAATCATAAAACTAAATTAGTTAATCTTGCATTTCAAAATTGAAATTTAATAAATTAAATTCAATGAACATGCTAAATTTTACCCAAGTATCAATTCCATATGCATCATGCAAAATTTCAGTTGCCCTCTCCATCTCCGTAGCTACATAAGGATCCTCCACAGTAGCCTCCTGAGTGTTGATGGGGTCATATGAACAAGTTTCCTCACAAGATTGACACACATGGGTTCAAAGGCCACCACTCGAAGACTCCCTTGAACAACGTTGTAGAATAGGGCTAGTATAATTGATGACACTCTGGGTGAAAGTGTTGATTGCCTACAATGTTTCTATGTTTGCACTCTCCTTCACTACTACAGGTATAACAATGTGCTCACGAGGTAGCCTAGTGAGAGCTCATCTCCCATGCTGTGTAGGATCCGGCTGTGCATCGGGCTTATCCTAAGCTAACCCCCCACCTCTCCCCTGGAAGTCCCTCATGTCAAAATAATTTGGTATTTTGTTCAATATGAACTCACTATATAGTTTCCTAAGAAAATACTGGGGGACTTCACAATTGTTGCACAGTCAGTCATCAAATACCATGTACCACCTATCACAAAAATGGTTCCTAATATCTTGGTGGTGGCACCAATGAATAGGAAACCTCTTCGCATTGAGGCTAAGATTTTGATTTGTGCATGGGTCAGTGAATAATGAGCACAAATCACCTTTTGTAATTTTTAAATCCTTTACTTGTTTATATGATAGTTTATCTACATAATATTCCCTAGCCACCTGCCTCCTATCTTGCCATCCAGTTATTTGTTTGCTAATTGAATCTACATTTTTTAACATATCTTTCAATGAATTTGTAAGGGTCATTATTTTTGTTGTTGAACAATGTGGATCACTCAACCTACTAATAAAATCCTCAATCTAGTTTTTGTTGTTCTCAATCTCACTCATTAAATTTTGTTGAGTGTCAGAATGGTCTTGATGGATTGGTGGAGGAGGTTCTTATTGAGGTTGATTTTCTTGTTGAGGATTTTGTGGGTTTGTGGGTTCATTTGCATCTCCTACGAATTCAAAAATTTATATATCAAATTTAACCTAAAACTAACAAAATCAACCTAAAACTAAGAAATTCAAAACAAACAACAAACAATACTTACCTCTCCCACATCTTCGTCGTCGTGGCACCATCCTTGCAAAGAAATAACAACTCTTGTTGAATATTTGTTCCCAATACCTCCTAGAATGCGAGCGCGAAAGTTGGGGGTTTTGGCCATGGGTAGAAGAAGAAAACAGTCGAAGTGAAAATGAAGACTTTCACTTTTTTTTTTCTTTTAGCGTGCTCGTGTTATAGCATTTTCAAATTTTTTTTAGAAAGTGGCAAAAAATTGGTACCCAACTTCATGCACCCACCCTATGGATGCTTGGAAAAATATCTATCAAAGAATAATAGTAAGCAATAATACCATAGAGAAGGAAATGAACTTTCTAAAAAAATGCCTGAAAGAAATGTGGTCTTATGGTGATGGAATTCCATGACATGCATTTGTTTGTAATGGCATTCCATCACCACAAGATCCCATTTCTTTGAGGAATTTTTTCAAATAGTTCATTGCCTTCTCTATGCCACCACAATTAGCGTACATGTCTATGAAAGAATTTGATCAAATAGTTCACCGGCTTGATGCTATGGGTAAAAGACTAAAAACACGTCCTTTCAAACAAGATATGGATAGGGAAAATAGTAAGCATGATAATTAGAAATATGTAGTTTAATAAGTACTCAAAATTTTGTTCATTATCTCATACATTCTAATTCATGGCGTGGATCGCTACTGTAGTTTTTTTGATTGAATAATTTGTTGTTTTATTTTTAGATGTTGTTAGCCGAAACACCTCTAAATGTGATGAGGGAAATGGAGATTGGTGTTTCATCTGCTATACAATCCTCAATGGCTCTGATAGGGGAGGTATGAGGCAAATTAGTAAATTTCAATTTACATTCGTTGTTATAGATGTTAGTTAGTGAAAAATAAAACCATTATTGATTCAAAGTTTAATTTCTATTTGGATGGTTTATACAGGGCTTGAGCACACCTCAGCATGGGTGTGTGAATATTTCCCTCGTGGAGAGTGATCATGAGATGGTGGAATGTGATTATTTTGTTAAATATATCATTTTTTATAATGTATTTTCTATATATTAATGTATTTAATTCTTATTGTAACGGTTAAAACTTCACCATGAACTAAACACTAGGAGGAGGAGTAGGAGCACTCCTTGAGTGCATTACAAATGAGTGAAAGACCTATAGCCATCTGATCGACATGCAAAGGGAAAAAAATATTTCCAGAGCATGGAGAGCAATGAATTTTGATTCTAGAGCCTTTTGTTGTATGCCTACATGGCAATTTTGTACATATTTTGTATTGGATATATTTGACATTGTATGCCTATATGGCATTCTCATAAGCCTATATGGCTATTTTATACCTATATTTCATACTTATATCGACATATATTGATATATGCCTACATGACTATTTGGTTAATACAAATATTTTTTATCGATGGTGTCCATATTTGCATTCTAAATTGATGGTTCAATAGGTATAAGTTACATTTATTCAAGGGTATACTTTACAACTTACATGTATACTTTGTGACTTATGTGTGTTCCAATGTATACTTTTCAACTTATGTGTTTTCATGTGTATACCTTGTGTTTGTGCATATACTTTATATTAATTTGTGTATACTATGTATTCATGTGTATAATTCAAGGCTTATATGTTTTTGAGTACTTGTGCTTCCCTTATTCACATGTACATGCTTACTTATTCACGTGTATACTTATTAATTGGTTAGCCCTAGAATTGATCATTGTTGTCCTTCATGGTTTATCTTGAATATTAATTGATTGATGCTAAACAACTTTATCTAAAAGAAAAAAACACATTTTCAATTGGTATTCCATGAAATGATTCATAAAAGGATTCCAATATATTTAATCCTTTGATTAGAACAACTCAATTAAGCAAATGATACATAATATTCACAACACTTGCAAAACATAATATTTAGAGTAGATGAAGTAGTTAACTTCTTGACACATTATCATACAAACATTTATATTCAATAGTCTTTAAACATTTTCATAGCATAATCCTGATAGTGCAAAATGAATTATTATGTTCTTGACGTGTCACCATATAAACACGTCAAAATATTTATATGTCAAATTTTTACAATATTATTTCTTGTATGCGAAATGGACTTAGGAGAATGCAAGTTATAATTTATAATACAAATAAGAAATGGACTCAATGTTTTCCTAGACCCCCGAATAGGTTATAATTTATAATACAAATAAGAAATGGACTCAACATTGTCCTAGACCCCCGAATAGGTCTATTTAACAAAGCAACACCCTCTCAATCACTCTTCCAATTGCAAAAAACCATTGGGAAACATTTATTAGTCTAAAAATCCACAAAATCCACAATTTTTAGGGCGTGATTGGCCCTCTAACCCCACTATCCTCTAAACCCTCACTTTTTTTAAATTTCACTAGGGTTTATTAAAAACCCCATATCCAGATGTCAAAAAACCTCAAAACCTCTTCCAACACTCTTCATTCTACCTACACAAAATTAATTGACCACCAAATTATGTTTCCCCTTGACTTTACCCACTTTTACTCCCTCAATCCTCTCTTTTTCATTCAAAACCTCTTTATTCCCAATTAGGGCATCATGCCATAACATAATTTTGACCTCCCTTGTCCTTGTAGACCATTTGAACACATCAAACTCCACAGCCTCACCCTATTTCCAACCTATTCTAACTTATTATCAAAAAAATTCTTCTTTTCACCTCATCTAGCCTTGCTTTTAAGGCCCAAATTCTGAATTTTGAACAGGGACATCATTAGTAATCTCTTCCAATTCCTTTACCAATGCTATTTTCTTATTAGTACTTACATAATTGACTCAAATGACCCAACACTAACTCAAAACTAAAAGTAAGATTTAAAAATGGTCTATCATGGCCTTATTTGCCATTATAATGACTAAAACCACTGAACTAGATCTTCATCAAATGGAGGAACAAGGTGCTCTATACCAATGATCATACACTTCTTTGTGGAATACTTAGACTCCTCAACCATTATGTGTATGTTTCTCTTTTCCATTGTTTTGCATGCCATCATAAGGGGTCAAGCCGGTTGAATGTAGCTCGAAGCAATTCCACATGTTTAGGTGTGAAAGAGGACCATGCCTAGCGTAAACCTACCTATCAGGACACATTGGAGTAGTTTGTTTGGTAACATGAATTGCAAAACAAAATTTTCACTGCTTTGCAACTTTACATTGCTTCCATTTGACACTTTTTCCATCAAGTGAAAATTGGACACCACATGAAAAATGACTCCGAGATAAAAAAAAATAAAAAATAAGAGAGGTTATTGTAGAGGAACCCAATGTGATCCCATAGGCTCAAATAGAGAGTTCGCAAGCATCACAATTTTTGAGTAATATCCTATCAAATTTTGCTTCCCTTTTTCACTTTGCACCCTTAAGGGATTGATCGAGTTGAATGTAGCTCAAAGAAATTTTGCATGTTTGGGTGTGAAAGAGGACTATGCATAGCGTAAAAATACCTATTTAAATGCATTAGAACAATCTATTTTGTCACCCGAGTTGCAAAACTAAATTTGCACCACTTTGCAACTTTGCACTACTTGCATTTGACACTTTTTCCATTAAGTGAAAATCCACCGCCATGGGAAAAGCATTTCAAGATAGCAAAAACCAAGAGAGGTTTTTATAGAGGGGCCCAATGCAATCCTGTAGGATTAGAAGAGAATTTTCTAAGCATCACGCTATTCGAGTAACAACATGTTGAAGTTTGCAGCCAATTTTCACTTTGGACTCTTAAAGAATCGATCCAGATGAACATAGCTCAGAGTGATTCCACATGTTTGGGTGTGAAAGAGGACCATTCCTAGTGTAAAAATACCTATTTGGACATGTTGGAACAGTCTGTTTGGTCACACGAGTTGCAGAACAAAAGTTGCACCACTTTGCAACTTTGCATTGCTTGCATTTGACACTTTCCATGAAGTGAAAATCCGCTGTCACGGGGAAACCACTCTAAGATAGAAAAAATTGAGAGAGGTTTTTGGAGAGGGACCTAACATGATCCTGTAGGATTAGATGGGAAGTTTCTAAGCATCATTGTATCCGAGTAACAACATGTTGAAATTTGTAGCCATTTTGCACTTTGGACTCTTAAGGGATCAATCTAGTGGAATGTAGCTCGAAGTGATTCTGTGTGTTTGGGTGCAAAAGAGGACCATGCCTAGTGTAAAAATACCTATTTGGATGCATTGGAATAGTTCATTTGGTCACACGAGTTGTAGAATGAAAGTTGCACCATTTTGCAACTTTGCACTACTTGCATTCAACACTTTTTCCATCAAGTGAAAATCTGCCGCCACGTGAAAACCACTCTGAGATAGCAAAAACCAAGAGAGGTTTTTGTATAGGGGCCCAACAAAATCCTGTAGAATTATATGAGAAGTTTCTATGAATCATAGTATCTGGGTAACAACATGCTGAAGTTTGCAGCCATTTTGTACTTTGGACTCTTAAGGGATAGATCCGAACGTAGCTGAGAGCGATTCCACATGTTTGGGTATGAAAGAGGACCATGCCTAGTGTAAATATACCTATTTGGACATGTTGGAATAGCCTGTTTGGTCACACGAGTTGCAAAAAGAAAGTTGCACCATTTTGCAACTTTGCACTGCTTTCATTTGACACTTTTTCCATCAAGTGAAAATTCGCTGCCATAGGAAAACCACTCTGAGATAGTGAAAACCAAGAGAGGTTTTTGTAGAGAAGCCCAACATAATGTTGTAGGATTAGACAAGAAGTTTCTAAGTGTCACGGTATCTGAGTAACAATATGTTGAAGTTTGTAGCAATTTTGCACTTTGGACTCTTAAGGAATTGATTTGGTTGAACGTAGCTCAGAGCAATTCCGCTTGTTTGGGTATGAAAGAATACCATTCCTAGCATAAAAAATACCTATTCAGATGTGTTGGAACAGTCTGTTTGGTCACACAAGTTGCAAAATGAAAGTTGCACCACTTTGCAACTTTGCACTACTTGCATTCGACACTTTTTCCATCAAGTGAAAACTAGACACCATGAGAAAACCACTCCAAGATAGCGAAAATCAAGATATTTTTTTGTAGAGGGCCCCAATTTGATCTCATAGGAACATATGGATATTCTGTAAGCACCATGGTTTCTAAGTAATACCTTGTCAAACATTGTTTCCCTTTTGCACTTTGGACCCTTAAGGGATCAAGTCGGTTGAATGTAGCCCAGAGTGATTATGTATGTTTTTGTGTGAAAGAGGACCATTCCTAGTGTAAATGTACCATGCCTAGCATAAATTTATCATGTAATTAGAATAAGATCAATAAAATTTATTGTTTCCTTGCATTTTTCTATATTTTTACCAGAAATCGAATGTTTCCTTGAACTATACGGTTTCGTACAAGGTGATTGTGTTCTCTTTTTCAATCTATTTGTGTTTCCATAGACCCTATACATATTTAGAAACCCATTTTTATGTTAGGGTACTTATTTGGTGAAAGGGAATAAGTTTTATGGGGTTTGTGTTGCTGCCCCTGCAGATTTTGATGGAAAAGGGCATAAAAAGGAGGTTTCACCCTAGGGTTTGATAAAATATTGCATGTAAAGGTTGGGTGATTGTCTTTTGAGTTTTTCTAGGTGAATTTAAGAAGGTCTGAGGTGGTAGCATGTTTTGGTAAGGTGTGGAACCATTCCTTTCATTAAAACCTCCTCATACTAGTATAAAATAAGGGTTTTGTGGTTTGGCGTGGTGGAGTGAGTTTCTCCTAAGACAAATTGAAAATCTAAGGGTTTGGATACATGAGAATTGTTTTCCCAACAAGTTCAGGGGGTTCTTGAATGTTTAAAGGTACGTTCCTTTGTAAATTAGGCCTAGTTAGCCTAATGAGGATAGTGAAGGTCATTTTTTATGCACATGTTCCAAGACAAACACTATTGATTTTGAAGTATGTGTTGTAACTCAATAATGGCTATCTAGATCATTAATTTGTTTGTGAATTCATTTGAGAAATTTGTGAGAAAATGTCTAAAACTAGGGTTTGCTAACCTACTAGACAAGGCAGAGTGAAGGGTTAAAATTGAAGAGATAGAGAGTTGTTGGTTGAAACTTTGTTTGAAACTCATTCATTTGAGGTTTTGTGAAGATTGACACCCCTTGCTTACTCATGCAAGAGCATATACCAAGATCCACAAACCATCAGGGTACTTCTGATCCAAACTTAATAGGAGAAGATCAAATTAAACAAACATCATTCTTTTTCCCAACTTTCATGAAAAATTCACTTATCCATTCACCAAAATCCCACTTTTCCCATTAGAAACTATATGGAAACCAACAAGCCAAGAACTTCATAAATATTTTTTGTCATTATTAGATTCAAAAACAACCTTACCAACATCATATTGACTGTATCAAAGCCATAATCTGATCAACAACATTAAACCATTCAATTCTTTCATTTTTCAATGAATTAATCATTTCAACTTGTTTCAATGAGGGAATAAGACTACAAACCATTGAGTTTTATTCTAACCATTCACCAGACATCCAAGACATTGTAAATAGCCTATTCTTGACTAAAATAAATCAGATACACACTTGTAAACCATTGACCATTAGACTTACCATTAACTTGCAGTCAAAAACACCATTTTGCACCAAAAATCAACCTTACTCAAAACATCAAATCTTCAAGATTAAAATAAGAATCTTTACCAAACCATAGATACATATTTAAATACATTATCTTGGTAGTTTCAATAAACATTCAAACTTTGAAAACTCTGTTTACTCAGATTACCACATTTTAGCAATCAAAACATCATTTTACACATTGTGTAAACCTTGCTCAAAACACCAAGTTAGCTTCCTAGATCTTATCAAAGAATTGAGACGTATTTTCCAACACCTTTTAGATAGGTTTTAATCATAAAGAAACATTCAAATGATTGTTTACATAGATTTTCCCATTTTACCTATCAAGGCATCAAATTGCAAGTAGGTTTCCAAACCTTGAATTGAGTGTAACTTCTTATTGAGATCCTTTAAAACTTGGAATGATAGCTTTTTAGCAACCCATTTTTTCCAATATTAACATATACAAAAATTAGATATACCTTTTTTGGAAAATATGTGTAAACCAATAGCTTGCCCATTGGAAAATGCTTCAAATTAGCCCAAATTTACAAAGGGACTACCAATGAATCATCTCCAAAACCCCATATGACTTCAAAAATTATTTTATCATGTGTCAAAACATAGGATTCACCAACATTTAGGGGATTAAAGGCCCAATTAAACAACCAACAATAGAAACCTTGTTTTTAGGCTTATGCCATGCAAAAAGAATGAGGGTTTGATAGAAAACACCATTGCAAACCTTCAAAAGCTTAGCCATTGCTCCAAAAATGTCATGTTTAGATATGTATGCATATGAATTATAAACCTCCTTCCATCCTTGAACACTTCATTTTCCTCAAAGCACCACTTGGAGCCACACTTTTCACTTGGAAATTCATCATAAAACCCTATAGCAACAACTCCACCTCTGTTTGTTGAATTCCCCTGCACAAATAAACACTCAAACACCTAAAAAATACTAATACTAACCTACTCCACTTATCTAAACTATAAAATTCGTTGGAGTAGTCATTATTGGTTATCTAGACTCTCAAAAACCCAATCTTGAGGGTTTACAAACCGAGTTGAGAAAAATTAGGTCAAACTAATGATAAACTCAATGGATACCCTCCTAAATAGATTCAAATGAAATATAATTCACTATTATACCTTAAATAACAAGATTCAAGGCCTTAAACTACTTTATAGGTTGTACAAGTTAATGAACAACTGGAAAAACTCATAAAATCACTAAAACAAGGACTTTATTGATTGTAAATCTTCAAGAATACAAAAGATATCTATTTTTCTAGACCTTAAATGCTTTATATAGATGTTTCCCAACTAATAAATTCCTTTTCAACTTCCTTCATCGACCTATCCCTCTAATTTCCCACAAAAAGACTTCAACTTTTGAGTTTTTTGCCTTTTCTTGCATTTTTGACAAGTTTTACAACTTTTGCACTTTTAGCATGTTTTTTTTTAGAAATTCAATTGCCTCACCTCATAGTGACCTAATAAACATTCAAATACATTTAAATAGGTCTTCACATGACCTTTTACATACATTTTACATTTGAAAATTCAATATTTTGATTTTTTTTCCTTTTGTAGGCAATTTGTGAGCAAGGTGCTCCTGCACCACTTACATATTCAAATTGAAAAACACCTAATTGCAATCCATTCCACCAAAATACTTAACCCTAAATTGGTGGAATGGAAATATTATCATGTAATGGACTCTCCAAACCTTGTTTTGAGGGTTACAAACTAGTTATGATAAAATTGTTCTTATTTCCTCAAATCTAAGTTAAAAGACTTCAAAATACTTTCAAAAGTTACCTAACTCCTTGCTTTGAAGAAAAATAATAAAAAATATAAGTATAAGGTGTTGTAAAATCCACACAATCTTGAAACAAAAAGGAAAAGTGTTGCAAATACAAAAAACATCATCCTTTATTTACTAATTTTGCAATTGTGCAACTAATGTAAGTTTTGCATTTTTACACCAAATGACATATTTTGTGCAATATCACTTCTCTAATCACCTAATGACCTCTTTGAGACTTTTAATACATTACATATAACATTCACATGACCTTTTTCACATTTTTTACATTTCAAAATTCAAATATTGCAAATTTTCCTATTGAAGGCATTTAGAGAGCAAGGTGCTCCTGCACCAAACATGAACTCCAAAATTACAATATTTTAGTAAATCTCATTACAATTCCTTAGGTTCTTCGTTCTCACCATGATTTCCAATGTTCCACTAGCTTTCCAATGTGGTAGGGTTGAGAAGGTAGGGGAAACATATTCCTCATAGAAATGGGGTGTCATGGTGCACCGTGACACCCCATTTCTATGAGTCATATGATGCCCCTACCATTAGCAAGATAGTGGAGTGTTGGCAAGCTAGCTCACTAACTAGCTTGCCAATGTGGTAGGGTTGAGAAGGTAGGGGAAACGTATACCACATTGGAAAGCTAGTGGAGTGTTTTGCTAGCCACTCACTAGCTTTCCAATGCGATAGGGTTGAGAAGGTAGGGGCAGCGTATGCCTCATAGAAATGGGGTGCCATGGTGATATACGCTACCCCTACCTTCTCAACCCTACCACATTGGAAAGCTAGTGAATGAGATAGCCTATGGTACCCCATTTCTATGAGGCATACACTTCCCCTACCTTCTCAACCCTACCAGATTGGCAAGCTAGTGGAGCGTTGGCAAGCTAGCTCACTCACTAGCTTGCCAATGCAGTAGGGTTGAGAAGGTAGGGGTAGTGTATGCCTCATAGAAATGGGGTGCCATGGTTATGTATGAGATGGTAGGGGCAGTGTATGCCTCATAGAAATGGGGTGCCACGGTGATATACACTACCCCTACCTTCTCATACATCATCATGGCACCCCATTTCTATGAGGCATACACTGCCCCTACCTTCTCAACCCTACTACATTGGCAAGCTAATGAGTGTATGCCTCATAGAAATGAGGTGCCACGGTGATATACATTACCATGTCACCCCATTTATATGAGGCATACACTGCCCCTACCTTCTCAACCCTAACGCATTGGAAGGCTAATGGAGTGTTGGAAAGCTAGGTCACTCACTAGCTTGCCAATACAGTAGGGTTGAGAAGGTAGGGGCAGCATATGCCTCATAGAAATGGGGTGCCATAGTGATACTAGCTTGCCAATGTGGTAGGGTTAAGAAGGTAGGGGAAGTGTATGCCTCATAGAAATGGGGTGCCATGGTGATATACACTACCCCTACCTTCTCATACATCACCGTGACACTCCATTTCTATGAGGCCTACACTACCCCTACCTTCTCAACCCTACTACATTAGCAAGCTAATGAGTGTATGCCTCATAGAAATTGGGTGCCACGGTGATATACATCACCATGGCACCCTATTTCTATGAGGCATACACTGCCCCTACCTTCTCAACCCTACCGTATTGGAAAGCTAGTGGAGTGTTGGAAAGCTTACTCACTCACTAGCTTGCCAATGCAGTAGGGTTGAGAAGGTAGGGGAAACATATGCCTTGTAGAAATGGGGTGCCATAGTGATACTAAGTTTCCAATGTTGTAGGGTTGTAAAGGTAGGGGAAGCGTATGCCTCATAGAAATGGGGTGCCACAGTGATATACGCTACCCCTACCTTCTCATACATCACCGTGGCACCCCATTTCTATGAGGCATATGTTGCCCCTACCTTCTCAACCCTACTGCATTGGAAAGCTAATGAGTGTATGCCTCATAGAAATGGGGTGTCACGGTGATATAAATCACTGTGGAACCCCATTTCTATGAGGCATACACTGCCCCTACCTTCTCAACCCTACCACATTGATAAGCTAGTGGAGCATTGTCAAGCTAGCTCACTCACTAGCTTGCCAATGTGGTAGGTTTGAGCAAGTAGGGGCAGCATATTCCTCATATAAATGGTGTGTCACAGTGATGTAATAACCATGACACTACATTTCTATGAGGCATACGCTACCCCTACCATGTCAACCATTTATGAGACCAACCTGAACACAATTTTAAGGTTTGAAAGTCATTTTAAATGGTGTATTGACCCATTCCTCTCACTGTGGCCACTCTAACTCGAGGAATGGGTTTGCAACATCACTAAAAGGGTGTGGGAATGTTGAGTGTGTATAGGGGAGGTCAAGAGTTGAGTTGGGAATGAAGCCTTGGAGTGAAATTTGGTGTTTTCCATGTGAATTTGAGAGGTTTTGACATTATAAATTCAGTATTGTGTTAGGGAAGCATTGTTTCTTATTTAATTAAGTTTGTGCAGGCCATTTTAGACCTGTTTGAGGTGGTGGCATGTTTTGATAAGGTTGGGAAGTGTGTTTTCCAATAAGCCCTAGGTTATTTGGATTAAATAGAGGGTTTTTGGTTTTGGCATCTTGGTGGATGAATTTCTGAGAACTAATTGTGAATTATTTGGTTTAATACATATAAATTTTTTTCAACATGTTTTCAAAGGTTTTGGTCAAGTTTCAAGATAATTTTATTTTCTAAAGTGTCCTAATTTGAGGCCAAGTTGGCGTAGAAAGCCTGATTTGAGAAATTTGTTACAAAGTAACCAATATTGGTTTGTTGGCATGTGATTGTGTACCCTAAGGTTCCTTGAAATGGTTCAATTATTGGTCTTAAATAATCTTATCTAGAAGAAATACTTGATTGAATGAGTTGGCAATGGTACAAGGAAGAGTGTTGATTTGGTGAAAAGTGAAGAGTTTTGAGAATTGTGACTTGTGAATTGTTGTTGTTGGTTGATTTTTTGTGTTCAGCTGTGTTGCAAGACCTACCTTGGTTGCATCACAATTCAAATTCTTTTTCCATGCTTCCATTTTGAGCCATGATTGCAAGATAGGTTGCACCTTTCCCCATGTTGCTAACTTAGCCTTCAATAAAGAGTCTTCTAATAGTGGAGAGAAGGGTTAGAATCCCTTGTAGGTAGACTAATCAAGGAAAAATTTAAAATATATCACAAATATAAATGATGAGGTAGGTTCAGTGATGAGGTAAATTTAGAAATAGAAATGAAAACCAAAATAGTTTGTAAGATCTATCAATATGGGAGGAGTATATTCCAATTTTTAAGAGAGATGTATGGAAAATTTGGTAGCATAGACAAGGTAATGAGCTGCTTGGTATAATTTTTTGACAAAATACCTCAATGAAAGCTTAAGAGAGTGGTATGCACTTCCATAATAAAGGACTGAGAAATGATGTTTTATTTTACTTCCTTAAAACGTATGTCATATATATGTGTATACAAAATGTGGAAGTATACACAAGGTAAGTCAATTGTTAAATAAAAAAATGCCTCAAAGAGATGTGGTTTAAAAAAGTAATTGGAAAGTGTATACAATTGTGTAATTTAAAATGTGCATTGACAACCTAAGTGAAATATGCCAACCAATTTTTTCTCAATATTTACACAACACAAACCAACACTACGCCAATAGATTAATGTTAGCCTCTAAATTGATATTCAAATTAAATGCACTCAACACCAAGAATGTTCACCAAGATCCTTTGGAAGGAAAGGTGATAGCATATGGTGGAGGAAATTGAACAATAACTGGAAAGAAAATTACAACTAAATGTAAACAGGTAGTGAATGAGCCATGAGAGATTTCCTCACTACCACTTATTCAGTAGGGGGAAAGATTACAAAGTAAAACTAATTCATTCATTGTGGTGGGCATCCACTCATGAGTGGGAATTTACCACTTTTCAATGGGTACAAAATGAGAAATTATTGATTTCTTTCTCCACACTGGTGGTAAAACATCCAGGGGTTACAAATATGAGAAATTAAGCACAAGTAAATGTTGCAAATGAATGACTGGAACAATACTACTATTTACAGTCTTACAATAAAAACAACAACTGCAAATTACAAGAGATTTACAATCAAATAAAAGCACAATTGATAGAAGATGATCTCCACACTTATTATCTCTCAAATTTTAATTACATAAACCAAAATTTGAACTTCTAAAGGTCTGATATTAATAACCAACAAACTAAAAATGATCAACCAACAAATTGTAAACTAATAAAAATGCTCACAACTACTTCAAAATACCTCCAAATGAAATGAAACAAATTGTAATGACTCCTTGGAGGATAGGTGCCCAATGTGCAATGACAAAATTGCATCAAAAATCCACCAATAATTTAGCACGAACTCCAATGCCCTCTTGAAATGGTATGGCTTGCTAAGAGGGGAAATTTTGCAAGATAAAAGAAAATACTCTAAATTAAATTCCATTTTTTTGTGGAAAGGGTCACCCTTGGTCTAGAATCACAATGCATCAATACGAAGGACAAGATTAAATTTATTCAAAAAAATGCTAACAAAAATCTACTTTAGCTATATGAATACCAACAACATAAAAACTGAAAATATCACCGAAATTCTCCAACTTTGAAGTTCAATTTGCTAGTTTGGATGAGAAGCAGCCATAAAGCCAACTAGGTGTTATCTTTCAAACACGAAATTGGACAAGTGCTAGGAGGTAAGCATTCCTCGAAGCCAAATTCATGAAGTCATTTCAACAACATAACATTAGCATAAAATGATGGATGATAAATGCTAGAGAAAACTATCTCTTTTATGGAATTGGAAGAGACTTTTCAAATTCCATAACTCCTCCAAGAAAGGGACGCCGAAAGCTCCTTTTTGAAATATTTTAAAATTCAAAATATTTAATTCTCTTCTAGAATGGCATCCAACTTCAAGGCATAATAAAACTTCATTAAATATTAAATAACTCCATGTGGTGTCCCCATTCATGACCACCTTTTAAACACAACTTAAATTCATCTCATTAGGCCAAGGGGTCAAATTAAAAACATAACATTAATTGCCTTGAATTAAATAATTTCTCCAAATATTTCCCTTTTAAAGCCAAAACCAAAATAACTCAACTACTCCAACAAAAAGAGAACTCACTAAAGTGTTTCCAATTGGACCACTGCCAAGATTAGAACTTACTTAGAATAGTAAATTCAGAGAAATGCCACAAAACCTCCAAGAAAAGGAAACCCTAATTTTCACTTTTGATCAACCTATAGATTTCTAGAAATAGGCTATCAGTCACAAATGAGTGTATGGCCAAAATGGGGACATTACAGTTTTCCCTTCCCAAAATTGCTTGTCCTTAAGCAATGCCACAAAACTCCAAACTGATCCCACCGAACATATAGGATCTCGGGGTCCCATGTCCATCTCTAAAAAACCCCACCATTTTGATGCTATACTACTTTGATCATACAAATGAAATCATTGCACCAAAGCTGCACAAACCATCCCTGCAACCTCAAAGAGATAACATGCCTGAAATTCAAACTAGAAAACATGAAAGGAATGGAATCAAAATCAAGTAGTATTTCATGCCCAATAAACTCTGAGTAATTAACATTTGCAAAGCCAATGTTAATCACCATTTTGTGAACTAAAAAGAATAATCTAATCAACTCAAAAATATTCTCATCAACATAAATCCTCAAGGTAACAAAAAGTGTGTATCCATCATATCTAATTTCAAAGGGAAAAACAACTCTTTGCAAAGTAATAGAAGCTGCATCCTCAAAACCCCACAAGGATGCATAATTCCCCCCCTGAGTAAATCTGACATATTCAAGAAAATTTCTGAAAACTTCCACCAATCTCTCCACCAATGTCTCAAAAAGTTAAACCAAATCAAGCAAGGGTTTGCTGGCCCAAACACTAGTGCAAGAGATTGTACAAGGAAAGCCACTAGAAAAGAACTTGAACACTATCCAATTTTGATTTGAATCACTATGAAACGTCATTTCCCACTTTTGAGGCCATAAACCATCATTGAAAAGAGATTGTGAAGAGGAAAAATGAATGTAATAGCTACCTATGAAAACTGAAATGAACCACTCAAAGTCTAATTTAGGAAAATCAGCATGCAAGGAGTTGTACAATTGCTGCAAAAACTAGAAATCAACATCTATATTATCACAACTGCTCATGCCCAAGGCTAGAAACATCCTCTCAAGGAACTCCAACCCAAAATAAAAACATCCTTTATTCGAAATATCTCCCTAATCCATTGATTGATGTGCAAAAGGAACCATCAAATGGTTAATAAGGATGGGGACAACATCAAAGAATCTGAAAATTGAACCCTTATCTCTCCAATGATTCCTCTTTCTACTTGTAACAATCTTCATCAAGCCATGTTGAGGATCCCAAGCATGGATACCCAATTGAAAATGTTCTCCAATGCATCGGAAAGAGTACACAACACTTCTCCAAGTGCTAATAAAAGAAAAATGCAAACTCAAGAAGTTAGTGTCTTCTTTGATAAACCCATGTAGCCCATCCATGAAAACATCAACATCAATGGAGAACAAAACAAATGTTGTCCTCAATTCCCATTTCCCCAAAGGACTATGATGAGCCAAAATATCACTCAATGCATGAGATGGATTGTCAAGAATGTAAATAATCTATTTTGGTCCATCTCCCAAACTTCATGAGTAATAAGTCTGGAATCATCACTCTTTGTTTCTGCAATGAAGTTACCAAAAACTACCAAGACTTGTTTTATTGACACCTTGAAGCCAAAGATGAAGAAATCTCCTTGAGTCTACACTTCCCATGTGAAGAATTCATCCTTGAATCCACTTATGCTTTCATTATCAAAATTCCCTTGATGATTACTACTCACAAAACATGGCACACCCTCATAGAAATTATCTATCACCTTATGATTATCCAAATTATGTGAAGATAATGGACTGTTGTTATCAACAATATTTTCTTCATCCCTTTCATCGGTGTCTTCATAGAATTCAAGCTCATCTTTTTCAACTTGTGGATGCCCATCATTAGTTTTCAACCCAAAAAGTGTAGCATGCTGAATACTACATTCATTATCCATCAAAACATCTATCTCATAGTTGCAAACCATTCCTTCTTGTGGAAAAGTCTCTTCCCAACTCAAGAGTTCACACTCTTGATGTACTTTCCAATCACCATCAACATATGGGATCACCTTGGTATTAGGCAATGTTTCATCATTATGGAGTTAATTTATTCCTTCAACTATTTTCTTGATCTCCATAATCCTTGTATTAGCTTCTTGTTCCTTAAGGGTGACTGCACTAGATGAATGATTTTATGCTTTGAATAAAGAATGATGAGCTAAGATAAAATCAAGGAAAATCCTATCCATCTCTTCCTCCTCTTGGTAGGCATCATAGGTCTCCTCTACAAAATTAATAGCATTATCTCTATCTAAGAGCAAGTGCAAATAATCTGACTTTATGGATTCCAATGCCTCTTTGATAGATTGCATCTTGGAAAGAGTGTCTCCATCTTTAACTCCATTTGGTTTCTCTTCAAACTAAAACTTCTAGCAAAGTTCTTCAATTAAGTGGTATGTGCTATCAAATCTTGATCACTTTAACAATCTTTTCTTCTGAAACCAATAAATTATCCTTCAAAACTTGTAGCTCTTTAGGCCCTTGATCCCAATCAACAAAGAGGCTATGCTCATCAAACATCAATTTTTCTGATTTGATTTCATTGACATGATTTTCAAAATCATCCTCCTCTCTTATTTTTCAACTAAATAATTCCTTAATAGAAGGCTTGTCAACAACATCTTCAAGCAATGAGTCATCAAAAGATTCCCTTGCTTTCTCCCCTAATAATTTTGGTGTCAAAATGCCTAGATCCCATGGTCTCATGAATATCTGATTTTGTTCTAAACAACTATTCCCAAAAAATTCTTTATGGATGGTTGGTCTCTTGAAGACATCACCTTTAGAAAAATCTACATCAAACACAATGGAGTTATAACAATAATGGGCTCTATCATTAGGAACACCTAACTCAACAATATCTATCCCAAAGTCATTCTGAAGTAATTTTGGTGTGGGAGAGTCCCACTCATATTCTAAATTATCATAAAAAAAATGATGAACATGCTCCAAATTAGTTGTTGTTTTGAGATTTTCAACAACCTCAAACTCTTCATCAGCTGCATTTCCTTCAAATAAAACATTTTGAAGGTCTACCATACATTCCTCTTGATTAATACAATCTTCTTTTTCAAATAGCAGCTTTGTAGGTTCATCTCTCTCCATTTCATCATGTTCTTTATCTATAAACTCAAGTGAGCCAATTTGATAGTCTTCTAGCTTGGGAACTTTCTCTTCATCATCAGAGACATTTCTACTCTCATTTTCAAGTGCATTAGTATCTCTATCTTGACCTTTCACGTTCTCATCCTCTTCTTGTGTGTGAATTGGAGAGACAACCAAACAATCTTCTGATTTTAGATCATTCTTCTCTTCAATAAAGGAAATCTCCATATTATTTTGAATTGAATTCATCAAAAGAGGCCTCAATTTATCCTCATATTGAATGAGAAAATCTCTAATCAACATACCAATAGTAGAGGAGTTCTTTCCTTCTTGTTCATGAATTTTTAATAGAAAAGTTAGGACGGATTTTAGAATGTCATCCATCTCATTGATAGTTAAAATTAAAATGTTTCTCACTGCTACAACTACATCCTCCTCTTGTTCACTCCAAGTTGAAATGAAGAGGTAATGGATCAAATAATATATTTGATCTTGCTTACCCAATTCAACTAGCAACATACTTGTTTTGAATTTTGAAAAGATCTTCAATATAGTAGCTCTTTTGGAGTACTAATTGCTATCAGTTTCATCAAGGTCTTAAAAAATTTCCACTATCATATTTAATATGATCTTCATGGTTTCATCATCATTGGGCATCTTGAGAATTAAAATTCTTATTATCTCCGTGAAACAAGAAGAAATTAGCAACTTGGTTTCCTCATCTAGATGCCTCAGCAAATAGGGATGATTCGAAAAGGTAACTATAGGTTCTAACGGGAGATGCATCTCCTCAAAATGTGATTGTTTCACTTGCCTCAAACTGTTCTAACAAATGAAGAATGTTCTCTTCATTTTCTCTTGACTAAAATCCTTTCTCAAGTCCTTTTCCAGCCATATAGAGAGTCTCTGCCAATGTCATCTCTTCTTCATTAGCCATGCTTAACTGCCAACTTCTAAACTAAACACAAATCTTCCCACAGGTTTAGTAATTGTTGATTTTATGCATGATAGTCAAAAAATGCGCACCAAGAATTATCTTTCTTCTTTACAAAGACTACAACTGGAGCAAAAAGAGTTTCTTGGTTCCTCAAAACCTTTGAAAAAGCATCAATCTCAGGCCACTGAAACTGAACTCTAGGTTGATCTCTAGTGTAAAATCTAATTCCTCTATCACTCATCTGTCAAATGAATCTATCTTTCTCATAGGATGTCAAGATCTTTTGCTCTGATACCACTGATATATGCCAACCAATTTTTTCCCAAGATTTACACAACACAAACTAGCACTATGCCAATAGATTAGCATTAGCCTCCAAAATGATATTCAAATTAAATGCACTCAACGCTAAGAATTTTCACCAAGATCCTTTGGAAGGTGAGGTGATAGCATATGGTAGAGGAAACTAAACAATAACTAGAAAGAAAATTACAACTGAATGTAAACAAGTGATGAATGAGCCATGAGAGATTTCCTCACTACCACTTATTTAGTGGGGGCAAAGATTACAAAGCAAAACTAATTCATCCGTTGCGGCATGAATCCACTCATGAGTGGGCATTTGCCACTTTTCAGTGGGTAAAAAATGAGAGATTATTGAGTTCTTTCTCCACACTAGCGGTAAACCATCCAGGGGTTGTGAATATGAGAAATTAAGTGCAAGTAAATGCAACAAATAAATTACTGGAATAGTACTATTGTTTATAGTCTTACAATATAAATAACAATTGCAAATTATAAGAGATTTACAATAGAATCAAAGCACAATTGATAGAAGATGATCTCCACACTAATTATCTCTCAAATGCTGATTACATAAACCAAAATATGAACTTATAAAGTTCTAATACTAATAACCAACAAACTATAAACTAATAAAGATGCTCACAACTGCTTCAAAATACTTCCAAATGGAATGAAATGAATTGCAATGACTCTCTGGAGGATAGGTGCCCAATGTGCAATGACAAAATTACATCAAAACTCCACCAATAATTTAGCATGAACTCCAATGCCCTCTTGAAATGGTATGACCTGCTGAGAGGGAAAATTTTGTAAGATAAAATAAAATAGTCCAAATTAAATTCCAATCTTTTGTGGAAAGGATTGCCCTTGGTCTAGAATCACAATACATCAATACCCAAAACAAGATTAAATTTATTCAAAATATGCTAACAAAAATCTACTTTAGTTGTATGAACACCAGCAACATAGACACTGAAAATATCACCAAAATTCTCCAACTTTGAAGTTCAATCTGCTAGTTTGGATGAGAAGAAGCCATAAATCCAACTTGGTGTTATCTTTCAAACATGAAATTGGACAAGTGCTAGGAGGTAAGCATTCCTCTAATCCAAATTCATGAAGTTATTTCGTCAACGTAATATTAGCATAAAATGATGGATGATAAATGTTAGATCAAACTATCTCTTTTATAGAATTGGAAGAGACTTTTCAAATTCCATAACTCCTCCAAGAAAGGGACACCAAAAGCTCCTTTTTGAAATATTTTAAAATTCAAATTATTTAATTCTCTTCTAGAATGGCATCCAATTTCAAGGCATAATAAAACTTCATTAAATATTAAATAACTCCTTCATGTGGCATCCCCTTCATGACCACCTTTTAAACACAACTTAAAGTCATCTCATTAGGCCAAGTGGTCAAATTAAAAACATAACATTAATTATCTTGAATTAAATAATTTCTCCAAATATTTCCCTTTTAAAGCCAAAACCAAAATAAGTCAACTGCTCCAACAACAAGAGAACTCATTGAAGTGCTGCCAACTAGACCACTACCAAAATTAGAACTTACTAAAAATAGTAATTCAGAGAAATACCACAAAAATTCTAGGTAAAGGAAACCCTAATTTGCACTTTTGATCAGCCTACAGATTTCCAAAAATAGGCTATCAGTCACACAAGAGTGTATGGCCAAAATGGGGACATTACACTAAGGTTATAATGACATACAAATAATGATCAACATGGAATATACAAAATAGCAAAAATGAAAGAAAATGTGTAAAGACTTCATATACCTAAAAAACTAGAGTTTCAAATGGAGGAGTTCAACCCAATTATGTAGCCTTAGCTTCTTCTTTCTTCAAG
Organism: Sequoia sempervirens; assembly: GCA_007258455.2. Classification (NCBI taxonomy): domain Eukaryota; kingdom Viridiplantae; phylum Streptophyta; class Pinopsida; order Cupressales; family Cupressaceae; genus Sequoia; species Sequoia sempervirens. Next base: position 12,216,942 of record VDFB02338372.1, read on the forward strand.
CTCCTCAATAATTTAACTTTTTGAAAAGATTGTTCCCCTTCAAACTTCAATTGTATATTAGTTTTCAATGGAATTCAAACTTGGATTGATATTATATGTCTTTCAATGTGAAAAATCTGCTATTTCATGCAAAGGTGGTAGAGAGATCATGAAAAAGGTGGTGGAATGTGAAAAAAATGCATGCACACTTTACAACATCATCAAAAAGCTACTTTTTTTCGAAGCACGCGTAGAACCAGGAGAATATGTAGATTGTGGGCCTAGAGATAACATGTATATTGAGGTTTTTCACCATTTTTAGTGTAACACAAAACATGCTCATGTTATAACGCACTTGAGTTATAACGTGAGTGCGTTATTTCTTCCTAAAATGGACATATCTCTACTTCTTCGAAACGTGCTCATGTTATGAGAAAGTTGGCTTTTTAATATATTTATTTTCTCTCTCTTTGTCTATACCTTATATACCCTAATTCTATCTCTCTTACCTCTACCTTCTATCTCTCTCCCTCCCTCCCTCTCTCTCTCTCTCGTCTCTCCCTTGTCTCTCAACCCCTATACCCTCTCCCTCTCTTTACTCCCTCTCTCTCACTCACTCACTCCTATCTCTCTCCTCTACCTCTACCTTAACCCTTATACCTATATCCTCTACCTCTCTCTCTCTCTCTCTCTCTCTCTCTCTCTCTCTCTCTCTCTCTCTCTCTCTCTCTCTCTCTCTCTCTCTCTCTCTCTCTCTCTCTAGTCATCTCCTTGTCTCTCAACCCCTATACCTCTCTCACATTCCTCCATCTATCTCACCTTCTACCCTCACATGGCCTTATACCTCTATCCTCTGCCTCTATCTCTCTCCACTCCCTCCTCTCTCTCTCTCATCTCTCCCTAGTCTCAGCCCCATACCTCCTCTCTCTCACTCATTCCTTCTATCTCTCTCCCCTCTACCCCTCACATAACCCCTTATGCCTATATCCATCACCACCTATCTCTCACTCCATCCCTATATCTCTCTGGGGTCCCTCACTCCTGCCCCTCTCCTCTATCAACTTACCTCTCTCACTCATTCCTCCTGTCTCTCATCTACCCCTCTGCCTTGGCCTTGTGCCCTCTGTCTCTCCCATACATCACCTATGGGGTCTCTCCCTCCTGCACACTCTCTCTCAGCCACTCTCTCCCACTCCACTCATCATTCATCTCTCTCCCTCTGCAACACATCTGCCATGGCCCCATCAATGGCAGGAGGAGCTAGTTCTGTCTCTCCTCCTCCATCTGCCCATGTGTGTATCTGTCATACATACTGTAATATATATAAAGCCATCATCAAACTTATATATCTCGTCTCTGCCTATCTTGGAACCTCGCTCATCATCATCACTCACTCATAATGCTCTGCTCCATGCTCCCTCTCTCCCTCCATCTCTCTCACTCACTCCTCACTCTGCTCACTCCCTCTCTCTCACTCTCCCAATTCCTCCCTCTCTCTCTCTCTCATCTCTCAACCCTAAACCCTAAACCTTCAAACCTTAAATCCTAAATCCTTAACCCCTCTACTCTCTACCCTCAATCCTCTACCTTCTACCCTCAACCCTAATCCCTTAATACCTAAACCCTTAAACCCACTTAGTAAACTCTCTACCTTAATCCCTCTACCCTCAACCTTAAACTATCAACACTTAAACCCTCTACCCACTACCCTCTACCCTATAAACCCTTAAACACTCAACCCTAAACCCAAAACCCGCAACCCTTAAACCCTCTACCCTCCTGCCCTCTGCCTAATCTCAAATCATTGAGCCCTTAGAGCACTTAGTAAACTCTACCTAATCCTCAGCCTCTGCCCTTTGTCCCTCAGCCATAGCCTAATCCCTCAGCCCCTATACCCCTCTACCCTGTACATTGGGCCACTCAGCCTAGTCCCTGACCCTATACCCTCAATCACTCTACCCTCAGCCTTGCAAAGTAACCCCTTAAAAAATAGCCTCTAACCCACTGCCCTCTGCCTATAGGCCTTGACCTCGACCCTAAGCCCTCAATATGAGCCCCTAAACCCTTAATCCCTCTACCCTCAATCCTCTACCCTCTACCCTCAACCCTAATCCTTGAACCCTTAAACCCTTAAACCCACTTAGTAAACTCTCTTCACTAATCCCTCAACCCTCTTGACCCTTAATCCATCAACCCTTAAACCCTAATCCCTCAACCCCCATACCCTCTACCCTATACATTGGACCCTCAACCCTAATCCCCCAACCCTATACTATCAATCCTCTACCCTTAACCTTAAAATTTCAACCCTTAAACCCTCTACCCACTACCCTCTACCCTATAAACCCTTAAACACTCAAGCCTAAGCCCTAAACCCTCAACCCTTAAACCCTAAACCCTTAAACCCTCTACCTTCTACCCTCAATCCTCTACCATCTACCATCAACCATAATCCCTCAACCCTTAAACCCTTAAACCCACTTAGTAAACTCTCTACCCTAATCCCTCAACCCTTAAACCCTAATTTGTCAATCCCTAAACATTCTACCCTATACATTGGACCATTAACCCTAATACCCCAACCCTATACCCTCAATCCTCTACCCTTAGCCTTAAACCCTTAACCCTTATACCCTCTACCCACTACCCTCTACCCTATAAACCCTTAAACACTCAACCCTAAATCCTAAACCCTGAACCCTGAACCCTTAAACCCTAAACCCTTAAACCCTCTACCCTCAACCCTTAAAACCTTAAACCCACTTAGTAAACTCTCTACCCTAATCCCTCAACCCTCTTGACCCTTAATCCCTCAACCCTTCAACCCTAATCCCTCAACCCCTATACCCTCTACCCTATACATTGGACCCTTGACCCTAATCACCCAACCCTATACCCTTAATCCTCTACCATCAACCTTAAACCCTCAACCCTTAAACACTCTACCCACTACCCTCTACCCTATAAACCCTTAAAAACTTAACCCTAAACCCTAAACCCTAAACTCTAAACCCTCCATCCTTTAACCCTAAACCCTTTAACCCTTTACCATCTACCCTCTACCCTTAATCCTCTACTATCTACCCTTGACCCTAATCCCTCAATCCTTAAACCCTTAAACCCACTTAGTAAACTCTCTACCCTAATCTCTCAACCCTCTTGACCCTTAATCCCTCAACCCTTAAACCCTAATCCCTTAGCTCCTATACCCTCTACCCTATACATTGGAACCTCAACCTTAATCCCCCAACCCTATTCCCTCAATCCTCTACCCTCAACCTTAAACCATCAACCCTCAACCCTTAAACCTTGTACCCTATAAATTTAACACCCAACCCTCAATTCTCAACCCTCAACCCTCAATCCCTCAATCCTCAACCCTCAAACCCTAAACCCTCAACCCCAATACCCTCTACCCTATACATTGGAATCTTAATCTCAATCCTTCAACTATATGTACCCTCAACCCTAATCCCTCAACCCTATACCCTCAACCCAATACCCTAATCCCTCAACCCTACAAGTCATCAACCCTATACCCTCTATTCTAACCCATCTACCCTATACATTGGATCCTCAACCCTCATGTATCTATGTCCCTCCCTCCTCTTCTCTCCTTCTCTCTATCCATCCATTCCTCCCTCTCTACCCTAGTACCTCAACCCTAAACCCTTAAACCCTTAAACACTCAACCCTAACCCTTTACCATCAACCCTTAAACCCTCCACTCTCAACCCAATACAATCTACCTTAAACCCTAATCCCTCAACACTAATCCATCAACCCTTACACCCTTAAATATAAGAAAACTCTGTACCCTAATCCCTAAACCCTCAACCCTTAAACCCTCAACCCTCAACCCTCAACCCTTAAACCCTAATCCCTCAACCCCTATACCCTCCACCCTATACATTGGAACCTCAACCCTAATCCCTCAACCCTATACCCTATACCCTCAATCCTCTACCCTCAGCCCTCGAACCTCAACCCTCAGTCCTCTACCCTCAAACCCTCGACCCTGAGCCCTCAACCCTGAGCCCTCAACCCTTAAACCCTAAACCCTTAAACCCTAAACCCTTAAACCCTCTACCCTCTACCCTATACATTAAACCCTCAACCCTCAATTCTCAACCCTCAACCCTCAATCCTTAAACCCTAAACCCTCAAACCCTATACCCTCTACCCTTTGCATTGGATCCTCAACCTAATCCTTCAACCATATACCCTCAAACCTATACCCTAAAACCTATACCCTCTACCCTAAACCCTTGAACGATAAACCCTTAAACCTTCTACCCTATAACCTCAACCAAATACTCTCTACCATCAACCCTAATCCCTCAACCCTCAAACCTTAAACCCTAATACCCTAGAAACCATCAACCATATAGGTCCTCCACCCTAATCCCTCAACCATATACCCTCAACCACTATCACTTTATCTCTATCTATACATCTCAACTCTCCCTCCCTCCCTCTACTACCCTCTCTAATTGTCTCTATCTACCCTCTCCCTCTTTCTATGTACCTCTTGTTCAATCAATCCCTACCACCCTCTATCGATCCCTCTATCTATATCTCTCTATCTCCCTCCCACTCTCCTCCACTCTCTCTCTCTCTCCCTCTCTCTTGTGTCTATCCGTCCCACCACCTCTCTCTTAGGTCTCTCCCTCTGGAAACCTACCTAGGTAACTCTCTCTCTCTCTCTCTCTCCCCCCACCTCTCTCTCTCTCTCCCCTCTCTCTATTTATCTCTCCCACCCTACCTAGATAAGTCCCTCTCACTCCACCCCCATCTTTCTCTCCCTCTATTAGGTCACTCCCTCCCACAACCTCTCCCTCTCTCGGGTCTCTCACTCACACTCCCCCTCTCTCCCACTCTATTCCTCTCATAGTCCCTCTCACTACCTATCTCTCAAGTCTCTCCATTTGGAACCCTACCCTCTATCCTCTACCCTATACCATAATTCTATCTCTCTCCCCTCTAGCCTCTAGCCTCTACCCTCAACCACTATACCCTCCACCCTATACATTTGTGTTGGATGTTGTGGTTGTGTTGCTGATATGTGGCTTTCATTGATGTCAACACTATAAGCATTATTGTATTAAAGGTTGTATATGTCAAGGATGTTGAAAATTTTGTAAAGAAATAGTTGCAGGTTGCCAGTGGAATAGTGAAGGTGTGGTGAATACTTTTGAAATCTGCAAAAACTAAACTTCATACAAGGTTAGTAGCTTACAAATTCCTCAAGCATGACCCTATGAAATACCTTGAAAATGCTCCAAAATGCAACAAAGGATAAAATAAAATCACAAGCATAATGAAAACACTCAACAAGTTACCTATTCCATAGTGGATTGGTGTCACATGTGCTAGTGACCCTTTCCCAACCCTTGATCAATAGCTAAAATGATGAAGTGCAATGGAGATGAAGAACAAGATTATTTCTCAAACCAAGAGAGTAACCTTGCATAAATTTTTTGTGGATTCATGAATGAGAATGAAGGCATTATTTTATAGATTTTCTTGGTGAGAGATTGGCCAAGATGGTGAATGTGGGACTAAAGATTCTCCAATGAGGATAGGCCACTTGTCAAGTGATGATAGGCCAATGGTTGTGCAAGATTTGGGAAGAGTGCCCATTAGAGGGAGAATTTTAATTCAAATTTTGCAATAAATTTTGAGAGGGGGACAAGAAAAACAACAATAAATGCAATGTTGGACTTGTCATGTTGAGGGAAAATGAGGGATTTTTAATAAATCAATAAAATTGATTTATTTGTGCAAGTGGAGATATCTAGAGAATGCAAGTGGGTGAGATTAGTATTTAATCAGGGTTAGATTAAATAGATGATGATTAGGTTAGCTTAATGGTGTTTAGATGATTTTGAATTTTAGGATTTAAATATTTGATTTATTTAAATTAGAAAAGGATGGAAGATGCATTTTTGAGATTTTAATTAAATAAATTTTTATTTATTTAATTAAACTATGATGTGAGCTTTTGATTTATTTAAATGATAAGAACCCAATTTACCAGGTGAATGGATGTGATGCATTTGATTTATTTATTGAGCGGATGAATATGCATAATGCAAATTTGACGTGTCTACATTTTGCCCCTCTTTGAAACAATGTACTTGTTGTGTTGGTTCAAAGAATAACTTGCCTCGATCAAAATCAAAAAAATTCTGATTTTTTAGATGCCCCAACGGAAAGAAGTACATTGGTACATTGCCACCTTGAGAGATCGGGCGAAAAGATTCGATTTGAGGGTCGATCTCGCGATAAAGAGGTTCAAAATGGATGGTTATGGATGACGATGCAAATGAGATGATTTTAAGATGCTTAGAATAACAAATCTATATTATCCTTAACAACTTAAATGGTGATATGATGCGAGATGGATGGGATTGATGATATGATATGCTGTGATTATGCAATGGATGAGTTATGAGATGCTTAGACTAACAGATCTATATTATGATGATGATATGAATGCACGATGGATGCATGATGGATGCATGATGGATAAATTGGTGATGATGATTAACTATTCATGCTGTGATGTTAGTGCAGAAAATAAAGAAATTAGATGATGAAAAGAGGATCCAACAAGCCATCATTATGAGAGATGATGATGAGAAATGACGATGAGAAATGATGATGAGAAATGATGATGATAGATGGATGATTTTCTTATCAAGGATTGGGATTTTCAAAGGGTCACTTACTTTATGTTTGATAACACACCTAAGCATGATGCATCAAGGTATAAAGGACCAGGATGGCATTGTACTTAGTGTGATGGAATTTGACTCGACAAATAGATAGGAGTATTCTTGTTCACACCTGACATACAAAAACCTTGCTAGGATGCACTTTAGAAGTTTCAAACATCTCGGACCAAAACATGGAAAGGTATAACCAATCAATGCAATAGTCAACAAGCTGTCCGAAACATCCTCGATACATATCTAACAAAGAAAGTATTTGCCAAGTTATTTTACAAGAACGTCCAACAAGCACATCAAACAAAACAATAATGATCGTTGCCCCATTCCTATCTCTCTAAATCCTTCATTCGGATATCATCAAGAGGTCCTTGGAGTGAGTGCAATAAGATAAGTCAAAAGAAAAAGATAAAGCACACAAACAAGTTGATGTTCTTCAATACCGCTAACCAAAAGGGAATGTGTTTTTAAGGATAAGGACTGAAACTTATTGCCAAAAGATAATGCCCATTGTAGGAAGGATACATCCTAGGACATGTTAGTGGATGGTGACACGTCATTTTGTTTATCCAAAGTATTCTTTCTGATAAATAATGCCTCTTGTAGGAAGGATTCATCCTAGGACATGATGTTATCAGATGATTGATATGGGACTGTTTGGATGATGGATTATTGACACAAAGACTTGACCAACTTGTTTATGTACTGACTAAGACTTGAGACTTGATGCTTTTGAGTTTTACTTTTAACCTGCTAGACTTGTTTCTAACTGTTTCACCAAAGGTTGATGGTGATGATCAGCTTATTATGAATGGTGTTTATTGTGGGTGCAAGTGAGATGAGGCAGATGGATTTTCTCAAATATTTGGATGTTTTTGATGTTTTGAAATGTTTTGAGGCTGTTTTTTGGTATTTTCAAGATTTTTCAAATGTTTTTGGGATTTTCTGATATTTTGACCGAGATACTAACCTAAAGACCTATCCTAGGGGCCTTGGGGGCTGATCGACAGATTAGCCTTGCCTACGTTATACACGCAGGGACCACGTAGTTCGACTGACGACTCGACCGATTTACAGATGATGATATACATGATGAGATGTCAGTTTATTATGACAGACTCCTATAGGACTGACCTAAATGTCTCGGGGGATGATTAAAGATCAACCTTGCCTACGTTCAAGCTCAGAGACGACGTAGTTCGACAAGACGACCATATTTTTAGCTTTTTGAATGACTTTTTGACCTGTTTTTGGATTTTGATATGTTTTGAATGTTTTTGGATTTTTTGATGTTTTTGGATTTTCTGATTTTCTGATGTTTTTGGATTTTTGGATTTTCTGATGTTTTTGGATTTTCTGATGTTTTGGATTTTGGATTTTACGATGTTTGGATTTTCTGATTTTGAGGACTTTAAGACCATACATGAATCTGATCTGATGAGAACATGCCCCTAGCATGATGCAATAGACTACTCAGATAAAGGCAGGACAAACTGACCTTGAGAATGGAGTAGTACTAGGAGGGATCATGATACGAACACAGGACCAAGCTATGGTGGATGTGAGTGGATGAGTGATGAATGGAGATGAGATGGATGATGGAAGTGAAATGGAGGGATAATGATGAACAAGTTAGCAAAGGTCCTGGTGGATGGAAAGTGCTTATTTACACAAAGGCGCTGTTTGCGAGTTTTCACCATACTTGCCCAAAGTGCCGGAAGTGGATTTCACTAGAGGATGATTTTTCTCTTTACTATTTTTGATCCTTTTTCTAATTTTTAACTTTTTTTGTTGTTACCAAGATGCCTGTTTGCCAGGTTTTCGCCGAAGTAACCATTTTTAGGACTTTTTCTGATTTTTTGGATTTTTGGTTCTATACCTTGAAAGAATTAGGCATAATTTTTTTTGAGATGGGAGCTATTCATGGGCTCCTGCAAAGGTTTCCCTTCGGGTGTTGATAGCTGATATGCCCCTGATTTATAGCTTGCTATGATGATGAAAGGCCCTAACCAATTGGGTTCGAACTTGCCTTTGCTGCTGGGATTTGGGACATTCTTCTGATTTTCTTTTAAGACCAGTTCTCTGACTTGGAAAGTCCTGCTTCTGATCCTCTTGTTGTAGCTTCGTTTGAGTCTATTTTGATAGACTTGCAAGTGATTCAAAGCATCAATCCTTCTCTCATCTAGTAACTCCAGCTTGTTTAGTCTTGAAACCTGATATTCTTCATCAGTGATGAGATTTTGCAGTGATATTCTGAGGGATGGGAGCTCGATCTCAATAGGTAGTACAAATTTTGATCCATAGACCAGGGAGAATGGGGTGGCGCCAGTGGGTGTGTGGATGGTTGTTCGATAAGCCTAGAGGGCAGGATTAAGCTGCAAGTGCCAGTCATGACCTGCGTCATTGACTATTTTCTTGAGGATTTTGAGGATGGTTTTATTCGTGGCTTCTGCTTGGCCATTGCCTTGGGGATAGTACGGGGTGGAGAAGCGATGCTGGATTTTGAATTTTCTCGCATAAGTCACGAACCTCCTAGTTCTTGAAGGGTGTCCCATTATCTGAGATAATGGCTTGTGGGACACTGTAACGACATATGAGATAGTTCAGGATGAATTTTGAGATTTGCTTCCTAGTGATATAGGTCATGGGTATGGCTTCCACCCACTTTGTGAAGTACTCAGTTGCAGTTATAATGAATTTGTGGCCATTGGATGAGGTGGGTGAGATTTTCCCAATGAGGTCAAGTCCCCATTGCGAAAAGGGCCATGGTGTGATGATAGGATGAAGCTCTTGAGCTGGAGCATGGATGAGGTCCCCATGCTGCTGACATTGTAAACACCTCTTAGCATGGTCATGAGCTTCTCTTTCCATTGTGGGCCAATAATATCCCATCCTCAGCAGTTTCTTGGCGATGGTCATCCCACTCGAGTGTGAGCCACAGATACCGTTATGAACCTCGATTAGAGCGGTTAATGCCTCCTTAGCATTTAAACAACACAGTAAGGTACCTTCTATGCTTCTACGGTATAAGGTATCACCTAGGATGACAAATCTAGATGCCTTTTTGATAAAGGTTCATTTTAGGCTCAATGGTAGGTCAGCGGGTAAGACTCCTATTCAAAGATATGTATAGATGTCATGATACCAAGGATCATCAGGACCAACAATTTCACACACATATTCTGATTCTGGTACCTCGAATGTGGGAATGAGAAGTTGCGTGATAAAAAAATCATATTTTGGTACGTTATGAGGGATGTCTAATAGAGACCCAATTGTAGCCATGGCGTCAGCTGCTCTATTGTTGGTTCTTGGAATCTTCTCAAATGTTATGTCAATGAAGGATTCTTTTAGAGCCTCCACCAATTTCTTGTATGGGGTTAGCTTGTCATCCTTTGTCTGATATTCATTATTGACCTAATTTATGATCAACTGCGAGTCTCCATATACCTTGAGAGCTATGATATTCCATTGCACTACTATCCTGAGACCTATAGTCAAAGCCTCATATTCCACTATGTTGTTAGTGCAAGGAAATGCCAGTTTGTATGACCATGGTATGCAGTCCCCTTGGGGGGTGATGAAGAAGATACCAGCTCCTGATCCATGTTGTGTGTATGAGCCGTCAAAGTATAATTTCCAGTAATCAACTACATTGAGGTTAAAGATGGATTCATTTGGAAATTCAGATACAAGAGGATTCTCAGAATATATGGGTGCTTCTGCTAGTTGATCTGTAATAACTTGACCTTTAATGGCTTTTCTTTCCACATACTCGATGTCATACTTTGACAGTATCATCACCCATTTTTCCATTCTTCCTGTGAGCATTGCCTTGGATAAGAGATATTTGAGGGGATCAATTTTCACAATGAGCTTGATCTTGTATGCCAACATGTAGTGTTTGAATTTTTGGGATGCAAATACTACTGCGAGACAAGCTTTTTCAATGAAGAAGTAATTTAGCTCCTGACCGACCATTGTCCTGTTGATATAGTAGATGGCCCTCTCTATTCCGTTTTCATCATGTTGAGCTAGGAGAGCTCCAAGGGTTGCTCTTGTTGCTGACACATATAGGATTAATGGCTTCTTTGGGATAGGTGGCATTAAGACTGGCGATGTCAGTAGATATTCCTTTATTTTGTTGAATGCCTCTTCGCACTTGGTATCCCATTTGTATACTACCCCCTTGTGGAGTAGGTGTGAATACGGATTCTGCTTGTCCGCCAGTTGTGCTATGAACCTTCTAATGGATTGAAGCCTTCCTTGGAGGCCTCTCAGTTGTTTTAGATTCCTTGGTGCCTCCATCTCAAGGATTGCTTTGACTTTTGCAGGATCCACCTCGATACCCCTCATGGAGACTATGTATCCTAGTAATTTGCCTGATTGCACGCCGAAGACACACTTCTTGGGATTTAGTCTGACCTTGTATTCCCCTAATCTATCAAAGATAGCACTTAGGGTTGCTACATGATCTTGTCTTTTTCTTGACTTTGCTAGGATGTCGTCGACATAGTCTTCGACTATTTTGTGAATCATATCATGAAATATCAGTGTCATGGCCCTTTGATAGGTTGCTCCTGCATTCTTTAGGCCGAATGGCATCATGTTCCAGTAGTAGGTTCCCCATGGGCAAGTGAAAGCCATCTTGTGTTGATCTTCTTTTGCTATCATAATCTGGTTGTATCCTAAAAATTCGTCCATTAGTGATAGCATCTCATGCCCTGCTATCATGTCCACTATCATATCAATATTGGGAAGTGGGAAATCATCCTTGGGACATGCTTTGTTCAAATCTCTAAAATATGTATAGATTCTGATAGCTCCATCAGGTTTTGAAATAGGTACCAAGTTTGATACCCATTCTGGATAATCAATTGGTCGAATGAATCCAGCATCTAATAGCTTTTTGAGCTCCATTTTGACTAACAAATCGATTTGAGGGTGCATTTTGTGAAGCTTCTGTCTGATAGGTTTTGCATTTGGATACACTACTAGGTGGTGGACCACAGTATTTGGATCAAGTCTTGGCATATCAACATAACTCCATGCAAAGTTTATTTGTCTTTCCCTTAGGAATGTTGCTAGGAGTTCTTACTCTTCTGATAGTAGTGATTCTGCATAGAATGTGATATGCGGGGTCTCCTCTGTTCTTAGGTTGATTGGGTTGCATTTTTCGGCCAAGACTACTGACTTCTCTTGATGAATAGCTCTTAGGGGAAGATTGAATCCTTCATCCTCAGGCGCCTCAGAGAGGTTTTCACCTTTGGATACGTCCTTTCTTTTTACTATTTTCTTGTCAAAGAGTGCCACAGTGTGGTTTTCACTCAAGGACCTGGATATGATTCTTAGTTTCTCACTTTTGCGACTGAAGGATTCAATAGTTTCCCCATAATAGGCGTGTGTGTCCAACTCCATTATGAATCCTACCTTGTGATCTCCATCTGGAATGTTATCCCTCAAGCCCATGAATTCTGAGAGTGCTTCATCATTTTCAAATGTATCGAGAACTAGTGGTCCTCGTTGGTCATAGTCGATCAGTTGGGGGTAGACTAAGTGGATCTCATGATTTTGACTATCTGGTTCAAAGGATATGGTACTAATCATACACAAGGTGGTATCTTCGAATAACCTAGGTAGTTGGATAAGGTATCTTCGTCATCGCTACTAATATAGGGCTTAGTGATAAAGTTATGCATGTCTGTCCCTATGGGTATTGGGGAGTGCACTTGTACTAGGACTGGCTGAGGAGAAACATTAGCGGCTCTAACTGGAGGACTTTGGCCACGTATGGTTATTCTTGGAGGGGTACATCCAAGACCAAGATTTGTTATAGGTCGCATCTCAGGCATGATTGGTATTAAGAGCCCATTGTCATTTTGTCCCAGTCTTTGATTTCGGTCATAGCCCATCACAAGCATCATGTGTAGGCCTCTGCTTCTTTCATCCATTGGTAATTCAGGTGTCGGTCTTTCATCTTGTTGGCATTTAAATTCACACCTCTGGTATGCGTATTTGAAACAGACAGCTATGCACAAATAAACTGCTCTTCAAATTAGGAGGGGAAGCTCCCTCTTGCTGATGGTATTCAAGAAAGTAAACTAAAACTAAGTTGCCTATCTTTTTTGATCAGCTAGAGCACAAGGTTTATAAAACACAAATGCTGCAATTGAGATTTTCTAATTTCAAGAACTTCAACTACGACTAACTTAGACTAAAGAAGTTTCTAACTTCTCAAGTAAAAGCAGAGCAAGAGAAAGTAGAAATGAACAAGGTAGATTTTTTGACAAAATACTTCAATAAACTCTTTCTCAATGAACATCTACACACTTCAATGTAAGTTGAAATCAAGATCATAAAAGTAAAACACCAATAACGGAAATCAGAGATTTTATATCAAGGCAAAGGAGGCTCATGATTTTATTACTTGAACTTCTGGAACAAAACTCACTTCTAACATGCCTGGAACAAGAAATTGCAGCTAAGGAGGCTTGCAATCTTCTTCTTACACAATAGAAACAACAATCACACTAAATCCTTATTGGCTAAAGAGGCTCACCAATTTTCTTATCACAACACAAATGAACAATACTTGAGCAACAAATAGAAGGCACAATAGGCTCAGCGTTTTATTCTTGCTAGCATGGTTCCAACACAAAGTGAACTGAAACTAAATAACAACTTGCTGCAATATAGGCTCGCAATTTGCTAACACAATAACCGCTAAAAAAACTAATGAGCAAAGGATCTTATTTATAGAGAAGCAGAGGAGTAGGGAACCCTAAAATCTCCTTGCTTTCACAATCTAGGGCTTGCTCAACAAGCACGATTTATTACTAAATCTAGAAAGAAGATAACATCTAAAACCCTAGAAAGCAGAAAAAATAGGAAATGCCAACTATTACATCTTATCTTCTTTCTATCCTCAAAGAATGGATAAGGATCATTCCAAGAATAGAAAGAAAGTGGGAAAGAAAGCTTCTAGAAGAAAGCTGCTTTAAAGCTCGATCAAATCCACTAGGAAATTAAAAACAGTGTCCCGGTTCGGTGCATTGGTACTGTCTAAGGCAATATTTTGATTCTCCAAGATCTCAGCACCTTCTGTGATCAAATTTAGAGAATCTTTTACTTCTTCAACTGTTTTATGAGTTTTATTCTTGCAAAACATCACTGCCCCAAAAGATGACTCACAAATTTGATAACTTGACAGCTCTGCAACTTTATGCTTTTGACAGTTCGCTTGATTTCCAATAGAAGAGTATTGCACAACTCTTTTCTGATACCTTTCATTTTTCTCATATCACACCTCTCGTTCTTCAGCTGAGATGATGAAGTTTTGACATAGTGTTGATTCGATCTTAAACTCGAGGGGAGTGTACTCCATACTATAAACCTTGAAGAATGACTGTAAACTTGCCTATGTTCAGACAAGTCTTGAGCAACTTTCTATTTTTAGAATGCTGGTTTTTTAGCCTTCAAACAGACAATTTTTTGGAATTTTTTCTGAGATATGGCTTTTGCTCAGAACTTCATTGCAAGACAACCCAGATCATCCGTTTTTGAAAATCTTGAATTTTGACTAAAAAAGCAGCAAACCCTAATTTCTTTAATTTTTCCTGAAAAAGTTGGCACCTGGGTTTTGTTCAGAATACAATTAGAAATGGACCTAGTTGATCGGATTCGAAAAACACTGATGGCTGATTGAAAAAGCAGCCAACCCTAGAATTTGAAATTTTCTTGAAAAAGCTGTGATATGGGTTTTCTTCAGAAGACTGTTTTGAGAGGACCCAAATGATTAGAAATTGAATGCACTGAGTGTTTCACTGACATGCAATGAAAAAGCAACTGCTGCAACTTGATGAAAATTTCTTGAAAAATTCTTCAAAAGAACGAGTTGAGCAGACCCAAAAGGCTGAAAATTGAAATCTTTGATCTTCTCCTTCAAAAAATTGATCTTCTAGATGAAAAAGCATGAACAAGCAAGATCTTATGTTGCTGGTCTGAAAATTATTTATGAAAATCAGCAACCTTGGGCTCTTGAATCTTGAAATAAAACCTCAAAGTTGCTGCTCCACTTTTCTTCCTTGAATGCTACCTGCAAAAATAATGAAAATAACATAAAAGAAAGATGTTAAATAGACTTAGGGTTTTGTTTTTGCTTTGCTTTCTTTTGCTTTTATTTCCAAAACCCTAAATCTCAGCTTCATTGAACTTGGACGCCTCTTTCTTCTCTCGCAATCTTGAAAATTTTGAAAATCTATGAAAATTTTCCAAGGCATGTGAAGTTGGGCGCCCTTCTTCACCAGGGGCACCCACTTTACCCAGTGTTAGTCAAATTTTTGACATTTTCAACTTTTCTTCATTTTGACCTCCTACTTCGCTTCTGATTTCCCGTTTGCAAAATGATTCGACAGTCAAGCTGAAAGATCCATCACAGAGCCAGAATGATTCTAAGAAGGATGTTCTGGAGGCACCTCTGGCGAAAAACTTGATCTTGACCTTCGAATTCACGGGAACCCATTACCTCCAGGGGCACCCATTTTGTCCAGAGTTAGCCATTTTTACATTCTTCAATTTTCTTCATTAGCTACTTTCCTATAGATGATCTCATTGAATTTGAAGCTCCGAGTGTCGGATTGACTGCATCTCATGCTCATCGCGAAGCTCATGAAGAATAAGGAGGGGTCTTCTGGAAGAGATTTTGCCAAAAAGTGAATTTTAACCCTTCAAAAGTTTGGCCGCCCATCTTGACTAGGGGCCCCCACTTTACCAATACTTAGCTTATTTTTCATTTTTTGTATTTTGCTTCTGGATGTTTGTTCTAAGCTCTCGTCAAACTCCCTGTTCGGTGCTTTGTATCTTGCGATTGTGACCTTTGATAGGCGTGCTGAGTATCTCGTTTGAAAGCTGGATCTGTTGTAAAGAGATCATGTTAGATACTTGTCTACAAATTCTTCTATTTAGCTCCTTGAAAACTTGGGCGCCCTTCTTCACCTGGGGCGCCCAAACTCACCAGACTTAGTCATTTTAATCTGTTTTTCGACTTCGAGTTCGGAATCTTCGTTCTATACCTTTGACTTCAATCTAAATTTGTAGGATATTGAACAGTCGGATGATCTGACGGAGACAAGCATGTCGAAGCTAGCTGAGCACTGAAAAGATTGAGCATATTCTCAAACCCTAATTGCTAGATTAGGTTCCTCAAAAATTTGGGTACCCTTCTTCACCAGAGGCGCCCACTTCCTCCACACTTAGTTAATTTTTGATATTTTTTTATTTACTCTCATTTTGACCTTTGTGCGGATCTTCCTTGTTCAACGCTGAATTCTGGTTGAGTGGATGATCTGTTGATCACACCGTTGGATCCGTTGCGACTCTGATAGAGAATCGAGCAACTTTGACTACATGCATAAACCCTAATTTCATCTTCTGATGCCCTAAAAAGATGGGCGCCCTTTCTTGGTTGGGGTGCCCAAGCTAGCAGTGTTAGAAACTTTTCAACATTTTTCACTTTCTTCCTCATTCTTCGTGACTACTTGCTAACTCGCCTTCTGCTGAATGCTTTGAATGTTGAATCTGATACCTGGTAGCTGGCTGACCTTCATTGATGACCTTAGAACTCCAGATATGCTTCTGAAAAAGCATAATAGACCCAGTAGGGCAAAAATGACTATTTTGAGATTCTGACTGCACCAGCCTGATATGGACGTATTTTGAGCCAATCAAAATTAGTTCGGACCCTGTCGGATGAACTTTCTATTTTTAGAAAGTTTTTCCAGTATCTGTTTTGAAAGAAACCCAGAAAAACCCAGAAAACGTTACTAATTTTAGAAAATTTCTAAAAATAGCAGTTTTCCTAAAATTTAGGGATGAAAAACTGAGATCTGGGTTTTGTAGGTTAAGCTACTCTAAGAAAACCTAGATTGTCAGATTTTGGAAATTTTGAGTTTTTACCCCTCATGCAAGACATGCAAACCCGAATTTTGACCTTTTTTGACTGATTTAACAAGATTTTTACTCATTTCTTCAAAATGTCTAAGTGTAACAAAAATTTTAATTTTGGGGTACAACATTGGCTCTGTTTGGGGACCATGGCAGATACTTACGGCATAGGAGAACCATAGAATCTTTGAAGTTTAAGGTTAGACCAGTGCCTTGTCCATTGGGTATCGGAGTCAGCATCATTTCCTAATCACCTATTTGCAAGACTTTCCTAAGTCACGTAAAACAAAACTTCCTAGAAATCACCTAATAGTTGGACTTCCCTACATATCAACTAAAACAAGACTCTTAATCGCCTATAACACGACAGGACTGTTACGGAAAGGGGAAACAACATAACAAAAACATCACAAAAAAGGGGAAACACATCATGAAAAATAAGGAAAAATATTTACAAAGATCTACTCCACCTCTGAAAGATGTCCTTTCTGCCTGAAGGGCTTTACTTCTCTTCTCTTGGGTATTGTAGGAGACAAATCTTCAGGGATGAAGATTTTCATATCTTCATACGTCCATCCAGAGGCACCTTGACAAAAGTAAGAATATGGCGCGAGGAAGGAAGCAGGCACTACTGAGTCACCAACTTTATTGTCGTTCATCTTTGAGACGTCTCTGGTATCAATCCTTTTATCGTCGATCTCTGGAATGTCTTTGAACTCTTCAAACCAATCAATCGCTTTCCACACCTGATTTCTATAATGTCGCAAGTGATCCTTTCTGATCTGAAAATACCCTTTGATTGGCTCATTGATCAACTCCACATCCCCTTTAACACATAGGAGTTCAATTCCCATATCTTTGGCATTTTTGAGGCCTAATGAAAGTGCCTCTTTTTCAGCTTCAGTAAACTCCAATTGCAAGCCATATGATAATGGGTACAATTGTTCTTTAGGGGAGATGATCACTTCCCCTGCTCTTGATTTTGTATTAGAACAACCCTCATCAAATTGTATTGCCCATAAATTTGCATCCTCTGTTGGTCTATTTTTTGGACAAGCAATGTTCTTGTTTTCACTTTCTATCTCTAACAACATAACATAATTACCAAGACCCATTCCTTGATACATAACTTGGGGTGGGGGGTTTAGGATTTTCACCACCATGAATTGGGATTTGGGTTCAGGTTCTATCTTGATTCTACCTTACTCCATAGGAATAGTTGCAGATGACCAATCTAACTTCATTGCACCACCAAGATCTTTGCAGAAGCTCTGGCTCAACAACATCCCTTAGCTGGGTGGAGTGTCAGCCACTAGGATATTCATCACAATTCTTTTCTCTGGACATGCCACCAACCTTACTTGAGTATTCTTCATTTGTCCAACCAACGGTACTGACTCAGACTGAAGCGAATAGCATTCATGTTGAGTTTCTGTGCATGAGAGTCCCAATGCCTTCATTACTTGTAGAGGCATTACGTTGTCTGAGGCTCCTGAGTCAATGATACAATTGCTCAATTTAAATCCTCCTATATACAAAGATATATAGAAAGGTTTAGGCTTTTCTTTCACTGGAATAGATGACTCGAGCAATGTAGGCATAATTGAAGCTTCTTTCTTCACATGTTGTATTATTCTATCCAGCTGCTCAGGATGATCACAAAGATATTCTAACTGTGAAATCTGCACCGTGCTCTTCATCAAGGCATCTACAATGTCAAACTTGGTTGGAGATGGGTCTTGAGCAACCGCTTTAGCATTCTCTTGTTCTCTAGCTCTCCTCCTCTCTTCCTCTTTTTGCGCTTGTAGTCTTTCTTCTTCTTTCTGCGCTTGCAAGTGCAAAGCACTTGTGAACACCAGTAAGGAGTGTCTTCTGTGATTTGCTTCAAGAGAGCGGTGGCGGAGGTCTTCTTTTTCTTCAATAACAGGTTCAAAATATCCTGCTGCAGAGTCGCCATCGAAGTTGTCTGTCTGTGGTGAGACAACATTCAAACTTGGTGTTTGGACAAAACTAGAACTGGGTGTAGTATCAGCATATCCCATAATCTGATTCATTCTTAAGTTGTAGAACCGGTATGCTCATCGATATCATGAAAGGAACAAAATACTATGTGTGGTGTAGCTTCAACTTTTTCTCTTGGTGGAGGTGCTAGCAACCACGGCCTATAACTATCATAGGGCTCAAAATCATTTCTCCTTGGTTGATACAACTATTGAGGTTGATACGGTTGTTGAAGTTGATATTGTGGTGGTGGTAGTGCAAGCTCCTCATTGGCTACCTTCTGTAGCAGTGGATTTGCAGAACTCTGAACTAGAGGCCTGATTGAAACCTTCTTCATTATGCTAGAAGTGATCATATTATCTTCTAGCTCAATGGCATGTCTTTGTGCATCCGTCAATTCTGTTTCTTTTGCCGTCTTCAAGAAGAAAGCTATCTCTGATGGAAGAGCATTTATGAAGCAACTCATCAGAATCTCCAGTGATGGATTGAGTGTAGAAGAAATCCGTGTAACAAGACGATTAAATCTTGCTACAAACTCCCTCAAGGGCTCGTTGCTCTCCATCTTTGAATTTGCAAGTTGGGAAAACAACGAATGACTATCTTCAGTGGGCTTGAATCTCGCCAAGAATTTCTCGATCATAGTCACCCAATTTGTGATAATGCCCAGCTCCAAGTGATTGAACCAATTAGCAGCATTCCCAACCAGAGTCTCCACAAAGAGACACACTGCAATTTCTTCATGTTCCACATGCAAGATGGCGCAAGCCGTTGAGCAGTCTAAAAGATGATCATCAGGATGTTGAGTTCCATCGTCGTGAAACTGTGGAAAGTGCTTCCTCAACCCCTTAGGCAATTCATGATGTTCCTGCAAAGCCAAAGGTCCAATGATGTTACCCCAAGGTAATGGGGGTGGACATCTCAGGTTCCTTCCAGCATTATTGTTGTTATCACCCATTGCTTCTGTTGAATCAAGCAATAGGGTGCTAGATAGTCATACCCGTGACATAAAGCCTAAGATTTCTTTGTTGTTTTATGCCTCATGCCCCACGGTGGGCACCAGAAAACTGTTGGCATTTAAATTTGCACCTCTGGTATGCGTATTTGAAACAGATAGCTATGCACAGATAAACTGCTCTTCAAATTAGGAGGGGAAGCTCCCTCTCGCTGATGGTATTCAAGAAAGTAAACTAAAACTAAGTTGCCTATCTTTTTTGATCAGCTAGAGCACAAGGTTTATAAAACACAAATGTCGTAGCTGAGATTTTCTGATTTTAAGAACTTCAACTACGACTAACTTAGACTAAAGACGTTTCTAACTTCTCAAGTAAAAGTAGAGCAAGAGAAAGTAGAAATGAACAAGGTAGATATTCTGAAAAAATACTTCAATAAACTCTTTCTCAATGAACATCTACACACTTCAATGTAAGTTGAAATCAAGATCATAAAAGTAAAACACCAATAACGGAAATTAGATATTTTATATCAAGGCAAAGGAGGCTCATGATTTTATTACTCAAACTTCTAGAACAAAACTCACTTCTAACATGCCTGGAACAAGAAATTGCAGATAAGGAGGCTTGCAATCTTGTTCTTACCTAATAGAAACAACAATCACACTAAGTCCTTATTGGCTAAAGAGGCTCAACAATTTTCTTATCACAACACAAATGAACAATACTTGAGCAACAAATAGAAGGCACAATAGGCTCAGTGTTTTGTTCTAGCTAGCATGGTTCCAACACAAAGTGAACTAAAACTGAATAACAACTTGTTGCAATACAGGCTTGCAATTTGCTAACACAATAACCGCTAAAAAAACTAATGAGCAAAGGATCTTATTTATAGAGAAGCAGAGGAGTAGGGAACCCTAAAATCTCCTTGCTTTCACAATCTAGGGCTTGCTCAACAAGCAAGCTTTATTACTAAATCTAGAAAGAAGATAACATCTAAAACTCTAGAAAGCAGAAAAATGGGAAACGCCAACTATTACATCTTATCTCTTTTCTATCCTCAAAGAATGGATAAGGATCATTCCAAGAATAGAAAGAAAGCGGGAAAGAAAGCTTCTAGAAGAAAGCTGCTTTAAAGCTCGATCACATCTGCTAGGAAATTAAAAATTGTGTCCCAGTTCGGTGCATTGGTACTGTCTAAGGCAATATTTTGATTCTCCAAGATCTCAGCACCTTCTGTGATCAAACTTAGAGAATCTTTTACTTCTTCAACTGTTTTATGAGTTTTATTCTTGCAAAACATTGCTGCCTCAAAAGATGACTCACAAATTTGATAACTTGGCGGCTCTGCAACTTTATGCTTTTGACAGTTCACTTGATTTCCAACAGAAGAGTATTGCACAACTCTTTTCTGATACCTTTCATTTTTCTCATATCACACCTTCTCTCGTTCTTCAGTTGAGATGATGAAGTTTTGACATAGTGTTGATTCAGTCTTAAACTCGAGGGGAGTGTACTCCATATTGAAAACCTTGAAGAATGACTATAAACTTGCCTATGTTCAGACAAGTCTTGAGCAACTTTCTATTTTTAGAATGTTGGGTTTTTAGCCTTCAAACGAATTTTTTTTTGGAATTTTTTCCGAGATATGGGTTTTGCTCAGAACTTCATTGCAAGACAACCCAGATCATCCATTTTTGAAAATCTTGAATTTTGACTGAAAAAGTAGCAAACCCTAATTTCTTCAATTTTTCCTGAAAAAGCTGGCACCTGGGTTTTGTTCAGAATACAATTAGAAATGGACCCAGTTGATCAGATTCGAAAAACATTGATGGATGATTGAAAAAGCAGCCAACCCTAGAATTTGAAATTTTCTTGAAAAAGCTGTGATATGGGTTTTCTTCAGAAGACTATTTTGAGAGGACCCATATGATTAGAAATTGAATGCACTGAGTGTTTCACTGACATGCAACGAAAAAGCAACTGCTGCAACTTGATGAAAATTTCTTGAAAAATTCTTCAGAAGAACGAGTTGAGCAGACCCAAAAAGCTGAAAATTGAAATATTTGATCTTCTCCTTCAAAAATTTGATCTTCTGGATGAAAAAGCATGAACAAGCAAGATCTTATGTTGCTGGTCTGAAAATTATTTATGAAAATCAGCAACCTTAGGCTCTTGAATCTTGAAATAAAACCTCAAATTTACTGCTCCACTTTTCTTCCTTGAATGCTACCTGCAAAAATAATGAAAATAACATAAAAGAAAGATGTTAAATAGACTTAGGGTTTTGTTTTTGCTTTGCTTTCTTTTGCTTTTATTTCCAAAACCCTAAATCTCTGCTTCATTGAACTTGGATGCCTCTTTCTTCTCTCGCAATCTTGAAAATTTTGAAAATCTATGAAAATTTTCCAAGGCATGTGAAGTTGGGCGCCCTTCTTCACCAGGGGCGCCCACTTTACCCAGTGTTAGTCAATTTTTTGACATTTTCAACTTTTCTTCATTTTGACCTCCTACTTCGCTTCTGATTTTCCATTTGCAAAATGATCTGACAGTCAAGCTGAAAGATCCATCATGGAGCCAGACTGATTCTAAGAAGGATGTTTTGGAGGCACCTCTGGCGAAAAACTTGATGTTGACCTCCGAATTCACAGGAGCCCATTTCCTCCAAGGGCACCCATTTTGTCCAGAGTTAGCCATTTTTACATTCTTCAATTTTCTTCATTAGCTACTCTCCTATAGACGATCTCGTTGAATTTGAAGCTCCGAGCGTCAGATTGACTGCCTCTCATGCTCATCGCGAAGCTCACGAAGAATAAGGAGGGGTCTTCTGGAAGAGATTTTGCCAAAAAGTGAATTTTAACCCTTCAAAAGTTTGGGCACCCATCTTGACTAGGGGTGCCCACTTTACCAATACTTAGCTTATTTTTCATTTTTTGTATTTTGCTTCTGGATCTTTGTTCTCAGCTCTCGTCAAACTCCCTGTTCGGTGCTTTGTATCTGGCGACTGTGACCTCCGATAGGCGTGCTGAGTATCTCGTTTGAAAGCTGGATCTGTTGTAAAGAGATCACGTTAGATACTTGTTTGCAAATTCTTTTGTTTAGCTCCTTGAAAACTTGGGTGCCCTTCTTCACCTGGGGCACCCAAACTCACCAGACTTAGTCATTTTAATCTGTTTTTCGACTTCGAGTTTAGAATCTTCATTCTATACCTTTGACTTCAATATGAATTTGTAGGAGATTGAACAGTCAGATGATCTGACAGAGACAAGCACGTCGAAGCTGGCTGAGCACTGAAAAGATTGAGCATATTATCATACCCTAATTGCTGGATTAGGTTCCTCAAAAAGTTGGGCGCCCTTCTTCACCAGAGGCGCCCACTTCCTCCACACTTAGTCAATTTTTGATATTTTCTATTTACTCTCGTTCTGACCTTTGTGCAGATCTTCCCTGTTCAGCATTGAATTCTGGTTGACTGGACGATCTGTTGACTGCATCGTTGATTCAATTGCGAAGCTGACAGAGAATCAAGCAAATTTGACTGGAGGAATAAACCCTAATTTCATTTTCTGATGCCCTAAAAAGATGGGCACCCTTTCTTGGCTGGGGCGCCCAAGTCTAGCAGTGTTAGAAACTTTTCAACATTTTTCACTTTCTTCCTCGTTCTTTGTGACTGCTTGCCAACTCACCTTCTGCTGAATGCTTTGAATGTTGAATCTGACACCTGGCAGCAGGCTGACCTTCATTGATGACCTTAGAACTCCAGATATGCTTTTGAAAAAGCATAATAGACCTAGTAGGGAAAAAATGACTATTTTGAGATTCTGACTGCACCAGCCTGATATGGACATATTTTGAGCCAATCAAAATCAGTTCGGACACTGTCAGACAAAATTTCTATTTTTAGAAAGTTTTGCCAGTATCTGTTTTGAAAGAAACCCAGAAAAACCCAGAAAACGTTACTAATTTTAGAAAATTTCTAAAAATAGTAGTTTTCCTAAAATTTAGGGATGAAAAACTGAGATCTGGTTTTGTAGGTTAAGCTGCTTTGAGCAAGCCCAGATCATCAGATTTTGGAAATTTTGAGCTTTTACCCCTCATGCAAGACATGCAAACCCAAATTTTGACCTTTTTTGACTAATTTAACAAGATTTTTACTCATTTCTTCAAAATGTCTAAGTGTAACAAAAATTTTAATTTTGGGGTACAACACATCTCGATACAACATGTTTGATGGATCTGCTTCAATTACCTCATGGCCAAGGTCTCCCCACCTTGTGAATTCAGGATAATTTTGAAGATAGGTTTGTGATGTGGGAGCTTAATTTTCTTGTGGGCGTCCGCGTGATCTTGGAGATTGTGGTAACTCTCCTATCATAAAAGAATTGTTAGGGAGCCTATAACTTCCACAACTGTCCTCCTGGATGATGATCTTGATATCAGATATGGTGGGAATGGCAGGTGTCTCTGTTGCAGAAGTGGATGTGAGAGTGACAGGATCGATGTATGATGTGGATGGGCCCTCATCATTTTTCGGCACTTGGGGGATTTTGTAATATTTGGCTTCAAGGTTCTTGCAGTATGAAAACGGTTCAGGATCTCCATGGATGGTAACCTCTTGTCCATTATGTGTGAATTTCACTCATTGGTGGAAGGTTGATGCTACGGCTTTCATTGCATGAATCCATGGGTGTCCCAGGAGGATATTGTATGGCAATTCGAGGTCTAAGACCTAACATGTGGTTTTCATGAGTGTTGGCCCTACTTGGATAGGGAGCTTAATTGTGCCCCGAGACACTCTTTCTTGGTCATCATATGCTCTTATTGTTATGCCCTTTCCTTTGTCGATGGAATCTTCTGATAGCTTCAACTGCTTGATGAGGCTAAAAGAATAGATGTTCAAACCTGTACCTCCATCCACCAGGACCCTTTTGATTTTTCTTTTGTTCACAATGACCTCGAAGTGAAGTGCGCGATTGTGAGATGGTTGGGTGGGAAAATCTTGGTTAGAAAATGTAAGGAGATTAGGTGTTATGATGTTTTCGACCATATCTTGGAATTGTTCTACATCGAGGTCTGCAGGGACGGTAGATGAGGCTAATGCTTCCTCAAGGATCTTTTTATGCGCTGATGAGATTTTTAACAACTCCATGATGGAGATGTGTGCTGGTGTTCTTTTGAGTTGGTCTACAACATTGTAGCTATATGGAATGACTCTTGATGTAGGGACTCTATTGGGTTGGGATGATCCTACGATGGTGACTTTTCCACCTCTTGTGGTGACTCCACAATCTTTGGCATGGGCACCTTTGATGGTGATGACCATGCAGTTTTCATTGAGGTTGGCAACAACCATTTCATATACATGATTTACACTATCTTTTCCTTTACCCTTGTTACTCCCTTTGTTGCCATGATTCGACATTAGATTCGTATAGATTTTAAGGTCTTGATTCCTTGTAGGTGGTTCCACATTTATAATTCTTTTGTCGATGAGATCTTGGATGATGTTCTTGAGTCTCATACAATTATTTGTGGTGTGGCCTTTGATTTTGTGGAATTCACACAGTTGATTCTCATTGTACCAAGGAGGTTTGACATCGGGTTCTTGGTAATTCTCAAATGTAGGAGCTTGAATGAGTTTTTCATCAATTAGCTTTTTCATGATGTCCTCAAGTGGTTCCCCCAAAGTAGTGTATTTTTGTTTGGGGTATGTTTTGCGTTGAGGTGGTCCTCTTTGGTTGTTGACGTTATTGATGGTGGGATAATTATTGTTGGGTTGATATGTTGTGTGATGAGTGTTTTGGCATTGTGGTTGGATTTGCGGTGCAGGTGTATTTTGGCATGGACCACTAATGACCACCTTGGCATCGACAACGCCATCATTAGTGATGTTCTTGTTTCTCGCCCATGTACGAGGTTTATCATTGTAATTTGATGATGGGCGGTTGTTTTGCAGTTCGTGATATGATGTTGATTCGACGGGTTGGGTTGCAAGGGCTCTTTCGATGCTAAGCGCCTTGGAGATTAGTTTATCATAGGTGGTGATTCCTTGAACCTTGAGGTGGAATGACAAGCAGCTTTCAAGGTTGGTGATGATTGTGCATACTTGTTGCTCTTCTGGCATGGTCCACTTGCTCTGATTGGCCTTGGATCACCATCGTTGAAGAAATGAAGCAAAAGATTCATTCTTTCCTTGTTTCAGAGTGTATAGTTCTTCGAGACTAACATCCATTGTAATTTTACATGTGTAGTTTCTAATGAATTTGTCTCTAATTTCCTAGAATGTTCTGATGCCTGAGGGTAAGCGAGAGAACCATTCTATAGCGTTGCCTGCCAAGCTCCTAGGGAATAGCTACATCAGATAAGTATCGTCATATGCAACCTCCATACAATGAACCTGGAATTCCCTGATGTGATCTTCAGGGTTTCCCTTCCCTCAATATTTGTCAAATTTAGGGATCTCAAATCCCTTAGGGAATGGTTTCATGTCTAAGCTCCTATCAAATGGATAGGGACATAAGTTGCTCTGCGTTTTGGTTGTCCGCCCTGATTGAAGATCGAGCACTTGTTGCGAGAGAAACTTGAGTTGTGTCGTCATATCATCTTGTGGGTCAGGGGGTGGAATGAAGGTGTTTTGGGGTATCACAATCATGGTTTGGATGGGTGGATTGGTTGGTGCATTGTTCAATGGTATCAGTATGTTGTGGTGGGCAAAGTAGGCTTCTACTTGCTTTTGGATGAACAATGCTTGTTGTTGCTCTTGTTGTTGTTGCGCTAGGATTTGTGCTTGTTGTTGCACTTACTGTTGTTCCAACAACGCTTGTTGTTGTGCTTGCTGCTATGCTTGTTGCTGTTCTAAAAATGCTTGTTGTTCTGCTTCTTGTTGTTCCCACAACGCTTGTTGTTGGGCTGCCAATTCTACTGCTTCTTGCTGATCTTGGTACTGCTTTAATAGTGCTTGCTGATATGCTTGCAATTGCACTGCTTGTGCAAGAAGTTGTGCTTGTGCTTGTGCTTGTTGTGCTTGCACCTGAGCTTGTGCTTGGGCTTGTGCTTGTGCGGCTTGTTGCTGCAATAATAGTTGTGCTTTAGCGACCCTTTGTGCTTGCAATGCTTATGTGGCTTGGGTAGCTTGAGTGGCTTGTTGTTGTTGTTGTTGTAATAATGCTTGATCTTGTTGCACTTTTTACGCTTGTATTGTAGCTTGTGTAGCTTTGGTAGCTTGTGCAGCTTGAGCGGCTTGTTGCACAACTTTTTGTTTCTGCACTTGTTGGTATCCTCTTTGAAAAGCGGCTTGTAATGTTGCGTCAAATTGGTTTGATGTAGTGAATGTTGGTGGTGGTGGAGGTGGTGGTGGATTTGGAATGGTAGTAGATGATGATGTTGTGTTGATTATTTGGTTGGTGGATGGTGTTGTCATGTTGATTGCGTGATTGGTGGATGGTGTTGTTGATGTGGTAAGTGGCGTTGTTGATGTGATTGGCCCTTGAGAGACCATGCTTTGCAATGTTGTGGGGGTATTTGATGATGTTGCCATTGCTTGTGTGTTTGTCGTTTGTTGTTGTGATGTCAACAATAAGTTTTGAGCATTTGGAAAAATGTTTTGATTGATGGTTGGGATGTTGTTTTGATGGATACTTGGTAGAGGGGGAATCCATAAACCAAGGAGTGGTGTAGATGACAATGGTGATGGTGGGAGAGGTGGAAATGTAAGGGGGTGAATCCTTGCGAGAGTGTTGTGGTGTTGAAAATGCCCCCTGGTCCGAACATGTCTCCCTCCTCTTGTGGATTTGTGAGAAGAGGTGTTTGTGGTGCTATGAAAAGATGTTGATGATGGGTCATAATGTAAAGTGAGAGGAACATTTTGGTGTAATGGATTATGGAGGATGTTTTGTTCCACTTTGGTGTTTGCGTCCAAGTTTTGGTTATTCACAAGGGGATGTGATTGAAGTGCATTGAGGAATGTGTTTCCTTTGTTAACATTGGGTTGAGTTGGAGCAAATGATGTTGTGATTTGGGGATATTTTTTGTGACGTTTTGAGATGGGGGTGTGGATGAAATGGGGATGGTGGATGAGATTGGTGGAAAAGATGTCTCTACTATAGTGCTCACATCAAAATTCGAAGGCAACTTGGCCCCTTGTTTTGCTAGTTCAAGCATGTACAACGAAGGGTTGAGTCTCATCATGATGTTGATGATTCCATGGTTGTCCAGATTTTGGAGCATTTTCGCTATTTCTTCGTGAGACATTCCAAAGGTAAGATCCTCCCCTTGGGTTTCCTCTTGTGGGTTTTGCGATGATGTTGGAAGGCTAATTGTGAGATTTCCATCCCCAATGGGATTCATTTCAGGAGTGGTTTGGCTAAGATCACTTGAAGCGAGTGTTTCTTTGTTGGCTTCCATACTCTTCTTGTATTGAGATCTAGTTAGAACCATAAAACGGGATCAATCTTCGAGAATATGGGAGATGAATCTCTATTTTATGTCCCAAAGTGAAAGTTTTAGGATGCTTTTTTAGGATCAAATGTGATGATGATAATATGGTGATGTTTAAAGATGGATGTTATGGATGTTTTTGGCTTTTGATAAATCTTGAATGAAATACTAGGCTTTGGATTTTTGATTGGTTTGATTTTTTGGATTTTGAGATTTTGTCCTTGATCTTTATTTTGATTTTGATTTTGATTTTGAACAAAAAGACCCTAAGATGTTTGATAATGATCTAAAGGATAGTTGTGTTCAAAGGATGATGATTTGAATGTGTGAGGAGAAGGATTCATCTACCCACACCTACCCAAACAAGATGATTGTTTCACTAAGTATATGGAGAAGGATTCATCTACATACACTAAGCTAGACAAGATTATTTGGATGAATTTGACTATGGATATGCAAACGGATGCATTTACACTTTCCTAGCCAAAGGTGTGTTTTGATAAATTTTTCAAGGACTTGGTCTCAATGATTTTGGTGTTTGCTTGATTTTGTCATAAAGCCTAGCACTTCAAGGATGATTTCAAGGTTTTTCAAAATATGATTCATGAGATGATGTTTGATGTTTTGAAAGATGGATGAAAGAGGTTTGATTTGTTTTGATCCCTAGATGAACCTAAAAAGACCACTTTGTTTTCCTAGACCTAGGTATTGAAGAGCATGCATATGCTTCCTAAAGACCTTTGTAACCGAGGATTGATTTCATTTGAACTTTCATTTTTAGATTTTCAATGATTTTTGCTTTGGGATTTGTGAGTCTTCAATCACACATGAAAATTCATTTTGCTTATCTTTGTTTAATGGCTTTATTTTACCAAAAACACTCTCTTTGATTAAAGTTTCAAACTAAGATGTCCAATGTCTTAATTTCTTTAAACCCCACAAGATATTTTATGTGGAAATTCAATGAACTTAAGGCAAGGGTTTTCCTATTGTTTACTCAAGAAGACAAATTGAGGTATAATCCAATGCTTAGGAACCTCTAAGGACGTGAATCCCAAGGGAAAGCAATAGCATATGGATTGAGTCAATGATATTTGTCTTCAAGAGGGTTTGAAATTTTGAGAATCATGTTGAATGTTTGTTTGCAAAATGTTTTCGAATACAACACTGTGTTTTCAAACAAGCAATGTAACATCCTAGCTTAATGAGTACGTTTTTCTTACTGGGCTTGCCTCATGCCCTTTATAGAAGAGATGATTTTACATGCAACCAAGGAAAAATATAGAGGTATGATGAAATCCCAACCTCTATATTTCAACCAAGATCCGACATGGCAAGTAACTTCTTGGAATCTAAGTTCCAATGCACCACTTTGATAAACTTGCTCAATGGATAAATAGGCCACTACAAAACAAGGGTTCTAGTTCAGACTTTGTGTTTGTGGAGATTGAACCATATGGAAAGAGTCCCCTTTTGGATCCATCTTGTCGGAGCCAACCACGTGATAATGGCGTTTGACCAATACCCACATTTATATCCCGGCTGGAAATACTCTTGGCTTTAGAGTGTTACCGGTTGAGTCGTTCCCTTGGGTGAGTACTTTTTCCCCAAGGAAGACCCTCTAGGATAAACAAAATAAAGAAAAGACACAATCCATAACTCGATCAGTCTTTGATGGCACAAAGAAAGAGAATGTACGCGAAAATGCCCCTACTCACACTCGCACAAGATGTTCAATTTTGAAGCCCAAATCGAAGTGTTTCAAAGCAATAAAATGCTTTTTGGGTGTTTCTCTTGCACCCTAGATCGCACGAAGCGCAAGGGGAGAGGATACGCACTCAAAATGCACCAAAGACAAAATCACGCAATTCAAGCACTTGTTCGTTTTATAGCCTTCAAAGCAATTGTGTGATTCGTTTTAAGCACCAAATGAAATATGAAGATTGCTTGTCCAATTTTTAACCCAAATCGAACAACTAGTAAGTTGCTAAGGTCAATTTTAGCCCAAATTTGAAAGATAATCAATGATCTAGTTGGCTTGAAGAAGAAAATTAAAGCATGAAATGGAAGTCCTCAAGCATTAAAAAATGCTTTTTGAATTTCAAGTTTGACGCTTAGTTTTGCTTCACTCCAATCTTGCTTGCTTTCACTCAATTTCAATGTACCTTTTCCTTTCACTTTTCCTTTGTACCTATTAATATCACAATTAAGGCATGTCAACTTTGTAAAGAACCATAAATAATAATAAAATAAAAACTTAATAATGAATGTCAATGTGCTTTTGACTTGCACCTTCTTTCATTTTTATGACAAAATTGATAGCCAACATTAGAATATTTATCCTTTTTATCAAAAATATATGATCCCATGAGAAGATATGACCGAAAATGGTTTTAAAAAACAATGGCCTTCAAAATCAATAAGTCAATAGCTTGATGTAATCATAAGTGAAAGAGGTGATAAAAAGAAAGACTCACTGATAAAGCTTCTCAAAAGTTTTCAAACTGATTATATTATAAAAAGACAGCCAATACATACAAACTTAATGACATAAATCTTTGTGAAAACTATGGCACAAATGTCAAACAAATTTATCAGGATATTAAAGAAGAAATCCCACAGATCGCAGCATAGATCATGACAGGAAAAAGCTCTGGCATGTACAAGATATATTTTAAAGATCATGTTATTAATGCACCCAACAAGCAAACTGCACCATGAATGATTTTGTTTCAGACACTTAAATGGAACAAGTGGCGTACAAATTTGAAAGATACTAGCATCCTTTATCTACTTTGTATATTCATAAAATTCCTCCATTATTTAAATTAGTTTGATAGATGGATTATGGGGCACAGCACAGAAAATGTCATTTAACAACTGTCTTTAATGAAACCTACAGGGAGATTACTCATAAAAATTGCTCAAAAAGTCAAATAGTATAAGTAATCTAGAAAATGCAACTGAACTCACCATTTTTAATGCTTCTGCTTAGTTATTATACAACAGTTCAATAGCTGAAGTGATATGACCAGAGCTATACTAGAGAATTTAAAGGATATAAAAAACAAACAGTTATTGACAAAGATTTAAACTTGTACGCGAGGGAATCCTGAATCCACCGTGTTCTAGTTTGATTTCCATAGTAAGGCAGGAGACATCTTTAATGAGCAATGGGAATGGCTATCAGGAATTTACTAATTGGCAACCTAACTTTCCATTACTACAGAAATATAAATGGCAACCAATGTACTTCTTGTCTGCACAAACAGAGAACAAAGAACCTTCAAAAGAAATGCGCCAGATTTGACAGTACTAGTGCTAATTATTGGAAAATTGATTGGGAGAGGATCCACAAAAGGTATGCTAGATTTGCAAGCCACCTCCTAGGAATTTGTACGCTGACTCAGGCTTGAAAACAAGTCATGATAAAGAGGACAAAGTATGTGAACTGCTAGACAAAACGCGTGGGAAGAAAGACAGCTTGTGGATGAACTTGACATGAGAGTATGAGGTGTTAGTTGATAGCAGATTAACACACCCTCAATACACCAAAATAATTCTCATAATATGTCCCATAAATAATTTGTACCACACAAAAAATTGTTGAAGATATAAAAGAGACTGCCAATCAAGAAATTGATACATAAGATCCGCCAAAGGTCATACGCTAGAATGGATTTTGCTTAGTTTTTCTGAAGATCATAGAGTGATGAATTCACGGTTTGGAAAGGCATCGGTAGGTGGAAGAAAATAAATCATTCATTGGACATAGACTCCCAACAATAACTGATAAATGCACATATTTTGGAGGATGGAAAAGGTGACCACACATAGACACCAATATCTTAAGAATAGGAAATCCGTCACTCATTGTCTCAGAAATAGATTTTTAGACAGTATCCTTTTGTTTAAATGAGACACTTTATTGAACTTAACTGTCATAGCATTCCCACATCAGACCATAAAAGGATTTTTTTTTTTTTTTTTGTCTTTAGCGCAACAGGAGTTGGATCTGGCCCTGACTAGCATTTGATGTAAGGGGACACTAAAGAACATAAAAGTTGACTTATCCCCATAACTGCTCAATGTAAATGGGCGCTTCACAAAGTACTCAGAAATAGATTTACTTGGGAGTATTCGTATAAAGAGAAAAACAAAAACACTCAATGAAAAAGTGTTGGCTTAGTAAAGCAGAGAAATCATTGATAATGGATTATACACTCCTAGTCTCACAGATCTGCCCTGCAATGCATTAGTCTATCATACAGAAGTAGATTAAAGAGTCGGATCTCGTAAACAAATAAAGAATACTTTGCTACTTCAATGGAACATTCGAATGGTAATGTATTTTAGGTACTTGAGAGCTGAAACTATCCTTCTAAATATACTTGAGCTGCACCTGGAAGGAAGAGGAGATGCTATACAAAAGTTAGGATCCTTACCAAATTTGGACCATCATTTCTTCTGATACAAAAAAGGTAAAAGTTGATTGTACATATAGTTATTCCCTAGATTTTGATCTTGATTGTTTTAAAACAAGAAATAAATCAAGAGAATCATTGTTTTGATTTCAAGATTTAATCAAGCAAGAACTTTTGAGACAAAAATTGTGCATAATATTGTTAGCAATATTGAATTTAGAGACAACAAGCTCTTGACTATTTTAAAACGAGAAATAAATCAAGAGAATCATTGTTTTGATTTCCATATTTAATCAAGCAAGAACATTTGACACAAAAATTGTGCATAATATTGTTAGCAATATTGAATTTAGAGACAACAAGCCCTCCTTCTAGCGCCAAATGTGGTGCATACTTTTGAAATCTGCAAAAACTAAACTTCATACAAGGTTAGTAGCTTACAAATTCCTCAAGCATGAGCCTATGAAATACCTTGCAAATGCTCCAAAATGCAACAAAGGATAAAAGAAAATCACAAGCATAATGAAAACACTCAACAAGTTACCTATTCCATAGTGGATTGGTGTCACATGTGCTAGTGACCCTTTCCCAACCCTTGATCAATAGCTAAAATGATGAAGTGCAATGGAGATGAAGAACAAGATTATTTCTCAAACCAAGAGAGTAACCTTGCATAAATTTTTTGTGGATTCATGAATGAGAATGAAGGCCTTATTTTATAGATTTTCTTGGTGAGAGATTGGCCAAGATGGTGAATGTGGGACTAAAGATTCTCCAATGAGGATAGGCCACTTGTCAAGTGATGATAGGCCAATGGTTGTGCAAGATTTGGGAAGAGTGCCCATTAGAGGGAGAATTTGAATTCAAATTTTGCAATAAATTTTGAGAGGGGGACAAGAAAAACAACAGTAAATGCAATGTTGGACTTGTCATGTTGAGGGAAAATGAGGGCTTTTTAATAAATCAATAAAATTGATTTATTTGTGCAAGTGGAGATATCTAGAGAATGCAAGTGGGTGAGATTAGTATTTAATCAGGGTTAGATTAAATAGATGATGATTAGGTTAGCTTAATGGTGTTTAGATGACTTTGCCTTTTAGGATTTAAATATTTGATTTATTTAAATTAGAAAAGGATGGAAGATGCATTTTTTAGATTTTAATTAAATAAAGTTTGATTTATTTAATTAAACTATGATGTGAGCTTTTGATTTATTTAAATGATAAGAACTCGATTTACCAGGTGAATGGATGTGATGCATTTGATTTATTTATTGAGCGGATGAATATGCATAATGCAAATTTAATGTGTCTACAGAAGGTAATAAAGGTGATTTTTTATGTATGTTGAAGATTAGTTGTTGTGGAATAAAGGTTTTATTGTTGAGAGTATCTAGATCATCTACCGGAGGTTTTAGAGGTCTGCATGAAGATTTGATCGTGCTATGAACAATTGTGTTTTGATAGTATTTATGTGGGTTTTGTCAGTGTTCCTAATTGAATTTTATGTGATTCTAGTAATTTATGTTGCTATGGATGATTCTTTGTTAGTTCTTGTTGTTTTTGGATGCTTCTAGATCATTCTCTATCCTTGTTGTACATCTGTGTTGATTAGTGTGCCCATGGTCGAAGATTTTTTTCGGTATGATTAGGTTTTCATGTTCTTGGCCAACATGATGGTTGTAATGTGTTGCAGATGCTTGAAGATTTAAATTTGAATATTTGGTGCACTTGAAGATATTTTTTTAGGTCGCATCATAATATTAGCTGACGGTGTTTGATCCACATTGAAAATTTGGATTGACATTGTAAATATGTTCTATATTTTTGGCCGACTAAGTTGTTGATGTATTTAATATTGTAGATATATAAGAGTGGTTGTGTGAGTGAAGTATGAGAGTGGGTGAAAGAGAAGAAAATCCAGAGAAGAGAAAGTGTGTGAATATTGATCTATTCATTCGATTGTAGAGAAGATGAGAAGAAGGTTGAGAAAAGTGTGAAGGCTTTTTTTGCTTAACTATAACTGTAATCAGGCTTGTGTAGAAGCTATTTTCTCAGTTCAAACGTTGTGGATCTAATCCAAATTACTGTGCATTGTTGGGTAGTGATCCCTCTTGTATTTGAGCAGTGAGCTCTAGGAAGTGTGCTTGAATGCATGTGCATTCCCATTATTTTTCATTATAATTTTAATGGGGTATAATATTTTGGACTAACATCCACCGTGGTTTTTCCCCTAACAGGGTTTCCACGTAAAAAATCTTGGTTTTCTCTGTGTTTCTGATATGTTGATTGTTTATGGTTTATTGTTCAATCATCAGATTTGAGATTAAGTTAAGTTTGAAAAGTTTAAATATTCTATGACAACTAATTCACCTCCCCTCTCAATTGTTTGTCCTTGCTTTTCCAACAATTGGTATCAGAGTAGGTTCCTCTGAAGAAGTTTAAAAGCTTGAAGTGATTTGAGATGGCATCATACAAGAAGGAGAACCCTAGATTCGATGGAACAAAATACTCATTGTGGAAAGCTAGGATGGAGTGTCATTTGAGGTGTATTGGAGAACCCTTTTGGATGATTACAAAGAATCCATATGTTATTCCTCAGAATGGCCCTTCCACTGGTAATGAGATTGAAGAGGCTGAGAATAATGTCAGGGCTATGGAAGCTTTGTTGAGTTCTCTAATAGATTCAGAAATGAAAAATGCGATAGGTCTGAAGATAGCTCATGAGATGTGGATGAAGCCATAAAATTTTTATGGAGGAGATGTACATGTGAAGATGGCT
The DNA here is from genome assembly GCA_007258455.2 of Sequoia sempervirens. NCBI lineage: Eukaryota > Viridiplantae > Streptophyta > Pinopsida > Cupressales > Cupressaceae > Sequoia > Sequoia sempervirens. The sequence continues at coordinate 12,252,189 of VDFB02338372.1, forward strand.
AAGTTACAGAGTTTGAAAGGCAAGTATGAAAATTTGAAAATGGGTGAAGATGAAAATAATTCTTCTTTTATGTAGAGAGTAAATAAACTAGTGATGGGTATTAGATGTGTTGGTGGTACCCTCGATGGGGAAGAAATTCTAGCTAAAGTTCTCAGATCATTGCCTCCCTCTTACAAAGAAAATGCTCATGCTATTGAAGAAACCAAATCATTAACAAATATTACAAGAGATACACTGATTGGTAAACTTGTTGCCTTTGAGTTGAGTGAATTTGGTGAATCTATTCCTAAGACTGAAACTGCATTTAAGGCTATTGTATCTAGAAGAAACAAGCAAAGATATGATCTAAGAGAGTGTTCCAGATAGTCATTCAAGTATGAGGAAGAAATGAAACAACTTGAAGATTAAGAAAGAGAGGTAGAAGAGTTGGAAGCACTGATTGTGAAGAAAGAAGGAAGAGGACAAGGTAATTATAAAGGAGTGTTTCCTATTAAATGTTTTTCTTGTAGTAAAATAGGTCATTTTGCATCAAGATGTCCTGAAAGAGTTCCTAGATTTAAGCCTTACAAATCTAGATTCCAAAAGAAATGTTACTATGTTGAAGGAGTGACTAATGATGAGTCTGATAAAGATAATGGAAATGAAGATGAATGGGTGTTCCTTGCTATCAAGGAAAATGGTCTGATGGCTACTGAATCTACTAGAGTTGAGAAAGCTCTTGTAGCCCAAATTGAAGAAAAAGATGAGTGGGTTATTTACAGCGGATGCTCACATCATATGATTGGTGACAAAAGAAAATTTGTAAGTCTTGAAAAGTATGATAGTGGGGTTGTAAGATTTGGAGATAACAATGCTGGTGTGATTCATGGAAGAGGATCTATTTGTCTTGGTGGTAAGCATAACATTGATGGCATTCTTTATGTTGAAGGCTTGAAGCACAACTTGCTAATTGTTGGATAGATGGTGGACAAGGGTTATGATCTTCAGTTCAAAGATGGAAGATGTAGGATACTTGGAAGATCTGGAAAAGTAATTGCTTTAGGTAAAAAGACAGAAGGTAGTATTTTTCACTTGAATGTTGCTAGTGAAAGTTATTTAATTGCTCAAGTAGATGAAAGCTGGTTTTGGCATAGAAGGCTATTTCATGTGAATTTTGATAACATTGTCAAAGTAAGTTCCACTCAAGCAGTAAGAGATATACCCAAGCTAGTAAAGTCTGCTAAGACAATTTGCAAGGAGTTTCAGATGGGAAAACAAACTAGAGTTTATTTTCAAAGCAAACATCATACAAATGGGTTACTGGAGCTCATACATATTGATCTATGTGGTCCCTCCAGAGTCAGAAGTCTTCATGGAGAAAGGTACTTTATGTTGCTTATTGATGATTATTCTAGGATGATATGGGTTGCTTTCTTAAGAAAAAAATGTGAAGCATTAGAAAATTTCAAAAGTTTCAAGGCCATAGCAGAAAATGAGAAAGGTCTAAAAATTAAATGCTTAAGGTTAGAAAGAGGTGGTGAATTCACCTCTAGGGAGTTTAATTATTTTTGTGAAGAGCATGGAATCAAAATATACTTATCTGCTCCCCAAACCCCTCAAAAAAATGGAGTTGCAAAAAGAAAGAACAAAACAATTTTGGATGCTGCTAGAACAATGATGATCGAAGGAAATGTGCCTCACATCTATTGGAGTGAAGTTGTAAGCACTACTATGTACACTTTGAAATGGGTAAATGTTAATAGTAATTATGGTAAGGCTCCTTTTGAACTATGGTTTTATTATAAGAATATTGTTAGATATTTCAAGATCTTTGGAAGCAAGTGTTATATCAAGAGAGATGAGGATATAGGCAAGTTTGACGCAAGAAGTGATGAAGGAATATTTCTAGGTTACTCTACTAAAAGCAAGGCTTACTGGTGCTATAACAAAAGATTGAGAAAAATAGTCCAGAGTGCAAATGTCAGAGTTGATGAGGACTCTGCTAAATCATCCAGATACTATGGATATGATTAAGATGACTAGGAAGACAACACAAACAAAGGGAAGAATGTTCAGACACATAATTAACTTCAAATTGTGCCATATGTTCCAGTAAAACAACTTCAATTTGTTCCAGTAAATCAAGGTAGTTAGGAAACAAAGACAAGTGCAAGTGCAGAAGAAGGAACAAAGAACCAGAAGTTTGAGAGAATCCTAAAAATCTGAGGTATGTGAAGCTAAATCATTCTAAAAATCAAATTATAGGAGACAAGAATAAAGGTGTGTAGACTAGAAGAAATATTGCAAAAGAGTATTGCCTAATATCCAAGATTGAGCCTAAAGATGTCAATGAACATTGCAATGATGTACATTGGATGGAAGCTATGAAATAAGAACTGATGCTGATTGAAAATAATGATACATGGATACTTGTTCCCAGACCTAAAGATAAAAATGTGATTGGTACTAAATGGGTCTTTTAGAATAAGTTGAATGAACAAGGTGAGTGGTCTGGAATAAAGCAAGACTAATATGTAAAGGGTATTCACAAATGGAAGGTATTTTTTTTGAAGAAACCTTTGCCCCTGTTGCTAGAATTGAAGCTATAAGGTTATTTCTTGCTTATGCTGCATATAATAACTATAAAGTCTATCAAATGGATATGAAGTCAACTTTTCTGAATGGTGAGCTTGAAGAAGAAGTATATATTGAACAACTAGATGGATTTCAATTGACTGATAAGGAATACATGGTTTTCCAATTGAAGAAAGCTCTATATGGACTCAAGCAATCCCCTAGAGCCTGGTATGCTAGACAGGAAAAATACTTACTAAAGCTTGGATTCAATAAAGGTACTACTGACAGTAACTTGTATTTCAAATTGGATCATGACAAAGAGTTAAGTATTGAGGTATTTGTTGATGACATTACTTTTGGAGGAGATGATAATCTATGTATGAAGTTTGTTGATGAAATGAAGAATGAATTTGAGATGAGTATGATTGGAGAGATGAATTTCTTTCTGGGATTGCAAGTTAGTTAGATAGGGGGATTTTCATATCTCAGTCCAAATTTGTGAGAGAGCTACTGAAGAAGTTTGGCATGGAAGACTCAAAACCTATTGGTACTCCCATGGTAATCAGATGCAAGTTAACACAGAATGATGATTCTCCTAAGGGAATTCAAATAAGATATAGGTCAATGATTGGTGGATTGCTCTATTTAACTCAGACTAGACCAGACATTATGAATGTTGTATGTATGGTTGCTAGATTTTAGGCTGATCCAAAAGAATCTCATGTGATTGTAGTAAAGAGAATCTTCAAGTATCTAAAAGGAACAGTTGATTTTGGGCTTTGGTATCCTAAGGATGATGATCTTACTTTGAATGCATACATTGATGCAGATTGGGAAAGAGATGTAGATGACAAGAAGAGTACTAGTGGTGGTGCCTTCTTCCTAGGGAAGAAGTTGGTGCCTTGGCTGAGCAAAAAGCATAATTCCATTTCTCTATCTACTACTGAGGCAGAGTATATTATAGATGCAAATAACTATACTCAATTGATGCGGATGAAGCAGATGTTGAAAGATATCAGAGTAGTATATATGACGAACCTATTGCCATATACTATGACAACTCAAGTGAAATTAACATATCAAAGAATTTGGTGCTACACTCTAAGACCAAGCATATATCAATCAAGTTTCACTTCCAGGGAGAAAGTGAATAAGAAAGAAGTCAGACTAGAGTATGTTCCTACCAAAGAACAGGTCACATACATTTTCACTAAGTCGTTGCTAAAGGATAATTTTAATTATCTCAGAGGGATGCTAGGGGTGATAACCCCTCCTGATATGAACTAGAGATGCATTTATTTGCATCAATATGTGTACTTCATAGATATTTCCTGATCTAGATTGATGTTCTCATAGCTGCTACTTAGGGGGAGCAGTCAGATGTGCAGATATGTGGTTCAAAGATTGTATGTGGGAAGGTAGTGCTTATCTTTTCCATTTATGTCAAAGGGGGAGAAGAGAAATGCGAAAAATCTTTTTAGGGGGAGAAGAGAATTTGAGGAGAAGAGTTAGAACCAAAGGGAGAGCAAGTGTAGCTATGCTGATGGTATTTTTCACATTATGTGTTTCCATCAATGAAAAAGTTGGAGATTGTTGGATTTCATGGTTGTGTTGCTGATATGTGGTTGTCATTGATGTCAAAAATATTAGCATTATTGTATTGAAGGTTGTATATGTCAAGGATATTGAGAAAATTGTAAAGGAAGAGTTGCAGGTTATCAGTGGAATAGTGAAGGTCATGAAGGTGTTTTGTTATATATGTTGAAGATCAATTGTTGTGGACAAAAGGGTTTATTTCTAAGAGTATCTATATCATATACCAGAAGTTTCAAAGGTTCACGTGAAGATTTGATTGTGCTATGAACAGTTGTGTTCTGACAATATTTTTGTGGGTTATGTCAGTGTTCTTAATTGAAGTTTATGTGATTATGGTAATTTTTGTTGTTTCAGATGATTCTCTGTTACTTCTTGTTGTTTTTGGATGCTTCTAGATCATTCTGTATCCTTGATGTATGTCTGCGTTGATTGGTGTGCCCCTGGTCAAATATTTTTCTTGGTATGATCGGGTTTTCATTTTCTTGGCTGACATGATGGTTGTAATGTGTTGTGGATGCTTGAAGATTTAAATTTGAATTTTTGGAATGCTCAAAGATATTATTTTAGGTCACATCATAATATTAGCCGACGGTGTTTGATCCACATTGAAAATTTATTTGTAAATTTGGGCCGACATTGTAAATATGTTCTATATTTTTGGCTGACTAAGTTGTTGATGTATTTCATGTTACATATATATAAGAGTGGTTGTGTGCACAAAGTATGAGAGTGGGTGAAGGAGAAGAAAATACAAAGAAGAGAAAGTGTGTGAATATTGATCTATTCATTTGATTGCAGAGCAGAGTGAGAAGAAGGTTGAGCGAAGTGTGAAGAAGGTTTTTTGTGCTTAACTAGAACTATAATCAAGCTTGTGTAGAAGCTATTTGCTTAGTTCACACCCTATGGATCTAATCCAAATTACTATTCATTGTTGGGTAGTGAGCCCTCTTGTATTTGAGCAATGAGCTCTAGGTAGTGTGCCTGAATGCATGTGCATTCCCATTATTTTTCATTATACTTTTAACATGGTATAATATTGTGGAAAAACATCCATCGTGGTTTTTCCCCTAACAAGGTTTCCACGTAAAAAATATTGGTTTTCTCCGTGTTTTTGATGTGTTGATTGTTTATGGTTTATTGTTCATTCATTAGATCTGAGATTAAGTTAAGTTTGGAGAGTTTAAATATTTTGTGACAACTAATTGACCCCCCTCTTAGTTGTCTATCCTTGTTTTTCCAACAATTGGACCCTCAACCCTAATCCCTCGACCCTATACCCTATACCCTCAATCCTCTACCCTCAACCCTCAACCGTCGACCCTCGACCATTAAACTCTAAACCTTTAAACCCTCTACTCTCTAACCTATAAATTAAACCCTCAACTCTCAATTTTCAACCCTCAACCCTCAATCCTTAAACCCTAAACCCTCAACCCCTATACCCTCTACCCTTTACATTGGACCCTCAACCTAATCCTTCAACCATATACCCTCAAACCTATACCCTAAACCATCTATCCTCAACCCTAAACCCTTAACCCTAAACCCTTTAACCCTAAACCCTTAAACCTTCTACCCTATACCCTCAACCCAATACTCTCTACAATCAATCCTAATCCCTCAACCCTCAACCCTTAAACCCTAATACCCTAGAAACCATCAACCCTATAGGTCCTCCACCCTAATCTCTCAACCCTATACCCTCAACCCCTATTGCTTTCTCTCTATCTATACATCTCACCTCTCCCTCCCTCCCTCTCTCCTACCCTCTCTAATTGTCTCTATCTACCCTCTCCCTCTTTCTACATACCTATTATTCAATAAATCCCTACCACCCTCTATTGCTCCCTCTATCTATCTCTCTCTACCCCCCTCCCACTCTCTCCCTCTCTCTCATGTCTCTCCCTCCCACCTCCTCTCTCTCTCAAGTCTCTCCCTCTAGCAACCTGCCTACATAACTCTCTCTTTCTATCCCCTCTCTCTATCTATCCCTCCCACCCTACCTTAGAGATAAGTCCCTCTCACTCCACCTCCTCTTTCTCTCCCTCTATTAGGTCACTCCCTCCCACAATCTATCCCTCTCTCATGTCTCTCACTCACACTCCCTCTCTCTCCCACTCCATCACTCTCACACTCCCTCTCACTACCTATCTTTCAAGTCTCTCACTCTCACCACCCTCACACTCTCAAGTTGCTCCCTTTGGAACCCTACCTACATAACTCTCTCTTTCTCTTTGTTTCTCTCTCATCCCCCCTCTCTCTCCCTCTCAATTCTCTCTCTCCCACCCCTGTCTCTCTCTCTCACTCCCTTTATCCCTCCCACCCTACCTAGCTAAGTCCCTCTCACTCCAATCCCTTCTCTCCCACTCCCTCTCTCTTAAACTCTTACTTTATCCCTTTATCCCTCTCACCTCCCCTCACACTCTCAAGTCTCTCCCTTTGGAACCCTACCTACATAACTCTCTCTTTCTCCCCATCTCTCTCTCTCTCTCTCTCCCATGCCCCCTCTCTCTCTCTCTCACTCCCTTTATCCCTCCCACCCTACCTAGCTAATTCCCTCTCACTCCAACCCCTTCTCTCCCATTCCCTCTCTCTTAAACTCTCACTTCCACCCCCTCTCCCTCTCCCTCTCTCCCTCTCCCTCTCCCACCCTACCTAGAAAACTCTAGATCTCTCTCCCTCTCTCTTAAAATTCTCCCTCCCTCTAAAGACATACATAAATACATACAAACAAGCATAATGCAAATGTACATACAATCCTACATACATACAAGAATACATGTACATGCACGTATATACAATCTTACATACAAGTAGGCATACATACAATATACATGCATTGATACATACAAGCATACATACATACATACATACATACATGACATACAAGCATGCATGTGCATAAAAACATACAAATATATAAACATAAATTCAATATGCATTTAACATAAAGCAAGACATAATGTGAGTGCATTATACCACACTCACATTATGTCTTGCTAGACATGCTCCCCGCAAACGAAAAAAAACCATGTCAAAACTGACATATAATGCGAGCGTGTTATAACACACTTGCGTTATATCTTGTATTGGGAATCCCCAAGCCTTGGGATTGGTATTTTCCTTGGAATACCAACCCAAAGGCTTGGAGGGCATTTCCAATGACCAGAGACATGTTTTTGTAATTTCTACAATATATACATAATCGGGTTTGTGCTCACCATCAGGATTGCACGTGGTTCAATGTGAAACAAATCGAACATCTAGGTAATGTTAGGTTCTCTCTTACTATCCGACAATGTAATTTTTTTCACTTTTTGACAATGTAAAGTCGTTCATCCATAATTTATTTTGTTTGTATGTCTCTTTTTTGGCAAAAAGAAGTGTTTGGTGTTTTTTTTGCTATAAAATAACCGTTCATTGAAATTTCAAATAAATTACATTTTTAGAAACTAGACTCCATTCTACAATTTTTTTTTTATAAAAAAATCAATTAGCTTCCAAAATTTGTAGGGGTAGCATGACCAAAATTCTATTTTTTTGGAAGTGTCCACGGGTATGTGCAGGATCATCATGGAAAAGATAGGCCCTTAAGTGGTGAAAAATTCAAAAAAATTAGAGTTAGGCAACTTCATGTAAAAATTTGAATAAGTTATCTATATTATTTCAAACATATGTAAGAATAGAATTCGTAGCAAATTGAATGTAGTTTCTAAACCACTAGGTTTATTTTAAAAGAAAAAATCTATTTGGTGAAAATTTGAAATTTCAATGTAGTAGTACTTAAATTTCAAGGAAAAAATAAGAAGTAGGTCTCACGACCACCCTAACCACAATAAAATGATAATATTTTTTTTATAAGATTTTAGATATAAGTAGAGACTCATGTCCCAATGTGATGCATATTTTTGTAATTTTTTCCAAGTAAATAATCAATTATGATTTTTTTATTACAACTTTTAAATAATATAAAAATCATATGTCTAACCACCTTAATTTGGTAAAAACTTCATGAAATTCAATTTCTTTTAAAAAAATATTATAGTATGTGAAGCATAGAATATGACACATGTTTCAGATTAAAAAAATGTGATACCATTTGAAAGCTATAGATGTTTTTCAATCATCCTATCAATCAGGACTTTAGTCATAATTCAAATAGAAGATGAATAATAATTATTTATTAAATTCAAAGTAAAGCATAATTTATATTGGTGGAAAGCTGAGAATCTCCTTTAAAAACCTTTTTTCGTTTCATCAATTTTGGGTTTAAAAAAATTCATCAGCCACATACCCTACACATACCCATTACATCACCACTTTTTGGCCCATCATGATTCTACACATACCCCCACTTCGAAAATTAGTAGAAGATAAAATATTAATTAAAAAATTATCAAAAAAATCATGCATTAACTACATACTGTTAGCTAACTTATGAACATATCGATTTTAAAAATACTAAAAAAAGTTCACCATACATGGGTCGTACAAGAGTTGCTATGTTATGTTTTTTTGACAAAAATAACACCAATTTGTGTACATCCCTCGTTTGAACCTTTTAATCTCAACCATTTTCAAAATAAATTAGTAGTTTAGAAAGTAGACTCAAAGCACTTGAATCCTTCTTTTTGTTCCATCTCAAAATTTTGAGTGTACGTATCCTCAATTTCACGTCCAAGGTCAATATTTCCTGATTTTAGAAAAAAAGTGGCCATTTAAGCCCCCTTTTTGGGAACCATCTTGGTGCACTAACCCAGGGATAACTTATTGTAAATAATTTTGAAGCATTTGATGGTAATTAAGTGATTCTTGAATCAAATTGCATAAGGATATCTTAGGAGTGTTATGAAGTTGTTCTACAAGGTCATACTCCTTTTCATTGTGCAAAGGAAAATGAGGAGCACTAGGCAAGAAAGGTTGAGGTAATGGAAATGTAGTAGGAATGGTTTGTGGTTGCCTATTGTTCCTTGTGTTATATGTATGAGCAACTGTATGGTAACTTGGTTGTTGTGAAACATTGCTACTAGTAAGTTACCTTGCAAAATTTAAGATAGTTCCTAGAGGTTTTGGTTGGTGTTGTGGTGGTCCTATATAAGAAGTGGCTTAGGAGATGGATTGGGAGGTCCAATAGTTAAAGGAATTTTAGGAGGTCCAATGATTAGAGGACTCTTAGGAGGCCCAATGATTAGAGGACTCTCAAGAGGTCTAATAATCAAGGGATATTTAATGTTCAAAACCTCAATAGACTTATCCATATTTTGGTGATCTTATAGTGAGGGGAAGTCTAATGTCACCTTATCATCTTCATCTAAGGAATCCAAATTAATATTTCTTGAAAGACATGTATCAATGCTATCATCGTCTTGCATTATTATATCTTCCCTAATAGGAGAGTTTTGAGGAAAGGGAGAAACAAGATTCTCACGACACTCAATTAGTGGATCTTATAACATGAAAATATCTTCTTCACAAATAGGAGAGATATTTGGAGAAGGGAAACCATGATTGTCATGATTATCTATGATTACATACCCTTTGACTAAAATAACCTCACAAGTAGGAGATGAGAGGAGACTAGGCTGCAAGGTGATGCTAAGAAACATGTCAATGATCTCATCCTCTTGCAACATAATATATTCCCAAGTAGGAGACTTTTTAGGAGAGGAGAAAACATGATTCTCATGACTCTCAATGAGTGTATCTCCTAACATCAAGATATGTTCATCACAACACCTATTCCATAGTGGATTGGTGTCACTTGTGAGAAGTAACCCTTTCCCAATCCTTAACAAGCTCAATGATAAAATGCCTTGAAGATGGAGTGAAGTGGAAAAAATTAGCTCTCAATTGAAGAGAGTAACTTTGCATGAAGATTGTGGATAGATTTTTGAAGAATAAGCCTTCTATTTATAGAATCTCAAGTTGAAACAGTGCCCAAAAGAGAGCAATGTGGGATAAAGATTTAGCCAATAATAAGGAGCCACTTGTCACCTTGTGAGTGGATGGAGGATGTGCAAGTTTTGGTCAATGTGCGAATAAATGAGATTAGTTGGCCTTTTCAAATTAAAATTTGGCTTGTTGGAGGGAGAAAAAGAGACTTAAATACCAAGTGGGGGACATGTAAGAGGGGAGCTATTTTCATGTTGGAAGGGACAAGTCAACTTATTTTCAAATTCAAACTTGAGGGAATATTCTCCAAAGATGCCTTGTCAAGAGAAAATGGAGAATTAATAAATCAATAAATTGATTTATTTGTGCAAGTGGGAAAAGCTAGAGGATGTGATGGGTGATTAGATTAATTTAGTGAAGGATTAGGTGATTTTGACCCATTTGACTTAGATACTTTGATTTATTTAAATCAAAAGGGAGGAATATGCATTTTGAGATTTTAATTAAACAAAGTTTGATTTATTTAATTAAAAGGATGATGTTAGGCTTAATTTAAATAAAGTTGATTTATTTAATGGATAACCTTAGGAGATTGAAATTAATTAACTTGATTTACCTGATGAATGGATGAATGTGAATGATGCTAATTTCGTATGTCTACAATTACATCCTCTTGTATCAAAACATCCTCACAAATATGAGAGATATTAGGGGATGAGTGAAGGATATACAATGTAGAATTTAGCAATGTGTCTAAAATTTCATTTTCTTGCACTAAGAGACTCTCATAAATAAGAAAGATATTGGAAGAATGACTAACATTCTTGTTAATGAGCTTTTCCTTAGCATACTTGGAAAGAAAAAATACTAACATTGTGTGCCAAAAATAAAAAGTAATCTATCCAACTTATGCAACACTTAAGAAATGTAAACAATTGTCCTACAGATCTGATGATTTTCAATGCTGAAATAAATTTGGAATGATTTGAAATGACTAAACTAAATGGATGCTTATACTTAATGCATAAAACAAAAACTCCTAAAATTTGATAGACTGAAATAGTAGTTTACCAACGGATCTAGGAAGTGCAAAGGACCACAAAAATTCATAGAAAAATGGTTTTGATAGGCCCTCAAGGACTCATTCGCCCAAGGGAAAATGGGTCCTTATACAAGTTTTTTTTAAAAATAAAAATGTAATTTCTGGGTTATTATTTGTGTTCTCTATTCCAAGTTGAGAACTGTGGTTTTTGTAGCATATTTTCTAGATTTTGGTGTCTAAATGCAAATGCAATTAGTAACAAATAGTGAACAAAGATGACACTTTTTGAATGCAATCTTGACTAAATTTTCTAATGAAAATACATTAATATTCAAGTACTATGCAAAATCAATGTGATTTCTATGTATATTTTTAAAATTTTAAAATTTTCAACCATGCAAAATGTAAATTTAAAACCCTAGATGAGATGTAAACTAATGCAATTTTGACAACCCTGGTGAAATACAAACTAATGCAATACAAACTAATGCAAATTATCCTAGACTAGGGTTTTAATGAACTCCAAATTAGAAAAATTATAGTGTAAGAATGTTAAGTTCACTAAAATAAAACATAGAAAAATAGGGTGGGCTTTAAAATGGGGTGATTGAATATGTGATCCGCACCCAAATTTCTAATTTCATTAAGAAAAAGAGATCCCCTAGGGCAAGATTGACTTTCAATCCTTAGGCGAGTCAATCTTGATGGAGATCTTGTTGTTTTTCTTATGACAAAGGATGTGGTAAATCAACCTGAAATGCACTTTTGGGAGATGAATGAAAAATACCAAATGAATGCAATTATGCAATTTAAAACATGAAACATCAATTTAAAACCTTAATCTAACATAATCAACAAAGTTCCAGTAGATCTGAGAAGGTTATGAATTTATGCACTTATCACCAAAAGTATTTGTTGAGTGTCCTCCTAAGACAGATTCACCCTAGGGAAAATGAGTCTTTGTAGGCATTTTCTGCTCAATTTTTAGGTTCCTCTAGAAGTGGATCTAAGCTTCTTTTTCCCCCAGGTTTCACTGTCGAAAAGTTAGAAATAAATTTGATGTTTGATTTTCTAGATCTTGACGAAAATGTTGAAAACTTTGACAACTTTGCAAAATTGCACTTTTGATCAATCTCCAATCCTTCTTCACCTACAAATATGCAAACACAAAGAGATGGAAAAAATGTTTTTTTTGGTGAATGTGGGTTTTCCTTGGTCAAACTTCAGTTTGGTAATTAAACATTGAAATGAAATGAAACATGAATGGAAGGAGTGATGAATGAACACTTGATATGTTGCAATTCACCAAACCCTTGAATAGAGATCCTTAGAGGATTGGAATCTAACACATGTCTCCATGTTATTGATCTTGCATGAATGGCTTGATTGGATGCCTGATTTGATATTATCTTGACTTGAATGCTTGAAACCTACATCATAATGTTAGCTCCAAAAACATGCATGAATGCAAATAACTTTGAAATCATGATAGGATCTTGAAATGTTGTTGTAGATGAATAATAAATTTTCTCTTCAATTCTCTTGACAATAATATTTGCTCATGTGAAATTTTCCTTCCTTTTCCTAATGTTGAATTGATAAAATAACTATGTATTATAGATGATATTCTAATTTCTTGAAAATTAAACATCAAACGATGAAAATTGCAAATTGAATTCAAATCATGAAGATGCCACCAAAAACATATTAAAAATTGAGGTCCTAAACTTAAGGGGGTCCCATTCACCCAAGGGAAAATGGGTCCTAGGCCCCAAACTTAAGACACACCAATTTCAAGGCAATTTAATTAATGTTTGCAATTGTTTAATACAAGTTTATCTTCTAGAAAACAAGATTAATTAGGCTTTTAAATGTATAATTGGGATAATTAGACAATTAATTAAGTCCAATTTAATTAAGGTACTCAAACAAAGTGTGAAAATGTAACAGTGTACATTTTTCTACACTACAAAAGGATTAAAAATACACTCAATTCAGATCACACCAATTTTCCAATTTAATGTAACAAGTCATTTTTTAAAGAGTGAATTCACAAACAATATAGGAACACCTCCAATGCTATCAATTTCCAAATTAATCCAAGTCCAACTAATTCTTTAATCAAGAAATTTTAATCTTTTTACAATTTTTAGAAGGAGAGGGCTTTGAGAGAGCAATTTGTAAAAATATGAGAATAATAGAAAATTCTCTCGTTTTATTTTTAAATCCCTTTTTCCCTTTTCTATTTTTTCTTTCACTTTATTTCTATTTTCCAATTTTCCCCTAATTCTAAATTACATATGTATATTGTATATTAACTCAACTTCTTAATTCTAGGACTAATGAATAATTAAATTTAACTCTTAAACAATGAAATTTTTAACTCATTAAAATAATTTGTATATAATTTTTCCAATACAACTAAATAGCAATTCCCCTTTTTCTTCTTTTCCAAATTCTTGATTCTAAAAATACATAAAAAATATTAACATGCAATGATTCATTCATAAAAATATAAATAAATACAAGGAAATGAGTATTCACAACCATAACACACATTTATAGTTAAAGCACAACACATACAAACTTTAGAATTATCACCAATTTTGGGTCCAAATTTACATTAGGTGTCATAAGACACATCTCACACTTAATTTGAATATGATAGGGTTAGTAAAAAATATTCCCAATACGACATCTCCATTATAACCATCATTTAGAAAATAATTGAGACTTGCATATTTAGGTGGGGAATAATCATGTACCTACACAATCAAGTCAAACATTAAATGTACTTGATTCATACATATAGTTGCAGTAATGCACAATCATCCAATAGGGTACAATATCACATACATAATGTAATCATCTTATTTAGAGTAACTTGATATCAATGCACATAATTCAATACACGAAAAATACAATAATCAACCTTATCTTAAAATCATTAATAATAGCATGCATTTATAATGTGTGCATATCTATAGAGACAAAATATAGGATGTTGAGATAATTTAAAATCACATCTATAATTTCACCACATATAAACATAGATATGGGATAAAAAATGTAATGATCTAGTCATAGAAGGAATAACATATGAATCTCAAAATATACAAGATGACCTTGATACCAACATGATTTAGTGTATTAAATCCCTAATACCTTCAATGCATATAAGTAATACACACTATATTAAGTCTTCATAGGGAAGTTGTCACATCACTATACACACAACTTAATTCAAGTAATACACCAACAATTGATACACAAAGGAACACCATCATTAATTAGTTGGGTGGTCTACACACATGCCATACTATGTATAAATACATCTATTTGGAAAAAAAACCAATCATTGCATAAATTATCTAAATATGATATCAAATTATCTCATCTCCTATAAATCATCTATTACTAGCATGAAGCATGACATAAAACACATAAACAATAATCACAATAATAACTATTAATAAAAATAGTGAAGTTGAAACACCAATAAATAGTTAGTGTAGTATGCACAAGCATGAATTGTGCATCCCATGATACATAGTAAAAAATATGATGCCTATAAAAGATAACAAGGAAAATAAATATGTGGGCATTACAAACTGTCCACTTCTTTCCATTCATAATATATGGAAAATTTGAGGTTGTTCATAGGACTTTGGTACATCTACTTAGAGTTTATCATAAAAATGTTAAAAAATATGGGATCTGATTCTTTCTTATATTTAGAACTTCTATAATATTGTTGTTAATAATTCTACACATTTATAATCACTTAGGAGATTTTTTAGTTACTTATTGCCTAGTATTTTAAATGTTGAAATAGGTTAGTCACACGAGGATTAGAAGGATAAAGTCTTAGAGGTACAAAATGGATATAAATTTTATTAAATGTATTTGAAAAGTTTATTTTAAAATATAATAAAAACTAATAGAGTATTAAAATAAGTACAAGAAGGGACATTTAACACTATGTTGGTCATAACTTTAATGCAAATAACAAGGTTTGATTGTACTTGGGAAAATATAGACTTCAAGGGAGAAAAATAAGTTGAAACCTCTAAGGTATGGTCCATTTTGGAGTGGATAGGGAGTAATTCCTTTCATCTTAACTCACCACCATATATAGATATTTACTTGGTGGTGAATGTTGAAAACTTATGTTTGTTAGAACCCTTTATAATGGATGAGGAGAAAGGTTTGTTATTGCTTTCATGTGAGGATCTTTCTGTAAGGATCATTGAAAGACAAAAGCACAATGTGGTTCTAGATTAACGTAAGAAAGAAAAACACATAAAGGGTTTCATAAGGCCTAGTTGATTAGCCTAAAGGGCCAACTCCCAAGTAAAGAAAATGTATTGAAAGGAGGATGCACTTGGAAGATGTTCCCACACCTAATGAGTAAAACTAAGATTTTGGCAACCAAAATCCTCCCTATTGGGGAAGTATGATATGTAAAATCCATTCAAGTTTATGATCAAATGATCAAACTACACATTAATTATTTTTAAAAAAGTGTTCAAAACTTGCCTCTACATGGAGATTGTGTTTCATTGACTTTAGAGGTTAAGAAGCTTCTATACAAATAAGTGATGGCCTTAAGATGATCTAGAGCATAGGAGGAATTAAAAAAGATAGGTGTACAAACCCTAAAACAATGAGGTATTCTGATTTTGGCATATTATTGCTTTTTGTAGGCAAGAAAAGTGTCATTGATTGTGGTCAAAACATAAATGGCTGGGCCTTACAAACTTGATGAATTTGTGATAGCCTAAATAATTCAAAGAATGAAAAGGACTATATACATAATCCTTCATGTGGTTCAATGTTGGCTCTCCTAGTATCTTCATGCTACACTCGATTTGTAGTGTTTGTCATTGTGAAGATGGAGTTTTAGAGATGGTGGACATTGTTGCAAGTTCTACAAGCTTGAATACATGTTGAAATATTAGTTTTGGTATGTTTTCATCTTTTGCAATGTACACATATGAAATATATAGTGATATGTGGAGTTGATATTCACTCTTGCTAGAGTTTTCACCATTTTAAGATTTATCTAGGATAACTTATCTATGTCTAATAATTATTATGAGTTTTCGTTGTGTTATTATCTCTGATTTCACATTTTTTTTTTATGTTGATAATAAAGAATATGTTGATGGTTAAAAGTAGAATTCAATGATAAGAGAATCTAGCATTGTTGATGAACTTAGAGTATAACATGCGTTTATGAATTAGAAGGTGATCCTCAATGGAATCATATTTTGATTATTATTCATGATATTTATCGAAGTACTAAACACGATGATGATCTTGCTCCATCTATAATGTCTTATATTAAAGTAATGAGGTTTTATAATATTGTTTAGTATGGTGTCCATTGAGGATGTATTTCTACTATTTGGTGATCAGTTTAAGTGGCTTTATGTTTGATTTTTTGAAAGAGTTTATAGTTTCATGTTTATTGGCTCTTTGCCATCTTGTGGTGGGTCAGGCCTGTGTCCTCTATATTGACTTTGTAATAAGCGTAATGCCATTGCCCATGACATTGTTCTCTTCTAACAAACTTAAGAGGCTTAATCTTCATCCAGTGCACTTTTTAAAAAGCGTAATCTTGTGATGGTATAATATTAAAAAAGAGATTAAAAAAACTCAATCTTCTTACTACTAAATTCACTATAAAAGGAAGTACATACAAGTTGGACCGGATGCCTTCAAGGACTTCTTCCGTGTGATGTAGTAGATCAAATAACTGTTCACCTTATACATCGTATAGTAAACTTTGAGCATATTCCTTAATGAACTCATCTATCACTTGAATAGTATCACAAGTCCTTAAATTTCTTAATTTAAAGCCATAGTTTCCATTTACAATCGCCTAAAGCTGATCAAATTTACATTTCACCCTTGTCATTTCAAGCACTGGCCTGACATCACAGTCGCTGCTGTAAAAAGTTAGGCTGTAAAACTGAAAGTCTTCTCCCCACATTTTCGTCCCTCCAAATGAGTTCAGCCAATAAGTGCTTGGCTGTAAAGGCAAAGCTCTTTATTTTTCAAAGCTCACGGCCACTCCGATAAATGGAAGCCACGAAAACTTACCCAAAATGGACATGACTCGTTTAGTCAATCGCAATCTATTTGTGAAAGAAGGGATAGCACATACATCTGGGAACAGCTGAAACTTCACCAGCTCTCACCTGTGCATTCTCCGCACGGTACTTCAATGTCCTATGGCCCCACGTGTCCCAATCCATAACATTACCTAATCACTCTCCTTTTCTTTCTCTCTCACAGTGGTCCATGGCCGTTTCCTTTCCCTTTCCCTTTCCCTGACTATTGCCCTAAAAATGCAGACAGTCCCCTCGAAACTGCCCGAGAGTACTTCCAAATCCTGGCATCTGTCCGCCCAAGATTCTTTGCCGGTTACCATGGTGATTCAGCGATTTGATACCTAAAACCGTGAACTTTGAAACTGACCCACTACTGTGCTATCCTTTTTGCATTGTACAATCACCATGTACGATAGAAGACCTCATGCACCATCTGTCCACCGATAGTAACTACCTCTGCCAAGCTTTACACGTAAAAAAAACATAGTCTTCAATTGATGTGATATGTAATAAGATGTATCGTAAAAATGAACGCTAAACCACCCAGAATTGCCCGCCGTTGCCCCAACTAACTCTTTTCTCCATATTTCAGTACCCTGGAGGATGGAGTTTCCCCCGCCTGTACTTTACTTCACACAATTTGAGAGGCGATTTAAGAATGTTGATCTGTACTGGTACCTACGTTAGGCATTGGGGCAATAAAAATAGTCCTACCCTGCTCTAGGATGGCCGGCCCTCTAGGATTCGTAGCGTCTTTACTTGGTACTTGATATTGATCATCAATTCCGTTTCTATATCAGGAATCTCTGCTTTCCACTTTCTGCTGATTGAAGCCAAATAAGGTAAGATGGAAAGATTCAGACTGTACACAATTAAAATAATGCGAAGTTTACTGGGTCCACATACAATCACGGATTAACTAAATCCTTTGGCCTCTTCTTAATGCTGTATTTTTCGGGCAGTTTTTTCTTAATTGATCGACCTCATCCTTCCGCCTTCCTCTTTATGAGCACTTTGAAAATCTGGAGGCTCAAGCTGCAGCGCCCTGTCTCATTAACCATTTACTGCTATATTAACGTCACGGGTGAAGGAAGTTTTTGGCAAGGGGCGCAATCCAATTACTAGAAATTAGAGAATCCATCTCAAATTTAAGAGCTCCTGTAAATTAAGTGATACAGAAGGTGGTAACGTCGTTTGCGGTAGAATAGCAACCCCCAGTACGTGATTAAGCACGCTTTAGAGGACATGAATAGGTTCTGACCTGTTTAGATTCGTAATTATTGTAGTAAAATCAGGACACGTGTGAGTTTCTTTTTTTCCTAATTCACAAGTCACCGGCCAAATTGGAAGGGGTACGCTAGTTTTTTAAAATCTAAACGTGTGAAAAAGTTATTGATTACCTTGAATTCAAGTAAAACAAAGAGTTTTGTTATTCTGAACTGTTTAGATTTGTAATTATTGTAGCAAGATCCGGACATCACAAGTCAAATTGGAAGGAGTGCGCTCGTTCTTTAAAATATAAACCTGTGAAAAAACTATGGATTAAGTTGATTTCAAGTAGAATAAAACAAAAAGTTTTGTTAGGGTTTAGGTTTCCCTTTTGCTTGTGTCTTTTATCTGTTACAACTATTTTTCTCAGTGGGAGTCTACATTGTTTTTATATTTATTGTAGGGTCTTTTCAATTGTCATGCTTGTAGATATTATTTTTATTTTTTAAATAGTCAAGGATTTCATTAATTCAATAATTGCTTTTAATATTGAAGATTTGAATGTGTATTAGGATGGTGTGAATGACAAAGCAATTTAAGAAGTTTGTTTCAAAAGTCTTCAATGATGTGTATTTTGAAATGCTTTGTGAATGTGCTTCTTCACATTCCAATTTTGATATTGTTTGTTGATGGTTTGAACACTTTATCTTAATTGGTTATTTTGTTCGGAGGGTTCCCTCTAAATGTATGCTTGAGAAATGAGCAACCAAGGCTTGACCATGTATGGGGTTTGCCTTAATGTTGTTCAAAACCTCACAAAGAGGTTTTTCCTTTTTCTCTTTGTTGAAGCCAACCATGCGTAGGGTTTTATTAAACATGAGCCCTAGTTTGTCCACATGTCCATACCTTTTTTCACACCCTAGATTTGTGACTTTGTATTTTACAAGGAGATAGTTCTTCACGTCTCTATTTGGATGGAGTTTCTTGTGTTGCCTTTGCCATGCTAGAATTTCATGCCCAAAATAACAAAGATTTCTATGCAATATCATATGTGTTGAGTTGGATGAGTTTTATTTGGCTCATTTGTAAATATATATTTGTGTTGAAATTGATCTTTCTAGAGACCCGAAGGATGTTGGAATTTAGATTAGACAAAGAAGACACATAATGTGTTCTTTATATCAACTTTTCTAATGCTTACTCTAGGTGTTAATATATTGATAATAAGATGAGACATTTCCCCCTCATTACTTCTTGTAATTATCCCACTTCTCATTTTGTTAATGATGCCCCTCCTAGAAAAGAAGGGGGATAGTCAATAATTGTGAGTCATAATAACAATTAAATTTTTGGAAATGGTGGTGTGCCACTCCAAACCCTAGCCACTAATGGTGGTTAGCCACTTACACCTCAAGGTTGAGGATTTTTTCAAAACCTCAAAACATAGGGAAAACTATTGTCCCCCCACATGGAAAGTCATCCAATGAAGAAAATAACACCAAGTTCACTAAAATGCTACTTCTAATGTTTGTGTTATCTCCTCAAATATAAGCTATTTTATTCCTCCTATCTCTCTCCTTTTAGTGGTCCAACATTATTTTTAAAGTACATCTAGGCATTTAGAAGAAGGTGCATAGATTCTAGATAAAGGAAGGCATAATCCACCAATAATTTAACTCCATATTTTGAAAAGATAACAATAACGTGATTGTGATATATTAATGCATGCCTTATGGCTTGGTAAACACCAAGCCATAAAGAAACCACATTATAAAATGAAAGCACATGTGTTAAATAATGTATAAAAATTATACAATACAAGCACATTACATAACACACCTACATTATGTATTCTATAAAGAAAAAAAATGCCTTGAATATTGATGAAAACCCCAAAACCTATTGTTTCTTAGAACTATGGTTGAATGTTATATAAGAGGCAAAATTTGATCATGTTCTCATATTTGTATGAATTTCCAAATTTTGGTAGCATTTTTCTTCCAATGCCATGTCATAGGAGATGTAAGAGGTTAAGATTTTTCTTTTTGAATTAAATATTGTTTAATTTTTTTAATATATATTTTAGAACATTTTTATTTTCTTATGAAACTCTTGTAAAGCCTAATCCAAATATTTGAGAAGAACCCTTCATTACCCAAATCTTCTCTGACACTATAGAGCACAAATGTTTGAGCTTTAATTTTTCCAAACTCACCTATAAATATTCATCAATTTTATTTTGATCAATTTGGATTTAGAGAACAAATTTTTGAGCTTCTTATACAAATATTTTGATTCATAATTAATTTTATTTTCTAAATCCTAATAGTAAAACACTAATTTTGGGTATATAGAAATGTATTGTTTATTACAACCATCTCCAAGAGACATTAAGTTACTATTCAATAGCTTTAGTTTTATTTTGTTTGTTTTTAGTTATAGACTACATATTAGTTGATTTCACTTGGAGTGCATAACCCTCCTATATTCTCATAATAAGAGTTGGAAAAATCTCTAAGTTGAAGCAGCCCACTTTGATATAGTTTTCTTTTGTTTTTTTTTAATTACAAATTACATATCAATTGATTTCACTTGGAGTGCATTACCCTCCTATCTTCTCATGATAAGAGTTGGACAAATCTCGAGTTGAAGCAGCCAAGTTTCATAGACTTGAGAAAATTTTCTCTTTTGATGATCAAACATTAACTTTTTTTTTTATGGGAGTTACCCATTGGAACTTCTAACTTACAAACAAAAAGAAAACTTTAAACATAAACTTGGTTTGGAAGAGTAATCATTTACATTGTTATACCCAAGGGTGCAAGTTATATTTTTAGTAGTTGACAAAATCTTTAATTGTCTTGAAAAAATCTAGCCTAAATGGAAATGACTTTTTTGTCAGTTGCTCTAAATTCCAATCTATTTTCATGACACAATGCCTTTGATAGTTGAAAAGAACCTACGTTTCAAACAAACAACTATTTGATCAAACCATAAATCGTATCAATTGAATTAATATTGATGAATATTTCTTATTTAATTTTATTGAATAAAAAACAATACAATATTAAAAAAAAGGATGATAGAGAAACAAACCTACAAAATATAATTGAACCATATCCAACATTAGAAAAAAAAATTAAAAAAAACTAAACCCAACCAAAATTGAGTTCATATTTAAAAATCAAAATAAAACATCCTTCACACTGTTGCACCAAAATAACATGGAGAGATCAGGACTTATCCTGTTTCAACCTTGGTGGACGGAAAAATAAAATGTTTTCTATAAATATGAGAGCTCAAATGTAGATAGACCCAGTAGTAGTGATCTCAGATAATGTGACAACGGTTTCTATCTTTTGTGATAAGTGATAGCTATCGCCACAACTAATATAATATCTGCAATAGATGCTTTCAACACTCTGTACGCACGTTTACTGTGTCTACTTTATTTTAATGGGCCCTATTACTTTCTTAGTCTACAGATTGTTTCATATAGCTTTCAATCAACAGCTCACCACTAGTAATTTAAGAATGCCATTGACAGAATAATTGAAGGAACTTTTCCAATAGCCATTTTTACACAAAAATATAATTAATATGGATTCACTCTCCATTTCCATGTATCTCACATGAATTAGTTTAAACTTTTTATGTTTAATCCCCTTTGCAGATCTGGAAATGATGTCTCTTATTACTAATAAAGATCTCTCAGTAAGTTTCTGCACTGATTATTTTTGCAGAAATCGAGTATTGTGAAAGTAATTTTGGTTATATGCTGATAAAGATAAAAAATATTGTAAAAGAAATGCGTCAAGTGATTATGACAGTCATGAACTATGAAGGTATAAAGAGAGCTATATGAATCCATAAAGAGGAAAAATAATACAGTTAAGTCTTATAGTAAGAAGAGCATATAAATTTAAAATGATTTTTAATTATAATTCCTATCAAACAAATCTAAAAAATATAATACATTAAAAAAATTAGTGATAATAATTAATTAAAAAATATAAGTCAATTGTGAATTATGTCTAAATAATCTTGATAATTGAATCTTAGTATAACCTAAATATATTATGATAATCACTCTCTAAATTCATTCATTCCCTTCTCTAATGAATCATTTATAATAATTCATACACATCATGTAATAAGCATATATATACATATACACATACATGCATACATACATACATGTACATACATACATGTATGCATGCATGCATGCATACATACACATACATATATACATGCACACATATATACATATGCATATATATATATACACATATGCATTCATACATACATACATACATACATACATACATATACATATACATATGCATATACATATACATACATAAAAAATGATGGATCACCTATATATTAAAATATAGTAGTAATTACAAAATATTACAAAAACATGTTAGGCTAGAGGCCAAGTCCTTAGAGAGCATTCAAAGCCCATGAAGTAGAGCTAGAGTATTGGTAAAAGAGTAAAATATCTAAATATAAAGTCACATCAAATTTGAAGAAGACCCCAAAGAGACATTGTTGTTCTAAAGAGGATGGGTAGGCTTGAAGTATTAAAAGGGGCAATAGGAATAGCAAGAGGTGGAGGAGATGCATGCCTATAGAGGAAGCCAATGTTGCAAACTCTTTTGAAGCCTTATCCACCAATGACCCCTCAAGATGTTCTTTCATGAATGGAGTGAGTGTATGAAGGTTGCAACATTGTTACAAGTGACTTCAGTTTGAAAGGTTCTAAGAACATAAGATGTTTCATGAAAATTGGTGATCTATTTGTGAGTAAAGAGACCACCCAAATGAGTTTCAACTAGCACATTGTCATAATTTTCAATTGCCCAGTGATTCATAGAGATGATGATTAGGTATTCTTGAATGTAACCAATGGTGATAATGTCTAAAAAATTCTTATCTTGAACCAAATCCATGTGGCTAGGAATAAAAATTGGGATATTTTTTAGTAATAAATTTCCTTCATCTCACAATTGATGATGTCAACTCCTAGATTTTTTTTTATGGAATGCTCCATAAGGGGGCAGTCAATGTAAAAAATATGCTCCAAAATGGTAAAATTCAACAATCCCATAATTAGAAACCCCCACTTCTGTGGGGGTAAGAAGATTCTCTTGTTCCTCACCATTATTCTTTTTTCAAGAAGTTGTAGAAAGAGATTGACAACTAGTGATGAATAAAATAAAAGAGAGTGGTGGGCTAAATATAAAAAAAGTAATTGATCATCTAGATGATGGGAAGGTTGTGCTATTAGATGTGAACAATACTTGAAGGTCCAAGTTATAATGGATGCAATAATGAAATTAATTATGCATTAGATTTGATGATTTATAAAATCTAAAATGAGTTGGAGTAGCATGTCTAGAGTAAGATACCTTATGAGGAATTAATTAGGAGGGTATAATATGAATGGTATTGAAAGATAAACTAGTTGAAGTTCCAAATTTGAAGGGGATTCACATTTATTTGATTTCTCTTTGTAATATTGATAGGGCACTTATGAATATGTGGTAGAAACTTTAGATATATATCTTAAAAGAGAAAGATCAATGATAGTCAAGGTGGGATTTAGTTCCATATATATTATTAATTTATATATTCTTAATTTTTATTAACATGCATGTTTGAAAGAGCATCAACTGTCATGCTTGCTTATCTATAATAATGATGCATATCAAATGATGCATCTGAACTTGCTACAAGATGTAGTTTAATTTTTAATTATTTCTTTTTATAAACTTGATTACATTGATGATTTTTTAAGAATATTATTGTAATGTCATAAAATTGCACCCCTTAACATCTTGTGTAGGCTCATTTTAGCCCCTGCATCAACCTTTTCCCTTCTCAGGATGCTTGAGGATCCCTTTTCAGTAGCTATCTTCGTGTGTCAGCTTTGCATCAAACCTTGTTATTTTCTCATTTGTTTCATTTTGTAGCGTGATGCGTTCAGACACTAGCATGCCGCACAGACATCTGTGCGCCGTGCTATCATCCTGCGATGTTTCAATGTTCAAATGACTACCTTCGAGCATGTTTTCCACTTTTCATCTTCTTTTGTTAGTGGTAACAGCTTGGGATGCCTTGTAACCATCTGGGAAGCTTCTTTTTGCTTCTCTTCTCTCCTTAAAAGCAAATGGGTTTTGCTTTCACCACGCGCTTTATCTATTTCAGTTCATTTCTCTCTATCTATCTAGCTATCCATGGAGGTGGGAACACGAAAATGGGGGTTTGATTGAGGAAAACCCTTATACAGCTCCAACATTTTCTCTAGATCTTACACATGCAAATATTGAAGACATTCACGTGCAAGAGACTTCATCACTTGCATGGTTGTGAGCATTCCCTTTCTACCTCCTATTCTCTTTATCATTTCTATTTCACTTTATTTCAACTTTATCATGTTATGTTAAATTTTCCAGTACTTTTGAAGTTCTCAGTAATTAGATTGCTAGTAGTTGCTAAGCTATTTTATGTGACATTCTCGCTTTCTGGTCCATACGGATGCCAACACACCAGAGAGATTCTAGTGCGTCGCGCTATCGTCCCAGACCCATGCTTCTGTCCTTTGGCTGAGAGTTTGTCAATTTGTCCAAAAAATCTTCATGACCTGCTCTTTTTGATTCTAGAACTCTCATGTTTTTTCCTTGAGGCAGTTTAGGGAACTTCGCTCTGTGAGGCTTTCTGAATGAAGAGAACTCGTGATCCGTGAATCCCCCTTCTCTACAATTATTTAATAACTTTAATTTTTTAAAATTTAATAGATCTATCCATTTAAATTCTATATAGGCAAGCAAAGGATTTTTCTTTATCATTTCTGCCATTCACTAGTTTAATTACTTTAGCCAATAGTATTTTTTCTAAATTATCTTTTATGATGCATCTAGCCCATGAAAGACCTAGGTTTCATTGAGGAGCACCATTGAAGTTATGTTTTACCTACAATAATGTGGGATGGATCTATGTAACCTTATTTAAACATTACCACCTTCCCTACAAGAAAAATTTCTCTAGTACTCTTTTATCTTCCCTCTTTCTCTTATAATCATTCATAATGGAATTTAGATTTCACCCAAGTTCTTATTTCTACATTGGTGCAAAAGCTACTCATGAAATTTTTTCTCTTTATTTCGTAGGTCCCCATGGATACTGCATTGTAATGGATGAAACTACATGATCGATGTTATAGTGTACATTATGTTAAATGGACACACTATGATATCCTTTTATTTTTGAATACTAAACTTATATGCATGCTTACATGAGTGATACATGACCATTATAGGATTCACATGGACTTCAAAGAAAGGGAAAATGTTATTGTGAAATTTTGCTTACTCGTGCCATTTTCTATATAATTTTGTATCCATTTTGAGAAAATAATTAATACATTTACATAAATTAAAAAATGGTACAATCTTGTACAAATTCTAGCCCCTTCCCCCATGCCTTAATGTATCAATTCATATACAATTATCACCCACCTTATTCATACATGTAAACAATATGACATACTTATTTTAATTATACATTATTTATGTCTATCCATAAACTTATCCTCATACACTTATTACCTATCTAAATGAAAGACCTTTATATCTTGGGTCATTTCTCAAAGTGTAGGATTGACCATCCAATCACCAACTTGACCACTAAATTTTTAAATTTCAAAATTTGGTTGACTCTTTCCCATTCCTTTCCCACCAAGGGTTGACATAACATATGTTTGGATGATTTATTGGTACATCCTTGTTTTTAAAGACATTCAATTGCATTTAGTTCACATATCCTCAACCTTCAAGCATTATTTGTATATCATTTGCATATAAATAACATTTTTTTTTTTTGGTGTTATAAAAAAGATCTAGGTTCTATATATTTGTCATAGGAGCATTTTTTGTGGTCAAGGTTCACTATCTTAAACATTTTATCCATATATTTTGGGCTTGACCTAGGTGAAAATTTTCACTTGTGATGCAATGACTTCTTCAAATTTACTTTTAAATACTTCCAATCCTATATATTAGAAGAGACAAAGAAAACATTCACAAATATAGAAAATTTACAACTATAAGCATATAAAGCAATCGATTATTTTCACATGTATATAACATTTCTATAGGTACAAATCTAACCCTAATCCATATAGCCTGGATGGATCATAATGCAGATATAATTCTCTTAGCCAAAGTTGTTCCACATATTGTTATATTCCATTTTTAATCCAAAATCATCTCAAATTCAATACATGAATAAAATTATCCATATTTTTCAAACATAGAGCTAAATAAATTTATTTATCATATTTAATTTCCATAGATTAACATTTATTATTTCAAAATATATTTTACCTTGAAATTATTTAATTATTAATATAAATTAATTTATATTTATGTGGATACTTTAATTAGATTATTGTAGATTAAAATTCTTTTATAAATATAATTAGTGTTAAAAACAATATTATTAGAAAACCAATCATTTTTTAAACATGTTCAAATAATCTCATTTATATAGAAATGATATTTTACTTTATTATCCTATTAAAAATACTTTTATAAATATTTTAAAAAATACTAAATTACAATAAAATAAAAAGCCACAAAAACTGAGAAGAACCAGGCTATAGCTACCACCTTAATGTTTATTTCATAGTCAAATGCAATTCCTTTAAAGAAAGGATGACCCCAAAAGGGATTTTGGCAAAAAATATTATCATTCCGAAATTAACTTATAGAATGTTCACCACCCATTTGATAATGTTAGTTGGCAAAGTAATTTCGTTCTTATTTCCTTATAGGAAAATCCTTTTGATCATAATGGTACTCCTACATTTAGATCTTTTGCATAATAATCTTGCTTTTACAGAGTCAAATATCTATGGATGTCCAATAACACGAGTTTAAGTACAAACACCTCAAAAATGGTGAAACATAGCAAATGATCATTGCATAGACCCTTGAAAAAAATATTTTCCATTCAAACTTCTGGAAAGATGCCTTAGAAGCCAATGTATGGGAGTAGATTTCCTCAAATGAGGGTATTCACTTGTTGCCACAAGGAAAAGATTACTAACTTCTCCTGCATCATTTCCCAAGTAAAAAAGTAGGATTCCTCTAGTACAGTCCATCAAAAATACAAGTCCAATGTATTGGACCACAAAAATGAGTATATGGTATGAACATGCTTAAGTTTAGTTTGTGTGGAATTAATTGTTTGCTCTCTATTTGTAGGATTGCAACTATTTTTCCATTTCTTGAGTGTTCTTAATACATAATGTTACACCTTCTAAGTTCTTTGAAATGGGTACATAGATGTCAATGTGGATGAAAGATGTTTTATTATTGGGTACATAGATGTCAATGTGGATGAAAGATATTGTTTTATTATTGTTTTCTTGGTTAGCTTGGAATATTAGGTGTATTCAAAATGGTAGTTACATGTTAATTTGAGATCATTTATGATGCTTTCTCATTCCTAGGTGCTAGGGGGTAGAGTGGAGTACATTTGCATTTGTGAGGGGATCCTATGTGAGTTAGTGGAGGAAATTTTGGATGTTATTGATAAGTGTCTATTGAGTGATAGTGGTCAAATATGTTATTATTGGTTCTATTCATTGTGTATAGATTGATTCAATCAGGGTGATGGGTTTTTCTCATGCCATTAATTGTGGTGGTTTTACTTTCAAAAATTCATTTGTAGTTACCTCTATACTCTTTTGTATAAATTGTATGTTTTGGATGAATATATTACATTTTTTTTTTATAGGTACATATTGGAGAAAAAATTATTGTATTGATGTAACACATTTCTAGTACTCTCTTTGATGGTGGAGTTGGAGTTTTTTCTTGATAGAGATTCTTAATTTACAACTATCATATGATTGAATCTTATGATTTGTTGATTCCTCATTTTCCGATTTAGACTTGCACATATATAATTTATGGTAAATCAAATGATGTTATAATAATAATTTCAAATTTATGCACTAAGTGAACAAGCTTCTATTTGTAGTAGTTTACCTTATTTTGCAACATTTTCTTTTAGATCATTAGTTTTGTTGAGAAGTGGATGCCCTTCTTGAAGTGTTGTAAGATTTTTCGATATAGTGATCTAGCTTTTAACTTTTTGTAAATGATTGAAACCATTGCCTCTAACTCTTTTTTTAGATATAGAGAAGTTTAATGGTTTTGGATATGAGATGTGGAAGATAAAGATACATAATATTTTTTGGAAAGAGAGGTTAATAGAAATTTGTTGCAAATAAAAGAAAGAGAAAAAGAATATCTAATGAGGATTGAAAGAAGTTATATTCGAAAATATGAGGCACCACTCAATTGTATCTTACAAACATGATCTTCTTGATTGTCTCAAAGAAGACCACCACATTTGTATTTCAAAAGAGGATAGGTGATATTTATGAAACCAAAAGTCTAACAAATATATTATATTTGAAAAGAAATAATTTGTGTTTTCTAAAAGTTAAGAAAGGTGATTTTTTTAGAACATTTAATTAATTTTAACTATATTGAGTCAATTATCTTCAGTAGATGTTAAAGTTTCAGGATGAAGATACATGCATTTTGTTCCTTTTCTCTTTGCCTAGATTTTTTTAAAATTGATATTAATGGTTGTGTTGTAGTGCCAAAGATTTAATTCCTTATTTTTACTTTACTTTAAGAGGAAATGGTCAAGGAAAAGTCTGGGAACAAAAATAATTTGAAGAAATTAAAACATAGATCTCAAAAGATATTATAAAACCTTTAAGAATTGTAGATTTAGGTGTTGGAACTATGAAAAATTAGATATCTAAAGAAGGAATGTCAAAATAAAAAAGAAATCCTATGATGAAACTCCATAAAGAAAAACATTAATAATAGTAATAATGGTAAACTTTTTTTTTTTTTTGTTTCTATAGATAGTATTAGTGATTATACTTGATTTATTAAAATAGGTTGATCCTATCATATGACTCCTCATGAGTAGTGGTTCTTGTTATATTGATCTTGCAATGAAGGAGATGCTTTTATTGGTGACCATAATGCAAATTGGATTATTGGTAAGAGATATGTATAATTGTGTTTCAATGCTGAAAGAGTGAAAAATCTCAATAACATTTCACATTCAAGGACATCTAAGAAATTTTATTTTTGTATGCAACTCGAATAATATAGATTGCATGCATGGAAGATGTGGTTTTAGGTTAGTAAGAGGAAGTATAGTGGTAGTTAGAGGCTCATGGTATGAGAATTTTTTAGGCTTGATGCCTCCATATTTTTTAACTTTCTCAATGTAACTCACAATTTTGGCAATACATGTATGTCATGAAACTACAATTTTGGCCACATTGGTGAAAGAGGTATTCAAACCATGATTAATAAAAATATCTTAGATAATTTTTATTTTTACTCTAATGAGATTTAATTTCTATAAAAAATTGTTTGATAAATAAAATGTAGTTTTATTTTCTATTAAAAGAAACAAAACTTTAAAATTCAATTATTTATTCAGAGTGGGGAATAACTATTAGATGATTATTAACTGACTAGACCAAGAGTGGGGAATAATATTGCTCCTCTAGGACACATAAGACCTTAGTGTCTCTTTAATAACAATATCCTCTATAGGCACATCATGAATCCATATCTATATCTAGGTGAAGGATTCTAGGATTTCCTACTAAAACTTCAAGAGAGTATCCATCTCAATAAATGTCTCTAAAATTAAGATAAATTTAAGTTCACCCAAGTATCCAAGTATCTATGAGAATATTGAATCCTCCCAAGAACATGAAACCAAAATAAATATTTAGATAATTATGAAAGATCTGATTGCTAAATTAGGATCATATCTTGATAGCATGATATAACATCTCCACCTATGATATCACATTTTCTAGTGAAGATACACTACTCCCAAGATAACCTATATCATGTTAGAACAATAATTGGTATCTAGAGTAAAAATAGACACAATACCAAACATCTTTTCAATCAAGGATCACTTATCCAAATTGACAAGCCATAAAACAAAAAATCAACAAAATATTCCAAGAGTCCTCCATGGATAACCAAGATTTCAACTTATCCAATCACATAAAGATAATCATATCCTATTCAAAAATCTCAAAATGTTAAAGTATTATAATTATATAAAAGAACCATGATCTAAGACTTTCCCTTGAAACCCACAACAATTACAGAAGATCATCCATCATTAAGTGATGAATCTATTGCATTTTCACACAAGTAGATACTATGAAACTCTATACTTATGATAAAATTCAACTTTATTTATTCTAATAATTAAGCACATAAATATTAGATAATTTAAAATACCTTTTTGCATTGCTCAAGCTAATTTAAATTGTACATTACATTTTCATCTATATTTATGATAAAAATTTGTATGCCTATGTTTTGATGTTAATAATACATTATGATTTTAATTTTTGTAAAATATGAAATATACTATCTTTACACTACTTAATATTATATGAAAAGTAGTCTTTAGTATAAATATTATTTCTAAATAGTTTTATGTAGTTAATTAAAAATTAAAACAATTAATTCTAGTTATACAAAACTAATTTGTTAGTAGAGATTTAAGAACATGTTAAAATAAAGTAAATATAATTCATATAGAATTTTATTGTGATTAATAATTATTCCTAATTCTTTATAATCTTATGCTTTGAAGACTTACAAATAGTTGGTCCCCCATCTTTATAATAAGTTTGACATTAATAATTTAAAATATATTTTAATATTTATAAAAGTAATAAAGTATTAAAAAATTATTTCATATTTTATGATGTCCAATCAATATCATTAATAAATTAATTATGTGTTTAATAAATTAGTTTTATTTTTTTATATTTAACACCAAGATAAACAAAAATACAAAAAATAAGTATTACTTTTATGTAATCTTTAAAAATATATATATATATATTTTATAGATTTAGATAGAAAATCATATATTAGTACATAAATTGGTTCAAACAAAAGAAAAATCAAAGGAAACATGTTACGTAGTAATTTAAAAATTATTCTTTATATCAAATCCACTAAATCATTTAGTTATTTCATATGGGAAGCACAAGCTTTAGGCTGAATCTTCTTCGGTTGAGAACCAAGAAGTAAGAGGTATCCATTCGATCAAAGATACCCTAGACACATTTTGGAACAAATCCTTCATATGGGAAGCACAAGATTTAGGCTGAATCTTCTTCGGTTGAGAAACAAGAACTAAGATGTTTCCATTTGATCAAAGATACCCTAGACACATTCTCGACCTCATCTCTCAGATGGGAAACACAAGCTTTAGGCTGAATTTTCTTCCATTGGGAACCAAGAACTAAGAGACATCCGTTCGGTTAAAGATACCCCGAACACATTCCCCACTTCATCCCTTATAATATCAAAACCTTATATTTTGCAATATCCTATCCATGATCTATTGATTAAAATTTGACATTATTATTACCATCAAAATTAAAATCCTTGTTGGATCATTGAACTTGAGAGCTTCTGAATCACTTAACGCAGTACAAACAGGTAAATTTATATATTAGGAATGCTCACATGGCCATTATTGGATTCAAACATTTATATAGCATCTCCATGATAGTATCCAGACTGTACTTTACAAGAACTGCAAAGAAAGCTCCTCTTTGTTTCTTTTCGATTGGACTAGTCATTATTACACTGGCATTAACACATCATGCAGAGAATATACTGTCGAAGTCTGAGAATCCAAATATGACTGGTCCTGAAGCGAGGCATGTGGAAGGAGCTCCAGTCCAATGCCCATCACCAAAGCCTGCCTCTGGGTTGACATGATTATGGAAAAGACATTTTTCTGGGTGGGTTGAAACCTAGGTAGATTTAATTGGGCACACGATGGAAATGGAAGGCAAATGCATACTAGACTTCAAATCCTGACAGTCTGAAATAGTTCTGTGATCCATCAACTGTTCAGTCACGGGCACCATCAAATTAACAGGCATTGAGTGAACTGTTGAAGGAAAGGGAAATGAAACGGTCTACAGAAAAAGCTAAAGCTGTCAAATGCAGAATTTACAGCTACAGCCTGCCAACCTTTGTCATTAAAGACGAAACTAAGGTCGTTGTCTTTCAGATGGCCCATCACTCTTCACCATTGTCAGCAATAGTTCCTCTTCACATAATTATAGAGGCCTTCTTTTTCATCCACCAGTGTTTGAGATCATTACAGACTTCATTTTCCTTCTTTTAATGAAGTAGATCCTTAGATTAAGGAAACGAAATAGATACATTGTTTAAGAAAATGGACAGAATGGTAGTGTAATGGAATCTACACTGCTAGATATTATATTATTATAAATTGTTATCTCTGTATCATTTATGATGATTCTAATGGTGTTCACGCCTCAAATGCTAGTGAATTATTAGGATGACACAATGCTTGCATCTTAGAACTATATGTAAAGACTATTCTAAACAAGTTATAATACATTTTATCTGTCATATATAGACATTTTGAGATTTTACTATAATAATTTTTTTTATCTGTTCTTGAGATAGAAACATAGACTCCCATGTTAGCAATGCATGCTACTTGGAATTAAAAGTTTATAGGCATACCCCAAGCTCTTCACACTTTTGTCTGTTCTTTTAAAAAATAAAGATATGTAAAAGTATTATGGATCTAGAGAAGAACAAATTACCTACTAACTTTAGATCAAGACTTGGATAAGCATACTGAAATATTATATTTCTTTCATATTTTAAGAATTTATATTATAAACAACGAATTAACTTCTTAAATATAATATTTTTTTGAGAAAAATATAATAACATGCAACAGTAGTAGTAAGAATGTTGATGATAAATAGAGTGTGTGAAATTATTATTTTATAATTTTATGAATTAAATTAGATCATCAATTGGTATGTATATATGAAACATAATTTTAGTTAAAAGATTTCTAATCTTTATTAAATTTTAAGATAAAATAAATATTAAATAAGGTTTGATAGAGTTTTCATTATCTTTAGACTTCATATTACTTTATTCGTCTCTTAAGAAAAATATGTAATTAGTCATTGGTGGTTATATATCTTATTTACTAATTAAAATTAAAATGAATGTAAATGATGAGACAATGACTAAAAAAGTATATAAAAGTATGTAAGGAATTCTACATATAAGTTGCTATTGAAAAAGAGTTAGTTTATTGGGTCATCAAAACTTTATCTCTTGCATTTTTTAGATTTATTCCAAGATTATTGCAGCCATTCATGTCTACTACTCTTCTTGTTAGGGTCCCTTCAAAGTT
Source organism: Sequoia sempervirens (assembly GCA_007258455.2). NCBI lineage: Eukaryota > Viridiplantae > Streptophyta > Pinopsida > Cupressales > Cupressaceae > Sequoia > Sequoia sempervirens. Next base: position 12,285,966 of record VDFB02338372.1, read on the forward strand.
TCTTATTTAAAATTAGAGAAGATTCTTCATAATTATTTTTTAGAATTATCTAGATAACTATCCAGGTTTTCATTAGGTGACTTTGAAGTTTTGATGTATTCCTCATTAATCAGGGGGGTAAAGATTCCTCTCCACTCATTATGATGATTTTCCCCTTTGCACTAATTAGATCATTCATGCTCTTGAGGGTAATGGAGCTTAAATATTTTATTGTGGTCATGCATTTCTTTAATCATCCAATTAGGTGACTAGCTTGGAAAGGGATTAGTCTTCATGTGTCTTATTATTAAAATATTTTCCAAATTTGAGGGACCATTATGATAAAAAGTATCTAATAGGCTGATGAAGAGGGAAAACTCTCTAAATACCACTATCAAATCCTCTCCCAAAAACCATTCAACAAATAATAAAGATTTCAATGCAAAACAACAACTATGAAGCAATTTTCATTAATTCAAACTTGCAGAAATGACTTGCAAACATCCATATATTTGATTATATTAGATATTACAGTCAATAGGACTGATATACAACAGTAAAAATAAATTATAATCAGATTTTAAACATGAAACTACTAAGAAAACATAGTTACAACTTCTCTCCCTTCACTATAGACTTCAAACAACAAAAAATTGCACTTGCAATCTTCAATTTGTGGATGAATCCACCTTCAACCATGGAATTAATATTCCATTTTCTATCTCCACACTCTCTTAGACCTTTAAAATCACGTCTTCTACCTTCTTTCTTCAAAAAGCCAGGCCGAGGAAGCACCAGCTTCAATCTGGCAAAAAATGACCAAAATAAAGCATATAAATTAACTCCTTCACACCTTTCTTATAATTCCAAATTTTCTATGCCTAGAAAATGGAAAATATGTTTCAAAAATGAATTTAAAATCATTAAATTTTGAAAAGGCATCATTTTGTAACCTCCATCCATGATTGGCCAAGAAAAAGTAGCCACTCCTCACAAATAGGAGCCTCAAAATAGAAAAAGCCAAACCACTTGCTCTTGGGCATTCAAATTCTTCATGGAAAAGTTTACGAATAATAAATTAGTTGTCATACCTTGTAACTCCCCAAATCCCATGCCCAAGAAGGCATATTTGAATATTTTTCCTTGAAAATGCCATATAAGTGAGCCTAAATCACCATAAAACTACAACATAACAACTTGGCCTTGAAATATTTGTCAAATATTTTAGGTTTTATTAAAAATATTTATTTACCTACAATATTTAAAGAAAAAACTAAATAAAAATTTAAAATAATATTTTTGGTTGATGCAAGATTGTCAGTCAACTGTGGATGCTCTTGCATAATAGGCTTAGGAACCTATGCAACCTTAGCATCTTTGGAATAGTTATAGTATAAAAATATTTGATGGTCTTCTAATTTTTAGTGTTAAAATTGTCTTCTTGTGAAGAATCCTTATGTTCACACTGTAATATTTTTCAAAAATGAGATCAAAAGACCCTTGGATATCTTTCCCTAAACTACTAAGAATATATTTTCCTAGACTAAAGTCAAGGTTGGGTTTTAGTTTTCTACTTGTGAATATGATACCTTTGAAACAATTATAAAAATGATATGGGATCATGCAAAGATTACTAGCAAGACTAGAAATTGTAGCCATATATATTTTAAGAATTACAAGCCTTATCAACGATATTGTTCAATTTCACCTCATTTTTCCATGCTTCACACCTTGAACCAAGAATGTAATTTGCAGTCACCACTATCAATCTTGCAACATGGGTTCCATATTATATGGTTGATTGTGTTAGAGCCTAAATTGGCTCGATTTGCTTAGTGTATTCTTTTCCAATGTCACCCCATTAGTTTTATATTCTTGGTCATTAAGGTGTACTAATATTTGACGCCCTTTTCATGGACATGAAGAGTCTCTCAAACATATCTTATGGTATTATCCTAGAGTTCAAGATGTTTAGTCCTAGATACATGACTTCTTCAAGTCATTGAGACCTAGGTTTTTTCCTATCATATGATCTTATTATGGGATTGGTGTCACATCCCTCGCTAATTCATTTAGGTTTGGTGTGCTTTTTGATGCATGCTAAAGCTATAATTTATTCTAATGTGATACTATTGACTCAAGTGCAATAAAATAAGATTTTACTTGAGGTGGCTCACTTATAGGTGCTACTAGAACACTAGGTTAATTCCATTTATGTTGTTGTCAAGGTAACCTTGACTACCACATCCTCTCGGTGTTGCTCTCCTCCTCATGGGAATCATTCTATCCATAACCATCTTACCCATGGTCATCCAAAGATTCATTCTAAATATTCTCATCCTCCTATGAGAAAGTATCATGCTTAGTGAGGCTATTTGTATCCTATTAGTAGATACCCTACCTCTTTTCAAATTGTTGTTGGAGGAAATTTTGGCTAGGTAGGTTCCAATAAATTTCCTTTTTCACCTATTTTCATCTATCTCGATTGAGTGGGTACTAAAGAATAAAAAAAATGTGAATGATGATAATGATCGATGAGACACTCATGATTACAAAAAACCTCACTAATGTATGGGGAAAGTTATATGATTTGGCATCCTCTATCTCCTTCTACATGTGCTCTAGCCACCTAGTGGTCTAATTTATGTTTTCTATTTTCTTTCTCTAGGCTGATGCTCTATGTCGACTTTAGGGGTATTAATTTTTTCACCCACATTTTTTTGTGAATATATGAAATAGTAGTTTTAAAATGATAATATAGACACTATGCATAAAATAGATGGATTTAAATTTAAAAAATATTATTTTTTATAAATGAATTACATATTCTTCATACTAATGTTTTTATATTAAAAAAAGAAAAATTGCTAGATGATAGTTCCCTATAAATGTAAGAAATATTACTAATTTTAATAAAAAATCTATATAAAAATATATAATTTAAATATTTTAGTGGAGAAATAAACATGATAAAAGATCTTGTTAGCAAATCTGTTTAGGTAAAAATACTAAACAATATTAATATTTTTCTATATTTACATTAAGAAAAACACAATCCGATGTGAGCATTTAACTATGTTATCAAGGAGGTATTCAAATCACTTCTTGAAGAAATATTTGTAACATGTACAATCTTTAAATAATAATTATTTCCCTTTTTTTTGCATTTAAAGAATTATATAAGATTAATTAAAATTATTTTATACAAGAGATAATACCAAAGAGTTATTCTAGTCATTATAACATCTAAGAAAAATTCAAACACTCTCTCTAGTATAAGCACTTAAAATTAATTATTTTCATATCAACCCACTTTAGATGCATTTCATATTATTTTTCACATTAATTATACTTTGAATTCTAAATACAACAACTTGAAAATTATCATTCTATCTAAAATGTGGTTCCCTATAATGTTATAAAACTAAATATTTATGCAAGGTGTAGAAAAACTTTCCGAACATTCTCCCACTCATTATATACAATTTATAAGCGATCACTCATAGAAAAAATATTTTTTTTGATAGGTGAGATATCCCCATATAAATCTCACATGAGAAAAATATATTTGTGCATACTATCCTCATCAGATCTAATCTACAATGTTCTCCAAGTTTTTTTCCTTCTCAATCTTGAACATTTTATCTTCTTCTATGGAGTAAACCTTGTATAAACTATATCTTATCTAAGGTGAACAATTAAATATACTATTTCAATCCAAATTGTATACTTACAAGAATGAGTAGATGCCTTGCTCCAAACTTCCCTAGGCAAAATAGAAACAACCTATATCTCTTTTTCATTCAAGTCACTACTCCTTGAAATAGATGCAATACATAACCATGAGTAGATTTACTACTATCAAATATCACCCACCCTAAAAATATAATTTTATTTTCATATCAAATTATCCTTCATAGAAATTAAAATATATAAAGACCCTCCTAATTATAAATAAATGTATTTTTCCTTGATTTTATATATATATATATATATTCATTTGGCATTATTCATCGTCATTACAAATTCACCTCAAGAAAAATTCACCACTAGCAATTCACCGCCATGGAAAATTAATCGCAAACTTTTAGTGTGATGAATTTTCCATGAAGGTGAATTGCTGGCGGTGAATTTTCCTTGAGGTGAATTTGTCATGGGGGTGAATTTTTCCATGACGAATTATTAGTGGTGAATTTCCCACAATGAATTGCCGATGGTGAATTTCCCTAGAACCATATATATAGAGTCAAGCCTCTAATTTCATAGGTAATACTTAGTCTATTGTTGACCATTGCATACCTAAAATTACCAGTACATACATTTAAAACATGAATCATGTCATATATATCATCAAGTGTCTTCATACATTTCTCTAATAGTAAGTTCTATGTTCCTATAAGAATAAAAAATATTCACTAGCTGAGAGATATACACATAATAAACGCTGTCACTCTATTTAACCATTTTTTAAAACTTTTCATATAACTTTTGATGTCCATCCTTGAGATATACTCAATAATTCCTAGATCCTTCATAACATATTGAAGAAAATGTTAGAAATTAATAATTTTATTTATATCCTTACCAATAAGGAGCATGTCATTGACATAGAGAATAATGGGAATAAAAAATCCATGTAATAGTAATTATAATTTCATCTAATAAATCCCAAACTAAAAACATAAATATAAGAAATTTGATATTGCACCCAATGAGACCTTTTAAAACCACAAGTAGACTTCTTCAATCTACTATTTTTTTCTTTATTCTTATCCTAAATTTCTCAAGACATATTATATATTTATTCCTCTATATATCAATACAAATATAGTGTACTAAGATAAAATTTCTTGAGATTAAGGCCATATATTGAAAACTATATATAATCAATGTAGAGATAACCTTTAACCACCAAATCATGTCTTGTATTTTTAATTTTAGAACTAAGCTTATTCTTGGAGAGTCATTCATAATTAATAAGAAATATTTGTTTAAATACATAACCTTTGGAAATATTTATATTTTATTTAAAATATTGTAATTTGTATAGTAATTAAATGTGAGGCCATCATTGATGATATTTTGGGAATTTATTTAAATTAAATAAGTGTACACCCATTCTTTGAAAATATTTAAATTATAAATATAATTATGATCTACATGTAATTATGGTTAATACTAGTAGAAGTTTGTAAACTATATGCTGATTTTTTTTCCAATTTAAATATTTCTAAAAAATTATTGTACTTGTCATTAGATCCATAACCCAAGATATGTATTGAGATATCATGCACTATCTCGTTTAAATTTCTTTGTGCAAGAGTATTATTATTATATTTTATTCTTCCATATGTGGAAATAAGTTTTATTTTAGATTAAGGAAATGGGTATTTACTCCACATCTATAGTTTAGGAATGAATTTATTGTGGATTAGTAGTTTACCATTGATTTGAAGTTTTATTCATTGGTCATTGTTAGCTAATAATAATGACTCATTGGGTTTTTTTTTTAACTGAAAGAGGGGTAAAAAATTTATTCAATCCAAAAAAGAGCAATACAAAGCAAGGGAATTACACATCCCTATCTATCTCCACTAATTGGTCCAACTTCTGTATGACAAATCCAGGGGTAATTGACCCCTCTCCACAATATTCCAATCTTGCAAATGATTAGAATTCCATTTACCCAAAAAATATGAAACCCCATTCCATTCTCGAGGAATATGACATAAAGAAACATAATCCAAAGAAGCACATAGATTAAGAATATGTTTTATAATAACAACCAAATGCCAACTGACATCCTCTAACTGTTGCATTTTTAGCAAATTCACCACCACCTGAGAATTTGATTCACAAATAATATTTCTCCACCCAAGAGCACAACCACGCTCCACAACACATAAAATGGCAAGAGCCTCCATCACACTGTTAGTATGCCAACCCTTATAAATAGAAAAGGTAAACTCAACAATCCCAGAACTAGTTTGCCCAAAACCTCCAATAATAACATGACAAGGATTTCCACGAGAAGAACCATTTGTGTTGATTTTCAACACACCTTGAGGAGGAGGACACCAATGCCCCTCCCTATTTATCTTTCGACGAGGATGTTGACATCTATTTCTCATGATCTGACTAGCACTCTGAGCAGCACCCCTCTAAAGAGGAAGATTTAGATGAGTGCAATAGGAAACCTCTCCCATGTCCACACCCTCAGCCAAATCGTGCTTAGCCAAAATAGTTTCTCTCAAATAATGAAGAATCTCCCACCACAAATGTTGGACAACCAACCTCACATCTTGAAAAATTATATGATTCCTCTCCAACCAGATATGCTAGATAATAAAAGTTGGTCCAAGAGCCCAAGTAACTCAAAGAAAAGAGGTCTTAATAGGAGCTTTCCCCCACCGAGCAAAGAACTCTACCAAAGAAGAGACATGCCAACAAGCCTGGTTCCAACAACCCACCAAAGATGACAAAGCTACCTAGAAAAGGAACATTGGAAGAAGAGATGAGAAACACTCTCAGTTTTACAGCACAAAACACACATCAAGGGGCCTTCAAACCCTCTCTTACACAAGTTATCCCAAGTAAGAAATTGGTTCTGGACCACAAGCCACATAAAAAAATTTCACTTGGGCTAGGTATGTGTAGGATCATCATGGAAAAAATAGGCCCTTAAGTGGCAAAAAATTTAGAAAAATCAGAGTTAGGCAACTTGACATAAAAAAATGAATAAGTTATCTATATTATTTCAAAAATATGTAAGAATAGAATCTATAGAAAATTGAATGTAGTTTCTAAACTACTAGGTTTGTTTAAAAAAAAAAAATCTATTTGGTGAAAATTTGAAATTTCAATGCATGGTACTTAAATTTTAGGGAAAAAATAAGAAGTAGGTGTCTGTCGACCACCCTAACCATAATAAAATGATAATATTTTTTATAAGATTTTAGATATAAGTAGAGGACTCATGCCCTGATGTGATGCATATTTTTTTGTAATCTTTTTCCAAGTAAATAATTCATTATGAATTTTTTATCTAAAATTTTAAAAAATATAAAAACTTGTGTCTGACCACCTTAACTTGGTCAAAACTTCATGAAATTCATTTTTATTTTAAATCCTATAGTATGTGAAGCATAGAATGTGAAACATGTTTTGGATTGAAAAAATGTGATACTATTTGAAAGATATAGATGTTTTTCAATCAGCCTATCAATCAGGACTTTAGTCATAATTCAAATAAAAAATGAATAATAATTATTTATTAAATTCAAAGTAAAACATAATTTATATTGGTGGAATGTTGAGAATGTCCTTTAAAAACCCTTTTCGTTTCATCAATTTTGGGTAAAAAAAAGTCGTCAGCCACATACCCTACAGATACCCATCATATCGCCACTTTTTGGCCCATCATGATCCTGCACACACCCATTTAATACTTGTTGAAGCAGTAAAACACTTTGTGCTATTTCCCATAGGGAATTGTTGTTTGTTCTTCTGTTGGATTGGATAAATTATTTCATTTATCATTTCAATAATTGTTCTTGAAATGAATTCCATTCATGTTTTATATAATTCTTAATCTAAGCATAACAAGGTGCTCAGAGTCAAAGATTTAGTTGTTGAAAGCTATAGATGTTTTTCAATCAGCCTATCAATTAGGACTTTAGTCATAATTTGAATAGAAAATGAATAATAATTACTTATTAAATTCAAAGTAAAGCATAATTTATATTGGTGGAAAGCTAAGAATCTCCTTTAAAAAACCTTTTCATTTCATCAATTTTTGGAAAAAGATAGTCGTCAGACACATACCCATCATATTGCCACTTTTTGGCCCATCATGATCCTGCACATACCTGACTAAGAAAATTCATTCCACACTTGCTTCTACCAAGGAACCTCAATGTCCCCAAACACCCGCCTAACCAATTCACCATAGCCCGTTGAAACAAATTACTTACTAGAGAAATCCTTGTTACTCCAAGCCAATACAACCTGCCCCGCCATGGAATTGCATTCACACAATGCAAGAATCTGAGCCAACTCTTACCTATCCTCCTCTGACCCTCCTGGCAGGTAATCTGAGGAATGCTTCCATCTAAGGCTAGTAGCAAGTCCAATATTCTAAACAGACTTATAATGCTCAACCATAGTCAAACCAACAACAATAACATGATCACAAAGAGATTGGAGGTGAGGGTAAGCAAAAAGAATAGGAAGATGACCATCCCAAGAAGCCCACCAAAAAAGAGCCTAAGAACCCGTATGACATATCCAAAATATCCCCTTGTTTACCAACTGAGCCCCCAATTTGAGGGTATTTTAAATCATAGATCCCCATCCTTCTCAAGGGAAATGAGGAACATAAAAAAAGTTAACATTCTTAAGATACTTGTGGGTAAGAATATGGGCCCAAAGCTAATGCTAAATAGTACACCAATTCCAATATAACTTGGCTACAAGAGCTTTCCCATTCAAAATAGAAGAATGAAATCCAAGGCCTCCCTCATTCTACAGCCTACACACTGTATCCCACTTAACTAGAATCTACTTAGCCAAATACAAGCTACCACTCCAAAGAAATTGACGTGAGTGAGCATCAAATTCCCTCAATAAATACAAAGGAGCCACCTAAACAAAGCACCTAAAATAAGGGAGAGCCTAGATAATAGACTTCAGAAGAGTCACTCTTCTAGTAGTAGAAAGCCAACAATGAGTCCAATGATTGAATTTACTACGCAACTTATCAAGCAGATTTTTCCAAGAAGACCTAGGCTGCCTAACAACAACAAGAGGTATTCCCGGATAGAAAAAGGGAAGAGACCCAATTTGAAACCTCAAAATATTAGTAATCCATCGTTGAATAGATTGAGTATTAAAAAATAAGATAAAATACTTCTGGTCATTGAGTTTCTGACCTGAAGTAGCAAGGTAAATATCCAAAGCCTGTCTAAAAGAAACAACCTCTTGAAGGCGAGCCCTCCCCATAAGAGAAGTGTCATCCAAAAATTGAAGATGAGAGAGCCGCGGAAGCCCATTACCCCAACACCAACCTTGAATCCTTCCCTAAGAAACCCACGACTTAAGAAATCTGCCCAAACCCTCAACCATAATAATAAATAGATAAGGGGAGAGAGGATCTCCCTGACGAAGGCCCCTGGAAGCCTCAAAAAGCTCAAAAGGTTCCCCATTCATAAGAATAGAAAAAGAGGAAGAAGTAACACAACTCATAGTCCAACTAACCCAATCTGGACTAAAACCAAAGTCCAAGACAATTCTCTGCAAAAAACACCACTTAACTCTATCATAAGCTTTGGTGATATCCAACTTGATGAGCATAGATTTATCCTTAGAAATTGCCATAGAGTGAATGAATTTTGGAGCAACCACCACCCCATCTAGGATTGATCTACTATCCATAAAACCTCCTTACTCCTTAGAGATGACAGAAGGAAGAAAAACTTTGAGCCTCTCTACAATAAATTTAGTAATAATTTTGTACACCACATTACAAAGAGAAATAGGTCAAAATAATTCAAGCTGATCAACACCTTCCTTCTTAGGAATGAGAACTAGGAAAGTAAAGTTCAAGGCACAAAGCATTTTCTTACTATGAAGAAATTCCTGGGAAAACTCCAGCAAATCCAAACTTATAGTATCCAAATATTCCTGAAAAAATTCAACAAGAAAGCCATCTAGACTAGGAGCTTTACCTTTATTCATCCCAAACACAACCTCTTCCAATTTAGGAAAATAGATTGGGAAAATGAAGAAATCATTCATCTCATTGGAGATCAAGGAAGGAATGCAAGAAAGAATCAAATTATCCTCATCTTCTATAGGGGGTGAATCCGCAGAAAAAAAAAAAAGCAGAATAAAACTATCTAACCTTACAAGACAAAGCCTATAAAGAAGAAATGTGAACCCCATTCTCATTGACCAGAGAGGAGATACAACTTCTATTGCGACGATCCTACACAGAGTGATGGAAGAATGTAGTATTCCTATCCCCTTCCTGAAGCCAATCAATCTGAGCCTTTTGCTTCTAGAAAATCTCCTCCCAGAGCTCCCACTCCTCCACAACTCTCATAGCCTGAGATTCTACTTAACCCAAAGAATCCAAAAAACTAAAATCCTAAATTTGGTGAGTAATCACATCAAGGCACACCTGGGCATTCCTCTTCATAACCTTGAGATTTCCAAAACTCATCCTATTCCATCTCTTAAGGTGAAATTTAACATATTGAAGTTTATTAACAAAGGTGTACATAGCGGTACTATAAGTAGGGTTGTCATCACGCCACCACTAGGCCATAAGGTCATGCAAAGGAGACTCCAAAAGCCACATAAGTTGAAACTTGAGGGGAGGATTCTTGGGAGCTATAAAATAGGTTAATAGAAGTTTAATTGGCCAATAATATGAACCCTGCCAATCCAGAATCTCAGAACCAGTAACCAATCTATGTCCCACCCAAAAAAAGGAAACAAGAAAGCTATCCAATATTTAAGAGATCACTTCCTCTCCACTCCATCTATTATTCCAAGTAAAAACCCCATTATATGGCTTAACATCAATTAAAGCTAGCAAATCCACATTCTCCAAAAAAAAAGGGCAGAAGCAGGCCCAAGCTGAGGCAACCCACCTCTTTTCTCCTCTAAGCTCAACACAAAATTAAAATCCCCAGCTAAGATCAAAGGAAGATATGGATCACATGATCTAACATACCTTATATGAGCCCAAAGCTATATTTTTCTATGAATATCAATTAGGGCATAAACATTAGTAACCAAAATGGTCTCACCTGATTCCAAAGAAGATGAGACTATGGAAATAGTAGAATGATTGGAAATACACCATAGTGGAGAAATCTTTCTTGGATTCCTTGAAAAAGATGCAAACCCCCATAGCTCCCCTGAGAACCAATACATTAACAGTGACCAAAATACTAGATACGAGAAGCACATTGAAGCATGATATCAACTGAAAGTTTAGTCTTCTGAATGCAAAAAATGTCCAAAGAATGGACAACAACCAGATCATTAATAGCCTTTTGATGGGAGGTGCTATTCAACCCCCTTACGTTCCATGAGAGAACAATCATGGGAGAGATGGAGAAAAGTGAGCATCAATGGGTTTAACAGACCCAAATTCCACCAACAAATCTCCAGTACACTTAATCTTCTCAAGATCCTTCTTGCAGCCACTTTTAGAAGAGTGCTCAAAAAATCCCTTCATAAGCATGTGATGTTGCACCCCCAAGGCTAGAGAAGACCCCTTGCTATTTCCAGAAACTAGCCCCTCCTTTTCCAAATCTGCCAAAATAGTATCATCATCATCCTGCATAGGACCATTTAGAGATACTAGATGATCCTTCATCCCTTGTGATAAATAAATATCCTGACCAGATCCCTCTCCCTATCCCATAGCACAACCCATTCCAATAGCATCATAAGGCACATCCAGTGGGATTCCTTCCTCCAAGGTTGATAAAAAATCCAACATGATTGTAAAAGTAGGGTCCTCCCTCAAAGACTCAATTCCTATCAGTCATATTGGGAAAAACAACCAAAAAATAGCTGTTTGTAGCCACCATGAGCTCCTTGTCTCCCTCAACCTTCCATGTACGCCTGATCCAAGCATCCAAAGTCATTAGATGAATATGGATTCCAAGAAATTTGTAGATTAAAGCATGTCTACTCTAGTAAGAAACATCATCAGCCACAAATTCAAGAGAAAAAACCAAGACTGGATGATCTTGACTCCTAGGCAAAGAACCATTCAATTTCTTCAGTTTAGGGCCCTCCCCCACATAAAATGACTTAGACTGTTGAGATTTCAATCTTGATGAAGATCCATTGTGAAACACACGGTGATTAGCCACCACCAGACTGGTAGAAACTTGATGCTCCGCCATAAACCCACCAACACACCGCACCTCACAACAAAGAAAAATCAAAAAGTAGGAAGACCCCAACACCTTCACCAATGGTTGTAAATAGAACACCACACATAAGGGGAAAACAAGATCTACAAAAAATTGAAAAAGAACCCTCCTCGATCTCTTCAAACACCCCCACATTGATGCATTTTGATCAATTTTTTGACGACTGGTCGTCAGAATTCTGACGATGTTGGGCCGGAATTTCGATGTTTCAAATGTCATCGAAATTCTAATGCAATAACAGCGACAAACAGCCATCGGAATTTTGACGACCGGTCGTCGAAAAATTGATCAAAATGTATCAGTGCCACCACAAAAGCAACCCAAACACCACCAAAGATAAATGCAGAAGATGCATGCAAGAAGCAAGGTAGGCATGCACATGACCTTATAGGTTGTACGCATCCTCAACCATGTAGCATAGGCTTGATGCTATCTTCAATTCCATATAATGACTCATTGGTTGTCAAGCTATAGCTTCTAGAAAAAAATGTTGTATTTTTGTTTTTATTTCTTTGCTAGCTAATTAGAAGATAATTGCTAGTAATTTTTTCATGATTATGGTGTTGAAGAAACTAAAGAGAAGGAGAGGAATTAAGGGTTAAGTTGGGTATTAGAGAAGAAATAAAGACCATAAAGGAACAAGTGGAAGGAAATAAATAACAAAAAATTATGGATATCCCTCCTAGAATATGACATTAATTTTTAATGCTTATTCATGCTTAGTAATATTTACTACTTGTTCTCTAGGGATATTTGTATAATATTTTTCTATTAATTATAAGCTCTTTTAATTAATGGTAGTTAGTATTTATTTTTCTCTCATTGAAATATAAGGATGTTTTTTGCATTTACAGCATATAAAGACTTTAAAGTTTATCAGATGGATGTGAAGTTTGCTTTCTTGATTGGAGAATTGGAAGAAGTTTACAAGGAACAACCGGAATGATTTTAGTTGTTAGATAAACCTAACATGCTCTTCAAATTGAAGAGGGTATTGTATGGATTGAAGCAAAGTATTAGAGCTTGGTATGCAAGGTTGGACAGATATTTGATATATATAGCAAGGATTCAATAAGGGAATCACAAATAGTAATCTTTACTTTAAGGTTGAGAAAGATCAAATTTTGATAGTAGTTGTGTATGTTGATGACATAATTTTTGAAGGTAATGAAGCTATGTGCAGGAAGTTTACATAAGAGATGTAGAAATATTTTTACATATCTATATTTGGGGAGATGAATTTCTTCCTTGGGCTACAAATCAATCAAATAGATAAAGGAATTTTCATTTCACAATCAAAGTATGTTAAAGAAATTTTGAAGAAGTTTGGAATGGAAGACTCCAAACTAGTATGTACTCCTATGGTTACTAGTCGTAAATTGAGTAAGGGTGATGAATCCCCTAAGGCTGATCAAAGCAAGTATAGATCTATGATTGGTGGACTTCTATACTGAACTACTACTAGACCAAATATCATGCATGTAGTTTTTCTTGTGGCTAAATTTCAAGAAGATCCTAGAAAGTCACATGTTGTAGCTCAATGAATAGGATATTCAGATATTTGAAGGGTAATCTAGATTATGGCTTATTTTATCCTAAAGATACTAATTTCACATTAAGTGCTTACATAGATGCAGATTGGGCTAGTTGTGTGGATGACAGGAAAAGTACAAGTGGTGGTACATTCTTTCTTAGATGTAGATTGGTATCATGGCTAAGTAAGAAACAAGATTATGTTTTTTAATCCACTACAGAGGCTAAATATATTGTAGCAACATCTTGTTGCACACAAGTATTATGGATGCTCAAGATGAACATTCAAGGATATCAGAGTGGTGAATGATGAGCTTATTTCTATCTTTTGTGATAATACAAGTGCAATCAATATTTTAAAGAATCCTATGATGTATTCAAGAACAAAGAATATATCAATTAGGTATCAATTTTTTAGAGATAATGTTGTGGAGAATGAAATGAAGCTTGAGTATGTACCTTCAAAGGATCAAATTGATGGCACATTTACTAAGGCTTTTCCTAAGGATAATTTTGAGTATCTTTGGAGAAATTGAGGGTTATTGCCCCTCACTTGAACTATATGCATATGGAGATGCATCAGTCTAGTCGATCTATGGATTCCTTCCTTGTCTAGATTGATGTTGGTGGCTACCTCTTGGGGGATTATTTAGAGAAGTTGCAAGTATCTTGGTTCTATGTCAAAGGGGGAGAACAATGCAAAATATTTTATCCTTTGCCAGTGATGTCGAAGGGGGAGAGAAAGAAGTAATGTGAATTTTTTTATCTATACAGAAAGAGAGTGACGAATGTGAGAAAGAAAAAGGTTGAAAGAGGGAGAGATAGAGAGAGTGTAGGGATTTTGTGTTGTCTTTAGGGGTTTTTCATATCTTATGTTGCCATCAATGACAAAGGGGGAGATTGTTGCAACTATGAAGACCTGATGTCATTAATGTCAATAAGCTTGTGTTGTCATTGATATCATTTGTGTTTCATTCTTCTAGTTATGGTTGTTGCATTGATAAAGATGTCAAGGATATTAAGAAAATTGATAAAATGAGGAAACAAGATGTTGCAAAGGTATTATGGTTTGCAGAGGTGTTCTAGTTTTTCTTCGTATTTCTTGTGGGTTAAAGATCTACTTGTGTGGTTTGGATATGTTGGTTATATGTGTTTAGAGTTTCTATATCTATAATTTGGGCTTCTAGATCATGGTGCAGAAGAAGTTATGTTCACCAGTGTGTGAACTGGATTTGTAGTGTTGCTTACAAACGTGTCTAGGAGAAATTTTTTTTCTCCACATTTCTCCAGAGTTGTTCTTCAAGACTTGCAATTCTAAAGGTATGTTTATGGTATTGATCACTTGCATGCATCAGGAGGATTTTTGGTTTGGTGCTTCGAAAGATGGATTTTAGTGTTGTAGTATTTCATAGTGTAATTTGAGTGTACTAGGTGTGCACATTCTAGAGTGTGAATTGTTGCAAAGAATTTTGATGGATTTCAGAAGGATGGAGGAATATTCTAGATAACTATGAACCATGGTGTGTGGTTCTCAAGTTGTTCTTTTATTTGAGGAAGTATGTAATTCAAAGTTTAATGGTGTTTACACGGGTAACGACCGACCTGGTGTTTACATGACATTCGAAGATGTTTAAATATTTATGAAGGAATAGCATGGTATGTAAGTGTTGATTTGGGTCTTAATTAAGTTTTTTATCAAGGTCTAATTTTCTTCCTACCTACCATGGGAATGCTTAATGCCGACCTATAAATTAAATTTTTAAAGTGTTAAATTACTATTAAAATTTGAGAAATCAATTTCAAAGTACCTAGTAAACTCTAATGTTCAAAATCATAAAGTTGTATCTTCTGTTTTACATGGGATGCAAGAATATTAAAATATTGGAGTTTACTTGTCTTACCATTCAAAAGCAACTTACATCAAACTTCAAATAAATAGTTGCAGAGAAAATTAATAATATGGCTATCTCCCTCCACAAACTTTTATAAATTAAAATTTGATGGTGAATCACGAGGTAACCTTGGGGTTTCAGGAGTATGGATAGTTATTTGGGATTCGAAGGGTTCATTGGTGGGTTCAAAATTAATTCATATTCCTCATGGAACAAACAATGCTGCTAAAGGTTAGGCATTGCTACATGTTATAAATCTAGGAATAAGCAAAAAATCTCAAAAATTCACATAGAGGGAGATTCTCTATTAATTGTGAATGCGTGCAAGGATAGAAAAATGTAGAATTGACAACTAAGATACATTCTTCATTAGGTCTGGTTGCTTTTAAATAATTTTGAAGAAATTAAAATTTCATATATCTATAGAGAAGGTAATCAGTTGGTAGATTATCTTGCTGATATGGGTTGTGACGAACATGAGCCTGAGTTTAACTATGATAACATCTCCATCAATAAGTATCCAAAGGTTGAAACAATTGTTGCTTATGAGAGTTCACATTTCTCTAAGTAAAATGGGTCTCAATTTTTGTGAGGGGTTGGGCAACAACTGCTCATAAATATCAAATAACCATTGTTGACCCTTCTAAAAATTGAAGAAATGCCGAGGGGAATTGTTTTCTCTTAAAATTTTAAGGAATGGAGGGGGAAACTCTTGTACTACCTACATAAAATTTAAACAAAAATACCCACAATCATATGTGGGTAATGTTGTATAGGCCAATCTGTGTTTTTTATGAATTTATAACATGTATGGTTGCAAAGGAATCATTGATTAAAGTCATCACATAGAAAATTGTAACAATCTTACAAGACAAATATTATGTGGACTAATGGACAACTCATTATAGTCCTTAGTTTCATACCAATTTTGTGCAAATATCAATCGACCAATTAATGTTTTTTTTATATTAGCAATTGTAGGAGGGTAATAAGCTCAACCAAGGTCCTAGAAATGATCCCTACAATTCTTCCAGCTACCAATAGGAAGCATTCCTAGCTACTGTAAAATTACAAGGAAAGGTAGACATGTTCTAGCTCGAATAAATTTCTTCACAAAGGTAGCTCAACATGGGTGAATACATTCAAAAATATGGAATAAGGGAAGAATGAAAGTCATGTTGGTGGAGGCATGTATCATAGAACAAAATCTCTAATATAGTGCCTCCTTGCAATTCCACTAGCTACCACTAGGAAGCATTCTTAGTTACTATGGAATTGTGGGGAAAGGAAGACAAGCTAGCCTCAATAAATGCTTCACAAAGGTATCTCAATATGAGTCAATAAATTCAAAATTATGGAAAAAGGGTGGAAGGAAAATCATGTTGGTGAAAGCATGTATCAGAGAATAAAAGTTCTAACATAATGCCTCCCCATAATTCTACTAACCTTCCTCTAGAAGTTCATTCACCTTCAACAAAATGGTAGTGGAAAATTTCACACATCAAATGATTAATTATTTTTTGGAATATGCTAGCATATTCAAATTATGTGTTTAGGATTGTATTAAAAAAATGGTATAGATCATACTTAAAGGAAAAGTCATATCTATTGTCAAATTGTCAATAACAAATTATTTAAATATAGTCTAGATGGACAAGTCATTCATTACAAGTTAAATGTATTTAAATGCTTGCCTACCCAAAATTCCACTAGCTCTCACCTCCAAGTCTTTTCACTTCCTAACGAATAGCAGTGGAAAATGTCACACAATAAGCTATAATAAATCTATGGTACTAAGTAAATGTTTCTTACAGGATCATTAATCGATCAAGCTTAGAGTTCCTATTATTTATACATTTAATGCATATTTCAAAGTAATTTATCCATGGATAAATGTGCCAAATCATGATGTGCTTCGAATAGCAGAGGTATACAATCACATTTGAGTTAGCATTCCTATATAGCCTAGGAGGGCTCCTCACAATTCCACCAGATTTATCCTTCAAGTCTGCCCAACTATTGCAAAATGGCAGTGGCTTAATTATCTAGAACTAATATGGCTGGAGGATCATTAATTGAGCATGGATGGTGACTTATTAATTTATATTGTCAAAGCACATTTTAAAATATTTCAAATCTATAAAAAAATGTGCCAAATCTTCACTCACATTCTTCAATAAGATAGAAATAATAAATAAAATATCAATCAGAGGCTTTTCATTGGTTTGGAAGTCAAACTGTAGGATTAAAAGGGATTTAATCCATACTTTTTAACTCAACGATCTTTAGTATAGTTTTTTTGATAGTTTCATATCCCACAAAGGTGGTATAGTAGGGTGGTGCTTTCTCTCAATTTCCAGGTTTCAGATTAGCTACTAGGTTATGGGTTATCAAGCAAAGAATTTAAGAGTACCATTCCATGTGTAGGATTTGGAACAACCCTTTAATGACTACCTACAAAAAGTAGAATTGAACCAAAGTTTTAATGTCTATTGCCCAAGTGTGGTAGAATGCATTCAAACCATCCTTCATGAAGTTGTATATCGACCTCAAGCTCCATGCATCATCTTTACATTCCAAGTAGTGTCGATCTTTGTATCTAATGTCCTTGATATTGTGAAAATTTTTGAATACCTTGGGGTGATAGTGGATGAAGTGGTTTGTGGCCATTTTTGGGAGCTAATGGTCTATTATGCGATGTTAAAAAGTGTGATTTTGATAAGGGGAAGGGTTTGGTAGAGGGTCTATTTCCAAGATCTTTCTAGAAGCACAAGAGAGTTTTTGTAGTTGTATATGATGCAATTAAGAAAGCTTTGTAATTGAACTATGCAAGAAAGCTATATAGGGTATTGAATATAAATTGGTATTTAGCTGGTGCAAGGGATAAAGGATGGGTATTTTACCATTTCTTTTCTCCATTCTCATCACAATCACCACAATACAAATGTTCCTCCTTGGTTGTTGATTGTAGGTCATACAAATGATGAGGATGATTCACCTCAAGAAGGGAATTATGAGAATTTTGTAACAAATGGTGATAGGGATGGAATAGAATTTAACAATCTATGTCAATTTGGGTGTATTTTGTTGAAGCTACTTGGAGTCAATTGTAATTTTGTAAATCTCTAGTAGCTTTTTGTATAAATCATTATACAAACCTTTTCAAATGAGTTAGGTTTTCTTTTTTCATGGAAATATTTGTAATACTTTATTTATATAATATAATCTATATAGGTGAAATTCCTTTTTATTAGAAAAACAAAAAAATGATTTAAATTCAAATAATATAAATAAAATTTCAAACAAGAAAACAATTTCAAACTTTCATGTAGTTGATTTTTCTCACAATAACCACAAGCACAAGTAAAAGGAAAATTTTTTGGTGATATTTGGAGATTTTCCTCAATAAAATTCTTGATTTGGAATTTCTTAGTCTATAACAACCAATATAGATATATAAAACTAGAAATAGTGCATTTAAGATTAATATAAGTATGCCTAGAAATACAAATAGTGACAAAGAGGATAGATTGACAGAATGTGATAATTTGAAGGTTCTCAGGGGCATAATTAAAAATATACTTGTCATAATAATTATAATAATATCAACTGCAAGGGCTTGAAGAAGCCAATAAGTTGAACATATCTAGAAGAGATGAAAAATAAGAGTGTTTTAGGAATTTGTAGAGCTTGAGACTTATATGCATGAACTTGAGAGAGTTGTGTATGAGTTTGAGAGTGAAAAAGATCTAAGAGAGACAAGAGAGAGAGAGAGAGAGAGATTCCATAGAAGGATGTTGGGGCCTCTAGTGTTGTGTAGGTAGTGACTAATTCAACCCTTGTGTGTAAATTAGTTGGATTGATGGTGGAGAGTGCTTACAAGCACATTTTTTGGACCTCTTATTGTGTACATGCATTGAAAAACACCTTGAAGGACATTGGAAAGATAGAATGGGTGAAGGCAATGGTGTCAGAGGCTAGAGATGTGCAAATTTTCATTTACAACCATCACACTTCACTTGCTTTATTTATGACATTTTTTAGGAAGGAATTTCTCAAGTTCGTGGAGACTAGACATGCTAGCTACTTCATTTTATTAGAGAGGATGATTGAGGTCCAAGAGGATCTACAATTAATGGTGGTCAATGCAAAGTGGGGTAGATGGCATGAGTCAAGTACACTGGAAGGAAGAAGTGTGAAACAAAAAATTCTCAATGATGAATGGTGGTCCACAATGAGGTAAGAAAATTGGGTTCAAGAAGCCAATAAGAAGAAAATATCTAGAATGGATGAAAAATAAGAGTGTTTTAGGAATTTGTAGAGCTTGAGACTAATATGCATGAACTTGAGAGAGTTGTGTATGAGTTTGAGAGTGCAAGAGATCTAAGAGAGACAAACTAAAGGTTAGATTTAAACATGAGAAGAGGAGGAAATAAAATGATATTGATGAGTTGTTTAGAATCATTCTAAGCCATTTTCATTGACTTGGGAAGGTTACAAATGGAAAAGTTATATGAAATGGACACACAATAAAAACTATCACCAAAATAATATTTACATTAAAAATGATGAGATAGTAGAAATACATAGATCTAACACAGAGGTGACATAAAAAAGGTACCACAAGAAAAGATTCCTAAGAACCTTGAGTATGAAAAAGGATCTAATACAAGGATTGAAATGAGCCAACAAAAAAATTAAAGGAATGGACACAAAAGTAGATACATAACATAAATTGAAATTGCAAAGGTATTCATTTTCTTCATTAAACCTATCAAACATGTTTATTGTTCAACTTAGCTTGATTATTAAAATATTATAATTATTTATTTTATGTACACATCACAAATATTTTGCAACAAGTAATGTCTTAATGTTTTCAATGCTTGAGTTATGACATAAAATTATTTATCATAGATTGATATCTCTTTCTTACATCATTTAACTTCTCACTAAAATTTTCTATTGGTAGATTCATTCTTAGCGCAATAATAATACTATTATATTTTTACTTGGTCGCAATCTACCTTAAATACCTTGATAATATTTGGAAATTATAATTAGTTGTTTTATCATATTTTTTTTTCTAAAGCCACTACTTTTTTTTCCCATCTAATGATATTCATTTGAATTATTTCATGTCTCCCTCATAGTCTTAGTTAATGGTGCGGAAGAACCGTTAATTTAAAAAGGAAAATTATTATAGAAAATTACCAATCAATGAAAAGATCTTAGCTCTTCAACATTTACTACTGTAGGAAAATAAATAATTATTCTTTCTTTCAATCTATTTTCAATCCTTCAACTATGATAATGTCCCAAATATAGCTATTTTTTATTTATATGACACTTTTTTACATTAAAAAACTCCTCTTCCATCAATCTCTATAATATGAATTTGATATGTTGTAGGTGGTCATCCTTAGTATTACTAAAAATAGAAATAGCATCCATATAGAAGGTTGTGTGTTTCATTCATGTTGGGTTCACAAAATATAGAGGAGGAAAATAACGATTTAGCTAGAATTTATTAGCCAAACAATTTTCCCTAATTTTACATTAGGATTGAGACTAGTGTGCTAATATTTAACAAAACTAAATTGCAATCCTGAAACTAGTATAAATGAAAGTTTTTCATTTAGATAGAATTGTAGACACCTATAAATGACTAACACGTTATGTCTTATCACCTTATCATTTCTCATTGATTCCTCTGTCGATATTAATTAAATAATTTTAATTATTTAAATAAGCTACCAAATCATTCCCATTAATTTCTCTCCTCCACATTAATTAAATATTTTTTAATTATTTAATTAACTCATGAATTTCTCTTCTCCACATTTGTTATTTATTTAATTCATTCATTTAATTCTTCTCATCCATATTACTTATTATTTTTCTTAATTATTTAATTTATTTATTCATTAATTCTTCTTATCTACTATAATTAAATAATTTTATTTATTTAATTAGTTTTTACATTTCCTCTACAATTAAATAAAATATATAATTTTTTAAATTATTTTTCTATTTTACTTCATCTAAATAAATAAAATTAATAGTTTATTTATTTTCTATTCTTCCTATCATGCACATGAATTAAATAAATTTATTTATTTAATTTTTTATTTATTTATAATAATATCGTCTCCTCATGCACATGAATTAGATAAATTTAATTATTTAATTATATTAATATTCTTCTCAAATCCATAAATTGAGTCAATGAAAAAATAGCATCAATTCAATCATACTTAGTTTTAGTCTCACTCAACAATCAAATACACTTCACTCCTCCATGCAATTAGTTAACTCATCAATTAATCCCTTCACAAGGACACATGTCACATGCATACTTCTCATGTCCTCATAATCAACCTTGTCCATTGATCAACATCATGAAAAGTCTATAAAACTACCACCTTCCAAACCATCAAGGACACATAATTATTTTTAGAAAACTTGTGCCATAATCCAATGGTTATGCTAGTAAGAAGAGAAATCCATATATAAAATCATTAAATCATATCCAAGTTAATGGATCAAGATGATGTTTTGTGGTGATAATATTTCTTATTATTCGATTTGATTTATTTTTCTCATGCTCTATTGTAAGTGATTTTTGAATGCGAAATAGGTACCTTCATATTATTGTCCCTATTTTATAATTTCATATTACATCACCCAAAATAATAATAGAAGAAATTTGGTAAAATACTATTATCTAGAAAATAAAATAACAATTTATAAAAGTGAATTACAAGGTTAAAAAGAGAATGAAAGGATGATATAGAACCAAAAGGATGAATTTGTTTCCCATAATTCTAGTGTGTCGTGTGAACATCTACACAACACACTATCATCAGTGTAAACAAAATGCTTAAAAATATCTATAAATCATAAAAATATAAACTTTTTGTTCACTTAATCTACAAAACTAAGAACAAAAGCACACCAAAAAATACCATAGATTGAAAATATAAAGAAATAAAATAAAAATATGGCTTATATAAAGAATGAAAAATAAATTTACAAACAAGAAAGCAATCATAAACATTCATTCAATTGATTTTTCTCACAATACCTATAAACAAAAAGAAAATAATTTTTTTTTTTGGGGCTATTAGGGGATTTTCCTTAATCAAATGCTTACTTTTGTATTTCTAAGTCCATAGTAGCAAAGATAGATAGATATATAAATAAAAATAGTGTGTGAGTTTGAGAGTGGAAGAGAGCCAAGAGAGCCAAGAGAGTGACACAATAAATGTTATATTTAAATATAAGAAAAAGAGGCAAGAGAAGGCTACTGATGAGCCATTTGCAATTGTTTTGAGTCATTTTAATTGACTTGGGACGATGAAAGTGGAAAAATGATAATAAATGGACACCAAATGAAAAATATCTTTGGATTCTAGTGTGACATGTAGATGTCTAAGTGATGCCCTAGTGTTCAGATAATTTGCACTCAAAATTGATGAGAGTAGAAAGCATAGATCTAACAATAAGGTGACACAAAAGAGGGACCACAAGAAAGGATTCCTAAGAACCATGAGTAGGAAAGTAGATAATGTAAGGGCTGAAATGAGACAACAAAAAATTAATAGAGAGGACACAAAGGTAGATTAAGGGTATGCAATTTTTGACATTAAAAACCTATTAGACATGTTTATTATTCAACTTACCATGAGTTTTAAAATACTAATTTTTTTGATTATATGTATACATCACAAATCCTTGACAATAAGTAATTTATTCACTTTTAAATCCTTGAGTTATGATATGAAATTCTTGATCATAGATTGATTATCTCTTTTTCGAATCATTTAACTTCTCACTAAAATATATTATTCATAGATTTCTTCTTAGCTCAACACTAATCCTATTATACTTAAACTTGATCACAATATACCTTAAATTCCTTGTTAATATTTTACAATGCTAATAGTGATTTTTCTATCATATTTTTCTTTCTATATCCACTAAAAAATTCTACTATGTCATGATATCCACTTTAATTCTTTCATTTTTCCTTCATAGTCTAAATAAATGGTGAGAAATTACCATTATTTTTTTTGATGAACTTCATATAGAAAACTACCAATCAATGAAAAGATCTTACGTTTTAAATATTTACTAGTTTAGGCCAATGAAAAAGTATTCTTAATTTCTTTGGATCTATTTTCAATCCTTCAACACTGATAATGTCCTAAATATACTAATTTTTCCTTCATGAAACAAAACATATCTACGTTAAAGAAGATTTTTTCTTTCCTCAATATCTATAATGTGAGTTTTATATTTGTGAGGATCTCATCATTTCTCTTACTAAAAATAGAAATAGTATCCATGTAGAAGGTTGTGTGTTTGATTCATGTTGGGTTCACCAAAACGTATAGGGGGAAAATGAAAATTTAGATAATATTTATTAGCCTAATGATTTTCCTTACTTTTTACATTAGGATTGAGAGTATTTTGCTAATATACATTCCTTAAGACTTGTTTAAATGAAAGAGTTTAATTTAGCTAGAATAATAGAAGAGAGCTAGTAAAATACTACTATTTAGAAAATAAAATAATAATTCATGAAAGTGAATTACAAAGGAAAAAAGAGAATGAAAGAAGAAAATAGCACCAAGAGGGTAAAATTATTGCCCATAATTCTAGCATGTCAAGGGAACATTCGCACAAAACACTATTTTCAATATATGAAAAGAATGTAAAAAGGTCTAAAAACAATAAAAAATATAGCCTTGTTCACCTAATCTACAAAATTAAAAATACAAATACATCAAAAACTAACATATAGTGAAAATATAAAGAAATAAACTAAATAATAGATTTAAATGAATAATATAAATAAATTTACAACTAAGAAAATAATTGCAAACTTCCATGTAGCTAAGTATTCTCACAATACCTACAAAAACAAAAAAAGGAATTTTTTTTTGGGTTTGTTTAGTGATTTTCTCATTCAAATCTTTACTTTGGTATTTCTATCTCCATACTAGCTTAAGATAGAAAATCGTGTACTTAATATTAGGATAAGTACATATATAAATAAAAATAGTGACTAAGATGAGATATTGATAGGATGTGATAATCCCAAGGTTCTTGAGGGCACAACAAAAGAGATTCTTCTAATAATTAGAATAATAGTATCCCTTACAAAGCCTTGAGGAATCCTAGAAGAAGAAAATAGTTACTTAAGAGACTATTATAAAAGTAATGTAGGAAGTATTAGATCTTGAGAGAGATATGAATACGCATGATAGAGTTGTGTATGAGTTTGAGAGTGCAAGAGAGCCAAGATAAACACCAAATAAAATGTTAGATTTAATATGAGAATAGGATGAAAGAAATGGCTAGTGATGATCCATTTGGAATTTTTCTAAGGTATTTTCATGGACCTAGGAATGTGAAAAGTGGAACAATCCTAAGAAATGGACACCTAATGAAAACTATCACTAGATGCTAGTGTGATGTGGAGATGTTTATTTGATGCTCTAGTCTCTAGATAATTTGCACTCAAAAATGATGAAATAGTAGAAAAAAAAGAGCTGGAATAGAGGTGACATAAAAAATGGATAGGAAATAATTCTTTAGCACCTTGAGTAGGAAAAAGGCTAATGGGGGGATAAAATGAGCCAAAAAATATAATAAGCTAATGGAAACAAAGGTGGAAACAAAATAGACTAAAATTATAAGGATATGCAAGTTTTAATATGAAGCCTATAAAACATTCTTATTTTTGAACTCAACTTGACTATTCAAATACTAGAATTCTCAATTTTATGTATATACCACAAATCTTTGGCAACAAGTAAAGTCTTCACTTTTTCAATACTTTTTCTATGATATAAATTTATTGATCATAGATTTAATATCTCTTTCTTGCATTATTTAACTTCTCACTAGAGTATGCTATTGGTAGATTTCTTCCTTATTTGACATTAAACTATTACACTTCCACTTACTTACAGTCTACCTTAAATACCTTGGTAATATTTGGCAATGTTTTGATTAAATTGAAGTTAGTAAGGATTTTTACCCATTTATAAAATCACCATAGTGGCCCAACGAGGGGGATCACGAGAAGTGAGATACCCAAACAAAAAAAAAGGAGCTACAAATAGACTAACAACAAAAAATAAAACAAAACACAAGACAAAACCAACAAGAGACCAGACTAGCTACTAGTCTCCCAATAGCTTAAGGACACTAATGGCCTACCACTCCTTAGAAAAGAAATGAATTTTCTCCTCAAAGGAAAAAGGCCCCTTGTGGGTGGGTTGAACCTCCTCAGTACTAGGAAAAGCAGATATGTCGTCTTTCCTTCTTTTTTTCTTGGAGTGACCAACATCTTGACTATCCTCTCTAGCCCTTTTACCATGACTATTCTAAAGTTCTTGGTGAGAAACTTGGATAGTGACCATAGTATTTTTCATGGTGTCCTTGATATAGTCCACAATATCTTAGAGACACAATATTTGGCAATAGTAATATTGGTTGTTCTATCACATTTTTCTAAAGCTTCTCAAAACTTCTATTGATTTATTTCTTTTTAATGTTTCCCTCATATTTTGAGTTAATGGTGTTCAACTACCAATAATTTTTTAATGAACTTAATATAGAAAATTACCAATCAATGAAAACATCTTACCTTTTCAACAAGTACTAGTGTAGGAAAATCACAATTTTTCTTATTTTGGTATCTATTTTTAATTATTCAACTATGATAATGTCCCAAATATACCAAAATTTTCTTCATAAAATGACATTTATGTTAAATTACTTATCTTCTCTCAATCCTTGTAGTATGAATTTGATATGTCTTAGTTTCTCCTCCTTAGTCTTACTAAAATTTAGCATACCATCCACATAAGCAATCATACACTTACTTGATAGTTATTTAAAAAGCATTTATCAATTTCACAAATATTCTTGTATGTTATTCAACCTAAAAGACATAACTGAATTTTCAAATAGTCAAGCATTGGTCTTAAATTTAGTCTTCCATTCATCTTCTTCTCTATTTTTTATCTAATCATAACTTCCCTTAAAATTAATGTTGGTAAAATACTTTACTTTAGAACCTAAATTATCCATGATATCATTTTTTTTTTTGTAATGGGAATCTATACTTAATTGTGGTGTTATTGATTTATGTGGAATATATACTTAGCTATCACTCACCATCCTTCTTTGGTGTTAGTACCATTGGTATCATACATGGGGTAAAATTTTCTCCAATTAATCCTTTCATCAACAACTCTAGCATTTATTTTGTTCGATCTTTATTTTCTACTAGTGTGAGCTTAGGTATGGACCTCTTTATTTAGTAAAATTGCTCCTAAAATTAGTTCCATGTGATGAATAATATGTATTATTAGTGGTAATAAACATTCATATTATTTGATAAGATACTCTTATATTTTTTCAATAATTCTAAAATCTCATTTTATCTTCTTTTTTTTTACATTTGCGGCAATTATTCCTACAATTATGGTATCACATATCTTTTTAATAAATATAGAATATATATTTTTATTTATTACATCACAGAAAAACTTCTCCCTATCAACTAAATAAATCTTGGTTTTATGAAACACTTTTTCCCCTCTCTCTCCTTTTATGGGACCGAATTATATGTTCTACCATTCTTGGTTATACTATAATTATCTTCTCTCCAATCATGTATATAACTTGTTTTAAGCTTTCATGGTCTCGTCAATAAAAACTGATATAAATCTATTGACATTATATTAGAAAAAAAAAATCATCTTGGTATGTACTTATCCTGAACTTGACTAAAAATTAATTTTCACCACCTTATGCACTTTTTCTAAACAAGCAATCCTATATGGCTTGTAGTGTTATAAAATTTTCAATTTATTTCATCAACCATTTATTTTACACTATATTATCTATACTACCACTATCAATGACAACCTTATGAAACTTATCTCTTGATTTGCATATTGTAACATTAAATGCAATATTTGTCTATACTAGTTGTTCTTCTTCATCATGTTTTGTCAAGTTCCTTATCATGACAAGTTATTCTCCTCTCTTTGGTTTTTTATTATACTTTGTGATCCTATACATTCTTTTTCTACATGTATATAGTTCTTATGCTACCTTCATGTCTATTTTAACTTCTTCCTTCACATTTTTAGCATTCAAATGCTCTATGTTCTTCTAATGCACACTTCAAACATGTGTTATATAAATATCTTATAGAATTTCTATAATATTTTTCTCTACATCTTTGATATCCATTAATTTTATCATTGTAATATAAATTACTATCTTCTTTTCTTTTCTAGTAAGAATTAATTTCATTCTACATCATTATGGATAAAATTTCCATCATTAAGTTACATGTTGTTACTCTACCCTAATCTTACATCTTCATCGCAGGGTTTCATATTATCATATTGACATCTACTTCTTTGAAATTTTTCTCTTATTCCTCTTAGCTATATTTTTTATACTATCTAATCTCTTGTTTACTTTATCCGCTTCCTACATTACAAATTAAATTGCTCTTTCTATTATTTTCAACCTTATGAATTTTAATTATGCTTGAATAATTACGATAATTCTATTAATATATCTTCCAAACCTTTTCTTTACTTGCTTCACTATGTTTACACCAAGTGATCATCTTTTAGAACTCATAATTGTATTCCCTGATTGTCGTATATTTATATTTTAGATTTTATAAATATTGTGAGAGCATATGAAAAATATGCATAAACCAAAATCAATGAATTGAGAAATCAAGTACAAGAAATGCAATGTATTGAAAACCACTATTTAGCTTTACAACCAATAAGGTATTTATAGGTGAAGCTTGAGACAAAGTCTACAACAAGACTCCACAAGAATAGGAAAGGTGGTGGATGAGAACCCATGAGACTAGCTCAATAGTTCAACCTCCCTTCTATGTAGCAACGATGTGTAAAAAATGAGTTGACACATTGACTAGTGACTCACCTAAGGAGACTTAGTCTTTTCACATGTGAGGAAAGATACTAACTATGATTATGTTAGGATAACTCATGTTGAGTTATACACCAACAAATATTTCAACAATTCTCTCATAGTCCATAAGTGGAAATTATTTTTAAAATTTATAACCATCTTATCCTATTTTTTATGTTTCCTTTTTTATTCTATATCATTCTAATTTTACTTCTCTCTACTAAAAAATAACATGTCCTTTGAATTCAATTTTTGTAAATTTAATCTTTTATAAATAAATTTATTTCTCATATTCAAAATATTCTTCTAAATCATTTATCAAATCAATCAACTGCTCAAGATTCAAATCACCAAAATAACAAGAAATTTCAATTCTAGAGCTCTTGCCAATTTTAGAAATAGCCTTTATTGTATTTACCTAATCCAATTATTCTTCTATAGCTTTTCTAGATCTTGCTCAACAACTTGCACATTTTCTCTCTCTCATCACCATTTCTACACTCTAAAGCTCCCTTTTTGTCCTCTTGCACAACATATAATTGGGCCCTCCATTTTCTCATCATTGAACCATTTCTTTTGTTCTCCTACCAATATTAGTGACACCAAAAACTCTTTGTAGAAACATCCCTCACTTGTATGTGATGCAAACTACCTCAAATTGAGATAGACTTCTCCCCCTTGCACCATAAGAGAGATGTTGTGGAGGCCACAAGAAACTAGCTATTCCATTAGGGACAAACAAGTCAAAGTGAATCAAAATTAATGAAAAAGAATGATAATCATGCAATTTTTATCATTACATGTAAAACATCACATTTTAGTTGTGTTGCTTTGGCATATTTGTTATAATTCTATTGAAATAAAATATTCCCTCTTTAATATAATTAGCCAATAGGCTATTTGTGTCAACTTTGGCCAGAATTTTCATTAGCCTCACTATTTTCTGGCTTCTCCGGCACCAGGGAAAACTTGGCAGATGGGTTATAGTGTGGTCAGTTTTTTCATCAGCCCTGTCGGTTTAAGGTGCTAGACTTGGGTCTTCGTTGTCATGTAAAACGTGGTGGGAATTTGGCGCGAGGATAGAGGAGTCTGGAGAAATGACCAAAGTGTAGAGGAGGCCACCAAAATTTCATTAGCATTGATTGTTGTATGGTTTCCATGTAGTGGTGATTGTGCAAGTACCATGTGTTTTAAAGTACTTGGTAAACAAAACGAATGTCTATCCAGTTATCGATAACGTATTCTTTGGTGTCATTGTGAGGGTTTTTGTTATTGTTGAAGGTAGCAATGAGTGTGGAGGGAAAGTTTCTATGAAGGTGCAAGTGCGTCGAATGACTGTGCAATTTTTGTGAAGGTGGTTGAAGGTTATCTTCTATTTTGTTGCATGCGCCAATGGTTCTAAATGGTGAGGATTGTGATAATTTTGTGGTCTTGTTTGGTAGGTTGTTGAGAAAGAACGGAGGAAAGAGGAAGGAAGCAAGAAGGGGTGTTATTGAAGGAAGCGGGTAGAGATGCATCTCATCTGGGTTATTCTTAAAAGAAATATTGTTTCGTTGTGTCAATTGTTGTTGGAAAGATTGTATAGTTTTGTGGGTTTTGGCATGTGGGTGACTGTTGTTTATATTTTTCCATTTATGTCTTTAGTTCTGTGTGAATGGCTGGAAAATAGTTAATCTGTTGTGTTTTTGGTGAATGTTGAAATTGAGATCTCTTGTGCTTTGTGGGTTTTCCCTAAAAGATTTGATTCTTTTTTTGTAAATGCTATCTGAAAAGGATAACAATTATGTGTACATGTAAACTATAAAATAAAACTCAAGACAATAAGGGTCTTGTGTGGATGGCTAGAAAATAGTTAATGTGCTATGTTTTTGGTAAATTACCCCATATGGGTTATGGTTGAAACCAATATTGATTCATTTAGGGTTGAAATTTTCATGGTGAAGGCTTTGAGTCGGTATGTTACTGGGAGCTTTCTGTGTTTTGTGGGTTTTGTATGCAAGGAACTGTTGGAAGCCGTGTTTTTGTTTCTGTTTAGAATAAGTCACAGATAGTTGTAAATTTTGAATTGTGTATGCATATATGCATAGACATCCAAGAGGCGACCGAATATCTACACACATATGTACGAGGAAGTTGTATAGGATAGGGAAATGTCAATTGCATGCATGTGTATTTATGTATATGCATATGCAAATAGAGACATACTTACAACTATATATATGAGTAGGTGTAGATAGCAATACTTTGTTCGCAGTGATATTGTTTGATTTATTGTTCAACTTTTGCGAGTATGTTTTTCTATGCATTTGGCACTGTCATTTTTTAATGTTTTGCAGGTTTGGCCATCTAGGTGAGTGTGGATAACAATATTGTTTCCTTCACGTCTTTTGTTTTGTGGCGATGGTTGGAATATAGTAAAATAGTTAATGTTATGTACTCCATGTTGTTTTGCATAAGGGACTGTTCACTGTTGTTGTTTGCATTAGGATAAATTGTTACATTTATGGCTTCCATTTATCGTTGGTCTTATTAGGACCATCACTAGTACATGCAAAGCATACATCAATTAATGTTGATGAGAACCAGTGTTTAATTTTTACAACCTTCTCTATCCACGTGGCCCGAAACATGCTTCCCTATTCCCAAAGCAACCAACAGCTGCCTCTGCCACCTTTTTCACGGGAATTGGAAGGCCAAAAAATTGGGAGGCCGAACGAAATTTTGAGCGAACTTATAAGCTATTTGCCACTATATCTATAAATATGTATATATATATATGTATATATATGTATATATGTATACAAATGTGTATATATATATATATGTATGTGTATATATGTATACAAATGTGTATATATGTATAAAAATGTGTATATATGTGTATATATATGTATATATGTATGTATATATATTCTGAGCAAAATTATAAGCTATCCACCACTATATCTATATATGTGTGTGTATATATATATATGTATGTGTATATATGTGTATATATATGTGTATATATATATATTCCAAGCAAACTTATAAGCTATTCGCCACTATATCTGTATATGTGTGTATATATATATTTGTATGTATGTGTATATATGTATACAAATGTGTATATATATGTATATATATGTATATATGTATATATATATATGTATATATATATTTATGTACACATATTCCAAGCAAACTTATAAGCTATCCACCACTATATTTGTATATGTGTATATATATATATATTTATATGTATATATGTATACAAATGTGTATATATATATACATATACATATACCGGCAGGGCTGACGAAAATCTTGACCAAACTATAACCCATCCACCAAGTGTACCTCGATGCCAAAAAAAGAGGGAAAAATGCTGAGGCTGATGAAAATTCCCAGCAAAGTTGACACAAGTACAACCTAAGGTAGGGAACAATAATCAATAATACTTGATGTAACTAAACATAGCATGGGAAGTATTAATTATTTTATTCTGTTCCAACCATAGCGAGATAACAAAAGGCATAAATCAAATAACGTTAGCCTAACGCAGACAACAACAGTGAACAATGCCTTATGCAAAACAATACCAGTAGAACACCAACCCTAAATGAATCAATATTGGTTTCAATGGTTGGCTAGATGGAGAGAGACTGACAAAAAATTGAAATATATATAAATATATGAATATATGAATATATGTACACATATTTATAATTATTGTATTTTGTTCCAACCATAAGCAGAAAACGAAAGTGATGAATGTAGCACCCCTCCATTTTGGTTCTTTTGGTCGGACATTGTTTTCTTTGTTATGCTTTGCTATGCTATTACTTTGCCTATGATACTTGGTTCTATTTGATCGCAAACTATTAAGCGATGTGAATGTTATATTTTGATGTGATGGAATTTTACTCTGATGTTATCATTATGGCCTATTTTGAATTAGCTTAACAGATATTTAATTAATGGTGCTTTATGCTTTTGATTATATTATTGATGTTAGACTCGTCAGTTAGAAATTCTGCATTGGTGAAGGGGACGGGATGGTATCACTCACTTGCGAGTGCCCTACGATTCTGAGATTTCCTCTCCACGGTGTGATTTATTATATCATATATATGCATGTTCGATATACTCTTTGTTTGCAGGTTGACAGGTACAAGACATCGACTCCACCTAATTTCACAGGTTTGAGCATGTCCATTGACCAATGATAATCGATTGGGAGATAGTAGCTAGGTTTTCCATGCCAATTCATCACCCTAGTCATAGTGTGTCATCAGGTTTGAGTCGGGTTAAGTTGCTTATTTGTTGTTCATTTCACCTTGGTTTTTATTTAATTTCAAATTATAAAGGTAAATAAATGGCTTGTGTAGTTAAATTGATGATTAAATATATCTGGTTGTAATGTTAGAAATGCTAGTTATTTTATTAATTAATTTAATTTAATTAAAAAAATAAAAAATCTTGGATTATATTTATTTTATTGATTAATTAAATTAATTGTGAGCAATTGAATTAAGTTATCCATCTTGGAATTAAAAGTGTTAGATCCTTTTTGAAAATAATTTTTTTTCTTAAAAGTTTTAAATTATTTTTGTGAAAATAAATTTTTAAATGTATGAAATTCTTTTGGAAATGAAAAGGTTTAAAAGCATTTAAATTATTTTGAAATAGAAATTTAGAAAAATGAAATAATGAAATAAAGTCATGTTGAAAGAAATTTTGGGTTTTAAATTTAAAAAAAATAAAAAATCAAATATCTCCAAATTTGCAATAACTATGGTGGATGGGATATTTTAGGGTATTTGACCAAATTTGGGGAAAAAAATAGAGAAGGCTTTTCATTCTTAAAATTTGGGTTGTGAGGAAAACAAAAGGAAGGAGAGTTCTTCATGATTTGTTGACGCATTTTGGATTTTGGGTGAGGATTTGGAAAAAGCTTTGGAAAATATTCTTGGAGGGAAGCTCATCAATCTTCTTCAAACTCTCCTTCAAGCTGTAGATCACAGGTTTTTCTTGTTTATTGTTTTAGAAAATTGCATGTTTCAATTTTAAACTTGCTTGTAAATCTTTGTTTTGAAACCCTATTTAAATCTTGAAGAAAGTTAGAATGTTAGTTGAAAATCAAAACTTGCAACAAGAAATCTTCAATTTAAACAATAGAAAATGAAAGAAACAAAATGATATTTGAAAACCTCTAATTTGGATTTGAAATAGTTCATGTCAAATTTGAAATTTAAACCCAAAAATTGTGGTTGAGAAATTAATTTTATTGCAAAAAAATTCTGTTGAGAAGTTGCACAATTTGACTGTAAATGGAAATTTTAGGGATATATATATATCCTTTATATATATATATATATATAATATATATATATATATATATTTTAAAGATTGTGGGAATGTTTTTTTCTTTAAAATTTATACACAGAAAATTTATGTGAAGAACATGTGTTTTATTTATTTATTTTTTTTAAATAAATTATAAACCAATATTTTTTTTTTGTTATTGCTGGGTAAGGGTGTGGGGGCACAACCCAAGGCTACACAGCTGCGCCCATTGGAGGGTTGTTACGGCTGCCGTGGGGAAAAACAGGCAACACCGGCCTCCATAGGGGGCAACCTATGGCTGCGTCCTCTTTCCTATGGGGGCCCGTGGGGCCGAAATTAATTCGGTTTTAAAATTTTATTTAGTTTTTTTTATTTTTTTTTATAAAAGCTATTTTATATTATATATTATATAATATATATATTATAATAAAATATATATATATATTATATAAAATATATATATATATATATATATATATAAAAATATATATATATATATATAATAATAATATATATATATTATAATAATATATATATATATATATATATATATATATATATATATATAATATAATATATATATAATATACATTATTATTAAATGATTTTTTTTTTAAATATTTAAATATATAGATTTTTAAATGATTATTTTATAATCATAGAGAGAAATAAAATTGACTCTATAATAAATGACTCTACTTGAAAAGTTGATTTGATTATCATGGGTAATTGGAGGAATAGGGAGTTAAATTATTAGTTTTAAATTCCTCAATATGGCAATTGTAATTTTAATTACTTTTGAGTAGTTGCAAACAATTTTAATTATTTGTATTTGATTATATGCAATATGTCATTGTTTGGCTTGGATTTGGGAAATTCTAAAGTAGGTGATTAAATCGTCAAATTGCCCTTTCTTTATGCAATCTCCCTCTTTCGTGTTGTTGGGCAATGGAGCACGATTTGTTATGTAAGTCTTCCAAATTGAGTTTTCTTTTAATTTCTTGGGTTGTCATAAAATTTTAGTCAACCTTTGTATTGTCTTGGGTAGTTTGTATAGTTGTATCATTTTGTTTTACCCGGTTTTCACAAACAGGGATGGTTTGTGCCTCCTTTGTATTAGGAGTGGTTTATGTGGTTTGTGCCTCCTTGGTTTAGGAGTGGGTTATGTGATTTGTGCCTCCTTTGGAAGGATTGGATTAGGTGTTTTGTTGCCTCTAGTGTTTGGAGAGGGTTTTGACTTTTGTAGCCTCCAGTGTTTGGAGAGGGTTTTGACTTTTGTTGCCTCCTGTGTTGGAGTGAGTTTTCATTATATGTTCCTCCTAGAGTTGGAGTGGTTTTATCTTGTTGGTATGCACTTGGGATTCCCTTGGTGATTTTTTTTTATTGGTATGTTGTCAAGTAGAAGAGTGGCTTCTGTTCGGGGCCAGAGCCCAAAGAGGTAAACTAGATAACCTTCGGAGGTGGTTTAACCAAGTGATAACTAAATCAATGTACTTAGAAGTTAGGTAGTATTTCACACTAATTAAGATAATTGAGCCTCACTCATGGACACAAGTGCTCGTATAGGCTTGGGATGAGTGGGAAGGTCTGGAATGGCAAGGTCATCTATCTTGTCTTTACAAGAGGTATTTGATTCCGCATGAGTGAGTATGGGTGTCAGGATTCGGTAAAGGCCACCAAGAGAACTCATAGTGGGGGCTGGAGCCTATGAAGATTGCTAGAGGATATCCCATGTCGAGCTATGTGATGAAAATCTTTCTACGACAATAGTTGGTATTTGGTTTTATCTGTATGGTCTCCTTATCATACCTGATCTATTTTATTTTTGGAAGCAATGTGACTTATGTCGGTGATGTTAGAGTTGTACTTGTGTTATTCTTATGGTTGTTTGGTTCATGTGATTGGTTGTGTCAGTGTGAGTTAGCCTGTGTCTAGAGGTTGATGGTCTTGTCTAGAAATCCTTGCTATTATCTAATAGTCCAGGGGGTGAGCCTTCGGGTATCACATGGTTGGGTGGAACATGCACATTAATCCATTGGGTCATCCTTTTCTTCATGTGGATGAAATTTCCAATTGGAGAGCTTGTGAGATCTTGATCCTTTTCTTGCTTTATTCATTTAAGTTATTATTGCAATTTTATTACCCCTCATTTGTATCAAGGTGGAAGATGTAATTTGTAACCATGTTTATTAGATTTACCTCATTTGGGGAATGAGAGTTGTAATCGTATTGTACATTATATTATTGGAAGCATGTGGTATCTCTTATGCTTCGAGGTAATTTATCATGTATGGAATGTATGTGTATTTAATTTATTATGTAATTAAATGTTATGGTTTCAATTCATGTTTCTTATTTGGGTTTAAGTAAACTCGTTCTCGTAACCTTAGGGGTTGTTGGCAATGGGTAGTGAACTTGCATGTTATTTGTTCTTAAACAAAAAATGAATTAGTACGTTTAAGTAGTAAATTGTAACTTTCCCTAGGGTTGTGTGGCGGGGCGTTACACATGGTATCAAAGCCCGGGTTTAATCACTGGGTGCTCTGGGATAATGTGGAACAAGTTAAGTTGTTAGTTGCATAGAAATTAAGTTTGCGTACCTTGTCTTATGTTGTGGTGTGTATCTGTTCAGGATCATGCGACCTAGGCTAGGTCATGGGAGAGGTCGTGGCCATGTAGGCGGTCGAGGAGGTAATCAGCAAGACACACCTCCCATTGTTCCCCATGTTTTAGATCATGATGAGAAACATGCTTCTCAATTTGTACCAAAGGTTGGTAATCAGCATCAGGATCCACCAGGGATCGGGGATGCTCTGTTGCATTGTTTCTTAGAGGAGACTCTAGCTCTTCTGGGTCCAAGGCAGGATATAGATCATGATGCTAAGGGTGAGCAACAACAACCTTCGCAATCAAGGAAAAAAAATTATTAGTCCCAACGTGATAGAAGTTGGAAGCAGAAGAAGAGAGATCAGAGTAGAATACGATCTCATCGTGATCGTATCAATCAGCTTGCACAAAGTTCTTAGTTAACATTCAGTGGTGGTGGTTTTCCACAACCTAGGGTATCTCCAGGTGTTCAGTGATTCAGTAGAGGGATAGGATGTTTCACTTGTGGTCAGTAGGTGCCCTCACAGAGTGGTCAGTAGTAGCAGTAGGGTCCTCAAGGGAAACATAAAGGTTTCCAGTAGGGGCAGGGTGACAGGTATCAGTCAAGCAAACCTTGTGGAGGTAGAGGTTATGGCAGAGGTATTGGGTGTTTCACATCTGGCCAGCATGGTCATATAGCTAGAAAGTGTCCCAACAGGGGCACATCTAGATTTTCTCAGGGACCAGTGGCATTTGAGCTGGCAGTAGGAGATGCAGGTAGATCACATAGGGCATTTACTGTGATGGATATCTATCAGGCTGAGCATCTGGGTGTAGTTCGTCCTGTGACATCAGGAGTTGATCCTCAGGGATCAAGGTATTGAGTAGCTTAGGGTCTAGTTAGTTTTGAGGGAGCTCTATCCCTATTTTGTTCACAGGCTTCCAGGAGTAAGCCTGACCCTAGGGGGAGGATGTACCACCCCTCCATTTTGGTTCTTTTGGTCGGATAGTGTTTTCTTTGTTATGCTTTGCTATGCTATTACTTTGCCTATGGTTCTTGGTTCTATTTGATCGCAAACTGTTAAGCAATGCAAATGTTATATCTTTATGTGATGGAATTTTACTCTGATGTTATCATTATGGCCTAT
Organism: Sequoia sempervirens; assembly: GCA_007258455.2. Classification (NCBI taxonomy): domain Eukaryota; kingdom Viridiplantae; phylum Streptophyta; class Pinopsida; order Cupressales; family Cupressaceae; genus Sequoia; species Sequoia sempervirens. Next base: position 12,323,379 of record VDFB02338372.1, read on the forward strand.
TTTGAATTAGCTTAGCAGATATTTAATTAATGATGCTTTATGCTTTCGATTATATTATTGATGTTAGACTCGTTAGTTAGAAATTATGTATTGGTGAAGGGGATGGGATGGTATCACTCACTTGCGAGCACCCTACAATTCTGAGATTTCCTCTTCACGGTGTCTTTTATTATATCATATATATGCATGTTCGATATACTTTTTGTTCGCAGGTTGACATGTACAAGACATCGACTCCACCTGATTTCATAGGTTTGAGCGTGTCCATTGACCAACGGTAATCGATTGGGAGATAGTAGCTAGGTTTTCTGTGCCAAGTCATCACCCTAGTCATAGTGTGTCATCGAGTTTGAGTCGAGTTAAGTTGATTTTTTGTTGTTTATTTCACCTTGGTTTTTATTTAATTTCAAATTATAAAGGTAAATAAATGGCTTGTGTAGTTAAATTGATGATTAAATATATCTGGTTGTAATGTTGGAAATGTTAGTTATTTTATTAATTAATTTAATTTAATTAATAAAATAATATAATCTTGGATTATATTTATTTTATTGATTAATTAAATTAATTGTGAGCAATTGAATTAAGTTATCCATCTTGGAATTAAAAGTATTAGATCCTTTTTGAAAAGATTTTTTTTTTTAAAGTTTTAAATTCTTTTTGTGAAAAGAAAATTTTAAATGTATGAAATTATTTTGGAAATGAAAAGGTTTAAAAGAATTTAAATTCTTTTGAAATAGAAATTTAGAAGAAAATGAAATAATGAAATAAAGTCATGTTGAAAGAAATTTTGGGTTTTAAATTTTTAAAAAATAAAATAAAATAAATAAATATCTCTAAATTTGCAATAACTATGGTGCATGAGATATTTTAGGGTATTTGACCAAATTTGGGAAAAAAAAATAGAGAAGGCTTTTCATTCTTAAAATTTGGGTTGAGGAAAACAAAAGGAAGGAGAGTTCTTCATGATTTGTTGACGCATTTTGGATTTTGGGTGAGGATTTGGAAAAAGCTTTGGAAAATATTCTTGGAGGGAAGCTCATCAATCTTCTTGAAACTCTCCTTCAAGCTGTAGATCACAGGTTTTTCTTGTTTATTGTTTTAGAAAATTGCATGTTTCAATTTTAAACTTGCTTGTAAATCTTTGTTTTGAAACCCTATTTAAATCTTGAAGAAAGTTAGAATGTTAGTTGAAAATCAAAACTTGCAACAAGAAATCTTCAATTTCAACAATAGAAAATGAAATAAACAAAATGATATTTGAAAACCTCTAATTTGGATTTGAAATAGTTCATGTCAAATTTGAAATTTAAACCCAGAAATTGTGGTTGAGAAATTAATTTTATTGCAAAAAAATTCCGTTGAGAAGTTGCACAATTTGACTGTAAATGGAAATTTTAGGGATATATTTATACATATATCTTTATATATATATATATATCCTTTATATATATATATATATATATATATATATATTTACAAACATATATATATAAATATATTTTAAAGATTCTGGGAATGTTTTTTTTTAAAACTTTATACACAAAAAATTTCTGTGAAGAACAGTGGTTTTTTTTGAAATAAATTATAAACCATTTTTATTTGACTATGTTTTGGGGTATGGGTGGCTGACATTTAGTACTTACCTGGCTGCGCCCGTGGAGGGAACCTTTGTTGTGCTTGCTCCCCCTAGCAGGTGGGAAAGCGTTACCATAGACATGCATGCCTCAGGGAGGCTGACACAGTAGCTCAAATCCCTCTTTCTATAAGGGGCCAAATTAAGGTAGAGTGAAATTAATTCACTTTTTAAACTTTTATTTAGTTTTAATTTTTTTATTTTATAAAAGTTATTATATATATATATTATAATATATATTATTATTAAACGATTTTTTTTATATATTATTTAAATATATATAATATATTTGTATATATATTATGTAGTTTTAAATAATTGAAATGTATTTTAATTAGTGGAATATATAAAACGATTTTTGTTTTAGACATATATTTAAATATATAGATTTTTAAATGATTATTTTATAATCATAAAGAGAAATAAAATTGACTCTATAATAAATGACTTTACTTGAAAAGTTGATTTGATTATCATGGGTAATTGGAGAAATAGGGAGTTAAATTATTAGTTTTAAATTCCTCAATATTGCAATTGTAATTTTAATTACTTTTGAGTAGTTGTAAACAATTTTAATTATTCATATTTGATTATATGCAATATGTCATTGTTTAGCTTGGATTTAGGAAATCCTAAAGTAGGTGATTAAATCGTTAAATTTTCGTTTCTTTATGTAATCTCCCTCTTTCATGTTGTTGGGAAATAGAGTGATCTGTTATGTAAGTCTTCTAGATTGAGTTTTCTTTTAATTTTTTGGGTTGTTGTAAAATGTTAGTCAACCTTTGTATTGTCTTGGGTAGTTCGTATAGTTGTATCCTTTTTTTTTACCCAGTTTTCACAAACGGGGATGGTTTGTGCCTCATTTGTATTAGGAGTGGTTTATGTGGTTTGTGCCTCCTTGCTTTAGGAGTGGGTTATGTGATTTGTGCCTCCTTTGGAAGGAGTGGATTAGGTGTTTTGTTGCCTCCAGTGTTTGGAGAGGGTTTTGACTTTTGTTGCCTCTTGTGTTGGAGTGAGTTTTCATTATATGTTCCTCCTAGAATTGGAGTGGTTTTATCTTGTTGGTATGCACTTGGGATTCCCTTGGTGATTGGTTTTTATTGGTATGTTGTCAAGTAGAAGAGTGGCTTCTATTATGGGCCAAAGCCCAAAGAGGTAAACTAGATAACCTTTGGAGGTGGTTTAATCAAGTGATAACTAAATCAATGTACTTAGAAGTTAGGTAGTATTTCACACTAGTTAAGATAATTGAGCCTCACTCATGGACGCAAGTGCTCGTATAGGCTTGGGATGAGTGGGAAGGCCTGGAATGGAAAGGTCATATATCTTGTCTTTACGAGAGGTATTTGATTCCGCATGAGTGAGTATGGGTGACGAGATTCGGTAGAGGCCACCAGGACAACTCATAGTGGGGGCTGGAGCTTATGAAGATTCCTAGAGGATATTCCATGTCGAGCTATGTGATGATACTCTTTCTACGACAACAGTTGGTATTTGGTTTTATGTGTATGGTCTCCTAATCATACCTAATTTATTTTATTTCTGGAAGCAATGTGAGTTATGTCAGTGATGTTAGAGTTGTACTTGTGTTATTCTTATGGTTGTTTGATTCATGTGATTGGTTGTGTTAGTGTAAGTTAGCCTATGTCTAGAGGTTGATGGTCTTGTCTAGAAATCTTTGTTACTATCTCCTAACCCGGGGGGTGAGCCTTTGGGTATCACATGGTTGGGTGGAACGTGCACCTTAATCCGTTAGGTCATCCTTTTGTTCGTGTGGACGATATTTCCAGTTGGAGAGCTCGTGAGATCTTGATCCTTTTCTTGCTTTATTCATTTCAGTTATTATTGCAATTTTATTACCCCTCATTTGTATCAAGGTGGAATATATAATTTGTAACCATGTTTATTGGATTTACCTCATTCGGGGAATGAGAGTTGTAATCATATTGTACATTATATTATTGGAAGCATGTGGTATCACTTATGCTTCGAGTTAATTTATCATGTATGGAATGTATGTGTATTTAATTTATTATGTAATTAAATGTTATGGTTTCAATTCATGTTTCTTGTTTGGGTTTAAGTAAACTCAATCTCATAACCTTAGGGGTTGTTGGAAATGGGTAGTGAACTTGCATGTTATTTGTTCTTAAACAAAAAAAAATTAGTATGTGTAAGTAGTAAATTGCAACTTTCCCTAGGGCTACGTGGCGGGGCGTTACAATGAATAAAACAACAATGGTTTCAATAGCCACCCAGATGCAGAGATATAAGAATTGACCAAAACTCCATAAGTTTATCAATTTTAATCTTGCATATATATATTGATATCCGTAAGAGAAAATGAAAGGCATTAATCAAACAAGAATGATTTCAATAGCCACCCAGATGCAGAAATATAAGAATTGACCAAAACTCCATAACCTTAGCAGAGACATATTTACAACTATATATATGAGTAGGTGTAGATAGAAATACTTTGTTCACAATATATATTTATATATGTGTGTGTATATAGATGTATATATAGACATATATATGTATATATGTATATAGCCATAAAGAGAAACCCACCGAAAGTTGAAATATATTTGTTCTATTATGTTACAATGATAAGAAGAAAATGAAAGGGATAAATGAAACAATAGTGCTTTCAGCGACTAGCTGGAAGGAGTAAGCCACAATATAGCTTAAACTATGCAATAACAATCAACAAGAACTCCATAGCCTGTATAGTTTTATCTCATTGCAAACATAGCCACAAAGCACAAATATCAAACAAAAACCGTACAAGAATATATATGTATATATATATGTGTGTGTGTGTGTGTGTGTGTGTCTATATATGTATATATAGACATATATGTGTATATATGTATACAGCCATAGAGAGACCCACCAGAAATTGAAATATATATAAATATATGTATATATGTAGACATATATATAATTATTTTGCTCTGTTCCAGCCATAGCCAAAAAATGAATGCCATGAATCAAACAAAAGCGCTTTCAATACACAACTACATGCAAAAAGGAACAATATAGTTCAAGCTATACAATATGAATCAACCAAAACTCCATAACGTTAAGAATTCTAATGTTACATATATATATTGATATTCAAATATACCATGTATAGCCTCAGGAAAAGAAGAGTAATCAATGATACCTACTGTAACCAAACATAGAATCAACAACTTTAATTATTTTATTGTGTTCCAATCAAAACATAAAACAAAAGCGATAAATCAAACAGCATTGCTTTCTACAACCACCCACATGTAAAAACCCATAGTATAGGCCGAGCTATACAATAACAATTGACAAAAACTCCATATCCTCTACAATTTAATTCCATTACAAACATAGCCACCAAATGTATGTATATATGTATATATGTATATGTGTATATATATGTGTGTGTGTGTATATATATGTATGTATGTATGTAGATGTATGTATGTATGTATATATATACATGCATATATACATATACATATATATATATATATATATATATATATATATATATATATATATATATATATATATATATATATGTATGTATGTATATGTATGCATGTGTGTGTCTATATATATATGTATATGTGTATGTAATTATATATATATATATATATATATATATATATATATATATATATATTGTTGTATGGCTTCCGTGTAGTGGTGATGGTGCAAGTGCCATCTGTTTTAAAGTCCTCAGAAAACAAAACAAATGTCTGTCTAGTTATCAATAACGTATTCTTTGGTGTCATTGTGATGGTTTTTGTTATTGTTGAAGGTAGCAGTGAGTGCGGAGGGAAAAATTTTGTGAAGGTGCAAGTGTGTTGAGTGGTTGTGTGATTTATGTGAAGGTAGTTGAAGGTTATCTTTTGTTTTGTTGCATGCATCGATGGTTGCAAATGGTGAGGGTTGTGATAATTTTGTGGTCTTGTTTGACAAGTTGTTGAGAAAGAACGGAGGAAAGAGGAATCAAGCGGGAAGGGGTGTTATTGAAGGAAGTAGGTAGAGGTGCATCTCATCTGGGTTATTCTTGAAAGAAATATTGTTTTATTGTGTCGATTGTTTGTATGTATATATATATATTTATATATGTATATGTGTGTATATATATATATATATATGTATGTATGTATGTATATATACATGTATGTGCATGTGTGTGTGTGTATATATATGTATATGTGTATGTAAAAATGATATATATATATATATATATAATATCAAAACACAGAATGAATAATACCTAATATAACCAAACCTAGAATCAATAGCATTAATTATTTCATTCTATTCCAACCATAAGGAGAATACGCAAGGAATAAATCAAACAACATTACTTTGAACAACCACCCACATTTAGAAAGCATATATATATATATATGTATATCTAAACATATATGTGTAAATATGTATACAACCATAGAGAGAGACCCACTGTAAATTGAAATATATATAAATATATGTATATGTGTACACATATATATAATTATTTTACTTTGTTCCAGCCATAACCAGAAAACGAAAGCCAAGAATTAAACAATAGTGGTTTCAATACGCAGCTAGGTGCAGAAAGACACAATATAGTTCGAGCTATATAGTAAGAATCAACCAATTATTTTATTGTGTTCCAACCAAAATAGAAAACGAGAGCCATAAATCAAACAATATTACTTTCTATAGCCACCCACATGCAGAAAGCCACACACACACACAATAATACAATACGTATATATGTATGTATGTATGTATATATATATATATATATATATATATATATATATATATATATATATATATATGTATATGTATATACATACATATGTATATATACATATTCATATATATGTATATATACATATATGTATATGTATATATACATATACATACATATATATACATATGTATATGTACATATACATATGTATATGTATACATATACATATGTATATATATATACATGCATATATATATATATACACATTATATATAGTATATATACACACACATGTATATATATGTGTGTGTGTGTGTATGTGCACGTGTGTGTGTGTGCATATATATGTATATGTGTACATATATGTATATATGTGTGTGTAAAAATGATATATATATATATATATATATATATACATGTATACATGTGTGTGTAGATATATATAGATGTTGGTTATAGTTTGGATTAGATTTTTCTTCAATCCTCCTAGTTTAAGTTGTCAGACTTGGGACTCCTTAGCTGTGTCAAAGTTGGCGGGTGTTTTCCGCACGATAGAGGAGTTTGGATAAATTACAGAAGTGTAGGGGAGGCCAGCGAAATTTCATTAGCATTGATAGTTGTATTGTTCCCGTGTAGTGGTGATGGTGCAAGTAACATCTGTTTTAAAGTCCATAGAAAACAAAACAAATGCCTGTGCAGTTATCAGTACTGTATTGTTCGGTGTCATTTTGAGGTTTATGTTGTTGAAGGTGGGTACGAGCATGGATGACAATCTTTTTTGAAGTTGCAAGTGCGTTGAATGTTGTGTAATTTTTGTGAAGGTTGTTGAAGGTTATCTTCTTTTTTTTTACCATGTATCGATGGTTCCAACAGGTGTGGTTTGTGATATTTATGTGGTGTACTTTTAACAGAAACCATAAACACAGACCCACGAAAAAAATCATAGTATAGAATCCATGCAAAAGCACACACACAAAACGCGAACCATAAATCAGATAAGGTATTTGGAACAATGAGGAGTACCTTATGGAAAATCAAGAAATATAATCGCCAACCACAAACAAAACAATATCACTGAGGGTTTCTTCCACATGTAGCTCTTCCTGCTTGTTTCAAACAAACATCTTCTCGCAAACTTTCCTGCACAAAAATAGGAAAAATATTATCATAGGCGATACATTTCTTTTGGATTCCCAACCACATTCCCTTGCTAAAAAGATAAAATAACCTGCACCCACCTTTGCAGAAGGTGCACAAAACTTAATACAGGTTGTGTTTTTGGTGAATCTAGAAATCAAGATTTCTTGTGTTTTGTGGGGTTCCACATGTGCATGAGTGTTGGCAATATTATTTCACTTATGGCTTCCATTTCGTGTGAATGGCTAGAAAATAGTTAATCTGCTATGTTTTTTGGCGAGTTTCCCCATCCAGGCCACTGTTGAAACCAATATTGATTTATTCAGGGTTTGCATTCTTGTGGTGTATATATATATCATATGTATATATATATGTATACATATATATATATACACATATATATATGTATGCATATATGTGCATATATATATGCATATATATATATATATATATATATATATATATATATATAGTACATATATATATATATATATATATATATATATATATATATATATATGTATATATATATATATGTATGCATATATATATATGCACACATATATATATATATATATACATATATATATTGATCAATTAATAAAAAAGGAAGCCATGAAGATTGGGAGTGGGAAACGAAAGTTAAAATATACTGCTTTCTCAACATAACTTTGTCAAAAAATGAAAGAATGCATTGGGAAAAAAATTAAAAGTTTCGTTGGGTGTTGAATGGTTGCTTTTATTATCATGGTTGGTGCTAGATGTAAAGCACATAACATTTATTATTGAATTGTGCAACGCTATTCCCAAAAGCATGCAACAACTATGGGCACCGACTTCCCATAGCCATTGGGAAAGAAAAATAGTTTGGGAGGTTGATGAAAATCCCATTTGGACTTGTAGCCCATCTTCTCGTTGACTTCCCTGGAAAAAAAAAGGGGCACAATATTATCACAGAGGACACTTTTCTTTTGCATTTCAAACCGTCTCCTTCTGAAAAAGAAGTCAAAATACCCCCCAACCACCTTCATAGAAGCTATACACAACTTGATACAGCTTGCAGCCCCACAAAAGCTTTATGCCGTCCCTCTTGGCCCTCATACCAGGTATGGTAGCAAAACGACACCAAACAATGCATTATTGAAAATTATCCAAACATTCGTTCTCTTCCTCGTGGCATTAATAGGGCAGCTGTTATTATGATGTCCCCCAATACATGCAAAGCATACAATATGTGTAACTATATCTATATATGTATACAGATGTATATATGTATATGTATATCTCTATAGATATCTATATATGTGTATATACATGTTTATATATATGTGTATATATAGGTCTGTATATATATATGTGTGTGTGTGTGTATATATATGTATATCTATATGTATGTATGTATATATGTGTGTATGTATGTGGATTTTTGTATATATATATATATGTATATGTATATATATATATGTGTGTGTGTATATATATATATGTATATATATATATAGATCTATATATGTATGTGTATATATGTATATGTGTATTTGAAATGTAGTGTGCTATGGATGGACGTATGTATATCTATATGTATATATGTTTGTATGTATGTGGATTTTTGTATGTGTATATATATGTGTGTGTGTGTGTGTGTATACATGTATATATGTGTAGATGTATATATGTGTGTGTATATATGCATATGTGTATTTGAAATGTAGTGTACTGTGGATGCAGTAATAGGAAAGATTGAAAGACCCTCGTATTAAGAAGAAGACACTATGGAAAATTAAATGCATTGGGAACTGATTGTTGATTTGACCATTGTTACTGGTTTTGTAGTCACTATTGTTATTCTGAAAGGTTGTTTATAACACATTATTTTATCAATGGCTGCATTGTGGCTGGGCTATGGCCTACAAGAATAACAAAAAAATGTGGAGTATAGTGTGGTGATTATCAAAAAATGGAATAAATAAGTTTTATTTCTTTTCATATATGGAAGATTGATGCAAGTGTTCATTGAATTCATCAAGAGTGCATGTTCTAGGTTGACTGTGTTGTAGGAATATAGATTGTTTTTTTAATTATTTATGTAGACATCTGTAAATGTGCATTTCTTATATTATTTGTTTTAATTATATTGTAGATGTGTGAAGAAAAAAATAGGAATCTAGAAAGGTTTTCTATTTAAAAATTGAGAATGGACGTTATTAGCTTTTCATGGTTTAATTGAATGTTTGGTTGTTGTATTCTTGTCACAATAGAACTTGTGGCTAGCCGCTAGTGTTGGAGCTCTATCTTTTACATATAGCGACTCCAGCAATGGCGGTTGAATCTAGCTCTCCTGAGGCTTCCCAACAATTGTTAGGACTAGATCTTCTAAGTTTTTTCCTTGTTTATTCTTTGTTCCTACCACCTACATTGGTTCTTTCCCATGTGCATGGAGCAAACTACAAACATCCTTTACTTGCACTTGGGTCCTTGCTGGTATATAGTGTGGCTTGTTTATATTTGACATATTTATGTGGCTTTAATGTCTTTCTTTCCTGGGTATTTGGGAGAAGCCATTGTTTAGCTATTTACGTGTGTTTCCTTTTACTGGAGTTACATCTAGCTTCCTTTTTGTTGCAATATTTCCATGCACTATCCAGTGGTAATGATAAACTCATTGATTGTTGTCATATGTATTGAATGGTGATGGGTTGAAAAATTAGTTTATGCGTATTTATTGAAATCATGGTTGTGTGTTTGGAGTCTCTTGCTTTCTGTTCATGCTTGTACTGCTATACTTTTTATGTTGTTTTCTACAAGGAATTGTTGACAATTGTTCTCTAGCTTCCCAGTGTGTTCTGCACATCTCTAGGACCTTCCCCTACGGCGCTGGAAAAGTTGTGATTTAGAGGGCTAGTGGTTGGCCGAGAGGATGCTAGCCTTATTGTACTTTGCAAGGTGTTGTTGGTTATCGTCCTATCTCTTTGGTTATAATTTGGGGTTACAGACCTCCAGTCAACAAGGCCTTTTTTATAAATGGCATAGACTGTGTAGTTGCTTTATTGACTTTAAAATGCTAATTTTTTGAAAGTGCATATATGTTGACTCAACTAAGTTCAATAGATGGCAAGGTTGACAAAAATTTTGACCAAAGTTCACACAATAGGGAATATGCACCCATGTTCCATGTTAGTTATTAGCGACCCATATATATATATATACAAGCACACACACATATATACATAATTTTTATTCCCCTCAAGACATTTATGCAAAAGGTTGTATTGTTTGTTATGAACAATGTTATTTTATTAATTCTTGGCATTTTTTGGCTATTCTAATTTTGACAAGGTGTTGTTGACACCATTTTATTTTTCTACTTGTTTGCTAATAATAAAGGGTTTTGAAAAATTTGGGTAGGCTATCTCGTTTTATTAATTAATGTAGATTCACTACAGATAGAAAAGGAACATGGTATCTAATAAATATTGTTTTTTGTTGCAAATTGGTAGAAATCTGTAGCCACAAAACACACATACCTTAAAGAAAAATCCTTCAAAAATTGATGGTAAGAAACCCATTCAAAAATATACCCATACAAAAAAACACTCCTTTCTCAACACAATCTCCTTGCAAATTGGAAAAAATACAGCCATTGTTGGCTATTTTTAGTATGCATTCTTCCCCAAATCCTGGAAACATAGCCAGAACATCGAGCCCATAAACCTAGAGAATGAGACCAAAAAATATGTTATCGATAGCTATACAAACATTTGTTTTGTTTCCTAGAGACTTTAAAATAGATGTTGCTTGCATGCTCTCCACTACATGGAAAAGTATTGGTTGTATTCATCATTACATGGGACTGACCCCATGCTTTTGCAACTGCATCAATTTTTAACAATACAAACTAAGCATCATTTGATAGGCACCAAAAAAGTACCATAGACGAATTTTGGCTAAAAACGAGTTAATAATTTGTGTGATGTAGAGTATAAGTAGTAGAAGACTAATCAACAATGCTCAATGGAATCTAACATAAAGTGTATAAGGTCAACTATTTTATTCCATTGTAACCATAAGCTTAAACATATAATTTTTTCTCGATCCCCACGCCGGAAAGATAGCAATCTGTACATAGAAAATACAAAGTAAAAGTCAAGACAATGAGGACTACTCTCCACCCTACCATATTGGGTCATGGAGCCTCATGGAGCCTCACCAAACACCCAAGCAAGAATATAGATTGGATACCACTCTAATTAGTGGTGAAATGAATATTACATATTACAATTAATATAGAGTGCATTAGGATACGATTGTCTAGATTTGAACATTGTTGCTGAATTTTACAGTCGCTAACATTATTCAGCAAGGTTGTTTATAACACATTAGCCAATGGAACAATGTGTTATTGGTCCTGCATGGTCTAGAAGGAAAAGGAAAATGTGTTAGTGTGATAAAGACACAAAATTGGTACACAATAAATAAATCAGAAAATGTAAAGGCTTATACAATTGAAGACAAGGATGAGGCAAGCCAGTTGCAATACAACACAGTAAGAAAATAAAATCTAGGCATACCTTGTGTGGGGAATGAATTGAAGTCTAGATATAGAAAAGGAGGTCTACTCTCCATCCTACCATATTGGCTGATTGAGTGTGGTTGACTCTTCCCGCTTGGGAAAGAGAGCTCCAGAACTGGGATGTTGATTCATAACCGCAATTACAATCACTTGATCTTCTTAGCTAGTTGAACTTGACTCGGAAAGGTCATCCATCTATTTACCATATAAACTTGAATATTAACACCAACTTCTTGAACCATCTCTCCCAAGCAAGAACGATAATAAGTTGCAAGAACGATAATAAGTTGATCAGCAAGGCAATTTGACAATTCATGCACAAAATGCAACGAAGCAATTTTCCATGGTGCAGTGCGCGAACCTCAAATCAGACACACTCCTGAAGGATTCCTTTGATATGCAGCTCTTCCCATTTGCTTCAAACACACGTCTTATTGCTAAGTTTTCTTAACAAAAATGGGAAAAATATTATCAAAGGTGACACTTTCCTTTTGCATATGCATCCATCTGTCCTTTCTAAAAAAACAAAATTACCTGCAACATGCTCTCAAAAGCTGCACAAAGCTTAATCCAGCTTGCATTCTCACAAAAGGTTACCCTCATCACTCATGGCTCTCATTTTAGGTATAGCAATAGAATAACACAAAAGGATGCCTTGCTGAAAATTTCCAAGTGTACATATGTGATGTTGACAAAATATGTTGGCCAGAGTTATAGCACATCTACCACCTATTATGCGGATTAGTGTGCATAGCAAACAATACAACCTTTTGTATACAATGCCTTGATGAAAATTGAAATAATGTATATATATCTGTGTGTATACATATATATGTGTGTGTGTATATATTTATGTGTATATGTATTTATATATATATATATGTATGTATGTATATATATCTATATATATATGTATATATGTATATATATATGTATAGATATGTGTATATACTATTCTCTTGGAAAAATATCCATAAAAATGCAAATATTGAAGAGAGAATCATTGAAAATTGACAGTAGCAAACCTATACAAAAAGAAACTCCTTTCTAAACACATGCTGCTCAAAAATTGAAAGAATACAGCCTGTGGAACAACACCTTCTGCAAAATGAAACAATATAGCATAAGCAACAAAACTATAATTGACAATCCCCAATGGGAGCTAACAGAAAGCATATAACATTGAGTATTTTGTTCCAATGCAAAGAATAGTAATAAAAAATACCTGATAGAATGAGATGTAACTTGTATAACATTAAGTATTTTGCTGGATCGCAGGCATAGCAATAGAATGGATGCCATGGATCAAAAAATATTTATTTCAGCACAAAGCGAGGCAGATAGAAATATTAAAGACAAAAAATCATAGGAACATATCCTTGCAAAATGTTAGGCATAAGATGTTGACAATAGATAAAATAATATTTTTTCTAAGGAAAAAAAAATATATAGTCTTCTATTAATAGCAACCTAGCATACTTTGCGATAATCAACAGTTTGTTGATAGAGACCTTGAAGCAATACAACTTGCAGCAACCTACGAAGCACAAGTGATGCCAGCTTCACAAAAAAAATAACAGTAGGTGGTTGTACTTGCACCTTCACAGAAGCTTGTCCTCTTCACATGAACATTTAGTGTTGTATGGTATGTGTGTAGTGGCAACAATGGTCAATGCAAGCCAAGATAAAGTGTATAAGGTAAAGTATTTTAGTAGATTCTAACTACAACCTAAAACATTTGAATTTTTTTGTAAATGCTATTTGAGAAGTATATCAATCTGTACTCTCAGATAGCAATCTATACATGTAAACTATAAAATAAAATGCAAGACAATAAGGCCTACTCTCCATGCTGCCATATTGGGTCATGGAGCGTCATGACATGAGTAGAGATACCGAAAGTGTTTGCAAATTTCAGTAAGGCATTGTTGGGTGTTCTTCTCTAACTTTAGGTGGCAAAACAACATGTAGTGCATAACATTGACTATTTTGCTACATTCCAACCATGGCCACAAAACAAAAGACGTCAAGGAAACAATGTTTCCAAATAGAAAGTCCCTCTATATGCATCCAATCAATGATGTTGCATTGTATTTCTTTCCATTGTTGTCAAGCATAGATTTTAGGTTTTTGTTTGTTAAAGGCTCACAAAAGGAGTTGTTCGTTCTGTCGCGACAGAGATAGCTTCCACCATAGATTGAACTGATGGACAATGTATACACTTGGTCGGGGGTTCCGTCAGAGCCGATGGAGCTTCATGACCCAATATGGGTGGGTGGAGAGCACGCCTTCTCTTATTTTCCATTTCAAATTTTCTATTCACTGTTGATTATTTCTTGAATGCTCTCAAATGGAATTATTGCAACCATCAGATGTGTGGTATATTTGAATAGAAGGATTGCTTTGACCATTGATGAATATGATGGACAATCTATATTCTTGCTTGGGGGTTTGGTGAGAGTCCATGGGGCTTCATGATCGAATATGGTAGGGTGGAGAGCAGGTCTTGTTTTCTTCTTTTGCAGTCCACATGTATATTTGTTTCTACATAGAAATGTTCACTGATAAGATTGTATTCCCAATATGGTAGAATGGATAGTAGATTTCATTTTCTTTTTCTTTGATGATTGCAAGCATGTTTTATGTTCATTGCAATATTTCTACATGTACATGCGTATGTATATATGCATGTGCAATAGAAAACCTATCTAGTGGACACTGAGTATTTCTTCAGTCGATTTCATTTTGCATTGCCTAGCTGTTGATTAATTACATTGTTGCTTGGATTCGTTCTACTATATGTATATATATATATATGTGCATATGCATGTTCAACAAAAAATCTCAACTTATTTTCAATGGATACTGTCATGAAGGAAGGGACGATGCAAAACAACAGGCAATAGTAGCACTGCAATCTTGTTTGAATAGTGCATCATACCTTCCATTCATGATAGTCTGCATTGAACAGGTATTGGATATGCATATATACATTTGTAGACATGTTACCACATATGTTTATCTTTGTTATTCTCAATAAGTTACATAGTAAAAACTTTTTGTCTCCATGTGGATTTTAAGTTTTCTAAATTCCCCCTCCCTTCCACAATGGTTTTGCATTTGCAATCAAAAAATTTGCATATGTTCATCTAATGCATAATGTCAATACTCATGTCTTGGTTATTATTCCTTCTATGCTTTAAAATTAATTGTTAGAATAAAAGTGGTATATTTCCAATAATAAGCAACATTCATTCCATATTTGATGGCATGACACAAATTTATGGAGATACTTGACCTAATAGCATTGAAGAGACTTCTTTTTTAGAATAGTGTTTAAGTATTAAACTATGTATCATATTATACTTCACAAATTACTAGTATATACAACATGGTTTAACACTAAGAATTTTGTCCTGAAAAGAAGTCTCCTCAATACATGGTGGTGCTAGTAATTCCTATACCTGAAGAAATTTTCAAGTGCAATCGATGCAATCCCTTTTTAGTTAGCCACTATCCCAATCAGATTGAGTCCTTGCATTCTTTTTTTTTAATTTCTAGTTTGTAAGCACTTTTAAATACAATGCATATGAATACATACAATTATGTATACATGTTGGTTTTATTGTGCCTATTGGTACTTTCTTGCATATTCAAATAGGTTGACCGCTATACTTATGCCATTACCCTGTAACCTAGTTTTTGCAACCATTTTATTGTGTTGCATGTTGTTTCCATAGGAATTGTAATGTCCTTCAGGTTTGAATGCCACATCTAGTGCAGAATGTAGAAAGGCAGAAAAGTACAAGAGAGACCAAGTTTATTATGCACGCCACAAAGACCGCATTTGTGTAGACCGACAAGTGAAGTACTTCCAAAAGTGAAGTTCCATGAACCTAGTTGGCTTGGAATCCTATGTTGAAGAAGGGACACCACCATTGCAGGAAAGCTCGCCAATAGCATTTGTAGACTATTGTTACTCCTCAACTTCCTCTTGCTTGCTAGTGAGCCACACCCAACATTGTGAGACTAGTCCCGCAATACCTGGTCGTGCATCACTGGAACCGCTTCTTGGGAATTCCTTCCCAACCACATCCTCAGCAACCCCACACTTAGGCAACATGTTTGGTGAACCCTTCTGCATAGCAATGCAATCCTTTCGCCAACACATTGATGCTTTGTCTAACTTGAAAACTTATTCTACTTGCAATGAGAGCTATGTTGGCATGAGAGTTTGGCCATCCAGTTCTAGCATTGTTTGCTTGTGTTGTGCTTCTGAAAAGGGTGTGCATAGATATAGCCTAACAAATAAAATGGATCCAGGGCCACAACCAGCCATCCTTGCAAAGCTTACTCAAGTTGAAGAAATGCATATAGCTAGAGTTGCTCCCATTTTGCAAGTAACCCACACCAGAGGAGGCCAATAAAAATATAGCGGGCACACTATAAACTTCCCACAATACATTACTTTCATTGTAACTTTGTTGCCACACTGGCTACATGAACTTGAAGTTGTCATTGTGTGAAGAATTGGCATGCAAGGGAAAAACTATGATTTCTATGTTGACAAACATAATGTCATGGCTGCATTAATTTATAAAATTGAGAATGACCCATACTGTAGTGATGTTGCAATAGATTGTGATGCTTTAAATTTGTTTCCTCCTAGAAGTACTGACATATTTGATCTCTTGCACATAATGGAAGCACCGATGCATGGCCCAAATGAACTAATGGTAGTTGTAGAAAGTGTTGTTGATGAGGAGGCTGGCCTTCAAGACTTCTCATCATTTATTCCATTGATGCCTAGACCTCCTTGAGAATTGTAGGAAATTAGAGATTCCTTACAAATTAAAGACACTAGTCAAAATACCTTGCTCTGGCCTAAAATAGATTCTAGCCCTATCAATGAATATAATACAAAAGGGTTATTAAGTATGGCTTTTCCAACGTTTTTCCCAACTAGCATGGCAATGCCACTACAATCGAGAACAGTACAAGTTCACTTACATGAATATGCCTTGCACTTGATGAGATATTGTGATAATAGGTTTGGGGGGCATGTCAGATTTAGCTATTACATTTATAATTTAATAATGAGACATCGAAGCCAACAATTAGCATCCGTATTTATGAAAACAAACTTGGAGGAAATAATCCCAACATCGATTCTAGCTTTGCAACAATTGCTTTGAAATGCACCAGATACACAAATAGCAAACCAGCTTGTTCACTTTGGTGTATCCTTATGAGGGAATCACTCATATTGGGCCAAGAGCCAACAAGATCTTGCAGGAATAATCCACCAGCTTGGTACACCGACCCTTTTCTTCACTTTGAGCTCTATAGATACAAAATGGCCTGATTTGCATAAGGTGATTGAACCCAAAACACAATTTGATTCACCCTACTCCCGAGCACACTTCATAGAGAACATTATGCAAAACCTACACATAGCAGCCTTGTACATGCACCTGTGATTCGCTATTTTATGTGAAGAGGTTATTAAGAGACTTTTCCAAACAAAAGGACTATTGGTATAGGTATAAGTGGCAACATCACGTGTCAACACATGTGCATGGGTTCTTGTGTCTCCTAGATACCCCAAATATGGACATGCTCAATTGGTCCAATCCTCATGAGCTTGAGTAGGAAAAAAAATTCTTCTATTGCTATGTTTTAGCATGGAACCCTTGTGCCCCAGAGCAGGTAATATCAAGGATCCTTCGATCAACCTTGGATGACCCATGCTTGCTTAATACTACACAGTTTTCTTCAATGGATCCAATGGTGGACTATGACCATTTCTTAAACATAGTACAAAGGCATACCAAGTGCACTCAATACACTTGTTTGAGGAAAAAAGGCCAACAATTGCAATGTCACTACAAAGCTCCATGGAATATACAACCATCCTCAACATTGACAATTGATAGTGAATTAAAAAAATCATACAAACCAACAAGAAATGATAACCATGTTAATATCCACAATCCTGAGATGCTTGCAATTTGGCGAGAAAATGTTGATTGCTAGCCAGTATTGTCTAGACAGATTGTCCTAAACTACATTTCCAAATA
This sequence comes from Sequoia sempervirens, assembly GCA_007258455.2. Taxonomy (NCBI): domain Eukaryota; kingdom Viridiplantae; phylum Streptophyta; class Pinopsida; order Cupressales; family Cupressaceae; genus Sequoia; species Sequoia sempervirens. The sequence goes on from VDFB02338372.1 coordinate 12,341,543, forward strand.
TGCATCAAAGTTTGAAAGAAAATATGAAAGCTACATTGATATCTTGGAAAGGCTTGCAAATACAAATTCATCTGAGGATAAAGCATTTCTTGCATACCAAAAGTTCATGATAAATTTGGTTGCTGATCGTGACATTGGTGCACAAGAAACATGCCATATGCTGCAAAAGTTGTCGCTTGTTATCTCAAGTCGACATTTCCTGTCTTTGAATGTTAGTAGGCAGACATTCCATCAGTTGAAAATGGTTGAAAATGGTGATGACCTTTCCAATGCTTATAGGGTATGTGTAGGATCATGATGGGCCAAAAAGTGGCGATATGATGGGTATGTGTAGGGTATGTGGTTGACGACCTTTTTTTCACCCAAAATTGATGAAATGAAAAGGGTTTTTAAAGGATATTATGATATTTCCACTAATATAAATTATGCTTTACTTTGAATTTAATAAATTATTATTATTCATTTTCTATTTGAATTACAACTAAAGTCCTGATTGATAGGTTGATTGAAAAAGAACTATCTAGCTTTCAAATAATATCATATTTTTTTAATCTGAAACATGTGTCACATTATATGCTTTGCATACTATAGGATTAAAAAAAAAAAATTTCATGAAGTTTTCACCAAGTTAAGGTGGTTAGACATACGAGTTTTTATATTTTTTAAAAGTTGTAATAAAAAATTCATAATAAATTATTTAATTAAAAAAAATACAAAAAATATGCATCACATCCGGACATGAGTCCTCTACTTATATCTAAAATATATTATAAAAAATATCATCATTTTATTGTGGTTAGGGTGGTTAGACACCTACTTCTTATTTTTTCCCTGAAATTTAAGTACTACTGCATTGAAATTTCAAATTTTCACCAAATAGAACTTTTTTTTTTCAATAATCCTAGTAGTTTAGAAACTACATTCAATTTTATATAAATTCTATTCTTACATATTTTTGAAATAGTATAGATAACTTATTCAAAATTTTATGTCAAGTTTCCTAACTCTGTTTTTTTTAATTTTTTGCCACTCAAGGGCCTATTTTTTCCATGATGATCCTGCACATACCCTATATTCATTCCTACATGCATAGACCACCTAAAATGGTGGCAATATCGCTTATTCATTCTACATAGCTCTATACATATCACAAAAATGCAAAGGCCTGGCTTGGCATGCTCGCTCCAAACCTGCTATTATCATTGTTTACCCACTTTTCAAGAGCATCGCCCTGACCAAAGTGATGCATATGGAAATTTTTTTTGGTCAAAATTATTGCTTTAAAAACCTTTTCGAAATGTGGAGGCTGACATAGGGCTTACAAGAGAAAGCATTATAAGAAATTGGAGGCTACTCCAAGCTACTGGCTATGTTGCTTGGCATGTAAATAGACTTGCTGACTAGCTAGCAGTTGATGAGAGTAGTGATAGTAGTACTAATAGTGGATAGTCTCCACCACATACAAAACAATATGAATGGGATTTGGTCTCTCAACTTGGTTGGACAACCAATGTTTTCTTTGACCAACTACAACTCGTGGGTCAACGGGACTTTGACCTACACTATAGGTGGGATAACCACAATGTTCCAGAGAATCTTCATAGTATTGCTAAAGAATTTATTGCAACAACTAAATTACATACACCTGAAGAGATGCTTCCCTCCTTTGCAATGCCATCCCTTTCTCATCAGCTATCTCCTAGACAAGAACTTGTTTTGAGAATCATTCAACACCACATTGGCCCGCCCTCATCGCCTCCGCTTCATATGATCATTCAAGGATTGCTAGCATAGGTAAGTCATTCTTGGTTGATAGGATACAAAGAGCACTAAACTAGTCATCCAGTCAAAAATGAACCCTATGCTTGTTTTAACACCGGCAGGAGTTGCTGCTTACAATGTTTGTGCCTCCATAGTGCATTATGCTCTCCACATACCAATAAAAGATATGAATCCATTGAAAGGACAAGAATTGACCATATTTAAAGAAGACTTCAAAAATATTAAGTACATACTAATTGATGAAATAATTTTATTGGGTCCCAAGTTGCTACTAAAAATAGATAGTGGATTGTGGCAAGCAATCCCTTCTAGGCATCTACAACCATTCGGTGGTGTGTCTATTATACTTGTTGGAGACTTGGCACAACTGCCCCTTGTCATGGACATGCCTATCTATGGTTCTCAGTCGATAGTGCTATCACTTTGACACACTTTCAATATTGTTGTTACGCTTGACATTATCTTCCGCCAACATGGGAAATCTGAATCACAACAACAGTTCTGTATGCTCCTTATGAATATTAGAAACTGCCAAGCAACCCTACCTGATTGGAAACTTCTTATGAATCAAACAAAATCCATGCTTGCATCTAAGAAAAACCAAGACTTTGATCAAGCTATCCACTTATTCCCAACTAATAGCTTGGTTGCTTTGCACAAGAGGAAGATGCTACAACAATTAAGTGTTCCAATTGCAATTAGTGTTGCTGAATGTTCCCATCAACATACACTTGATTATGCCGATGATGAACAACTTCAACTTGAATTGTTGCTTGCAATTGGCCAACAGGTAATGTTGACAACAAATCTTTGGGTGGCAACTGGCTTGCTTATTGGATCATTCAGTCTGGTGAAGGCTATTGTATATCCCATTAGTGCTAAACCACCTCAACTGTCTGAATATGTTGTTGTTGACTTCTAGAACTACATTGGACATGCATGGGATCAAGAGAATCCAAGATTCATCCCCATTATCCCAATCACATGAGGCAGCCAAAGACAACTACCATTGACAATGGCCTGGGCTATCACAATCCATAAATCTCAAGGCTTAACACTAGAGAAAGCTACAATAGATATTGGAACTAAAGAAAGAAAAGGATTAAAATTCACAACTCTCTCTCATGTTAAATCACTACAAGGAATATGCATAGATCCACCTTTCTCTTTTGACAAATATTCTAGGCTGCACTCCAACAAATACAATGCACTTCGAATCAAAGAAGAGGAACGTTTGCAACAATTGTCTACACTGCCACCATCATGAAATCTTTTTTTATCTCCACAGTACCTATAGCACTTTTGTTCTTCCTCTTTGTCTCAATTATTTTGCAAGACCATTCATTCCCAACCCTGCTTAGCTTCCCCAACATTTTCAAAGATTAACTTATACAGGCATTAGTACAAGATATTCCTATTCAGCTGTTGCTTTTCGTTTTCCCTTCTTACTAGCAAGAAACATCCATTGTCTGAATTTTAACTTCGTCTTAATGCCTCCTTGCACTTGTTAGGATTCATCCTACCCAGATAGCTATGGAACTTGAATTATTTCTTTCTATCACTTTCATATTCTAACAAATTTAGATTGGAAATATTTCCAGGTGTCACTGAAGAGGTTTATAATTGTTAATACATTTATTCTTGTAACTGCCCTTTGTTCTTTGAGATGAAACTATATTGGACTTGAATATGTTGTTGTTGACTTCCAGAACTACATTGGAACAACATGTGATCAAGATAATCCAAGATTCATCCCCATTATCCCAATCACACGAGGCAACCAAAGACAACTACCATTGACAATGGCCTGGGCTATCACAATCCATAAATCTCAAGGCTTAACACTAGAGAAAGCTACAATAGATATTGGAGCTAAAGAAAGACAAGGATTAACATTCACAACTATCTCTTGTGTTAAATAAATATGAGGCATATGCATAGATCCACCTTTCTCTTTCGACAGATATTCTAGGCTGCACTCCAACAAATACAATGCACTTTGAATCAAAGAAGAGGAATGTCTCCAACAATTGTCTGCACTGCCACCATCATGAAATATTTTTTTATCTCCATGGTACCTACGACACTTATTCTCTTCCTCTTTGTCTCAATTCTATTGCAAGACCCCTGCTTAGCTTCCCCGACATTTTCAAAGATTAACTTATACAGACATTAGTACAAGATGTTCCTATTCAACTGTTGCTTTCTATTTCCCCTTCTTGCTAGCAAGAAACATCCATTGTCTAAATTTTAACTTCCTCTCAATGCCTTCCTGCGCTTGTCTGGATTCATCCCACCTCCATAGCTATGGCACTTGAATTATTTCTTTCTATCACTTTCAAATTCTAACAAATTTAGATTGGAAATACTTTTTAGGTGTCACTAAAGAGGTTTATAATTGTTAATACATTTATGCTCACGACTGCCCTTTGTTCTTTGAGATGAAACTATATTGGACTTCTATACAATGTAAGGTTGTATACCATTCTTGCTATCTGTTCTTTTCTAATTACATTAAAAGTTCTTTCTGACAAATGCTACAAGTCTATATATTCTTCTAACAAGATAATGGCGATCTTAGGTTAATAACATTTGCAGGTTGCAGAAGACAATTATTTTCAATTGTCCACATATTGTGTGCTACACTTTGCAAAAGGTATCTATTCATCCTATTTATAACATGTATTTTATTAAACATGTAGTAGATATTATTCTTTACAAATATATTATGTTTCTAGGGAAGGTAAGCTTGTATCCCTTTCTTTCCATTTGTTCTTTTCTAATTACATTCAAATTTCTTTGTGGCAAATGTTGCAAGTCTATATATTATTCTAACAAGATAATAGTGCTCTCAGGTTAATAACATTGGCAGGTTGTAGAAGACAATTATATTCATGTGTCCACATATTGTGTGCTACACTTTGCAAAAGGTATACCTCCATCATGTTTATAACATGTATTTTATTCAACATATATTAGATATTATTCTTTACAAATTATATAGCTCTTTATACTTCCCTTGACAACATTTTACATTCAAAATACATGCACTAACGTACAATTTAAATTCCTAGAGAAGAAAATACTCTCCTTATAGGTTTGGTCATAATCCATAACGCTTGATGACATAATCTGGAAGGGTGCAAACAAGGCCTACCTTACTCTCTCAATATTCCATTTCATTCCCTGCACAAGGTATGCCTACATTTTATTTTCTTCTACTCTTCTACTCTAGCTTCATTTCATACAATTTGTTATGGATTCTGTAAGTCTTCATAATTTCTGATTCATTTGTTGTCTACCAATTGTATGTGTTTAGTGTGCTAAATTTTCACTTATTATTTCATGTTTCCAACCATACTCTATGCAAGCAATCATCATATGTGTAGCTTACAATGCCTTCGGAGCTTGCATTAAGTAAGCAGTGGCCTACACATTGTTTTCACCATTTATCTAAATGGTGAGCAATTTATTTTTCCTTGCTTGGGGGTTTGGTGAGAGCGCTTGACGCTCCATGACCCAATATGGTAGGGTGGACATCGAGTGTTGCTTTCTTATATTGACTGTTCATTCTTCATCATACACCAGGTATCTCTAATTTTTGTTTACTTTATTCCTTGTATTACAACTTCATAGCAAATTGTATGTTATTCAAAGTTCTTTGTGACAAATGCCACAAGTCTATATATTCTTCTAACAAGATAATAGTGATCTCAGGTTAATAACATTGGTAGGTTGCAGAGGACAATTAAATTCAATTGTCCATATATTGTGTTCTACACTTTGCAAAAGGTATACCTCCATCCTGTTTATAACATGTATTTTATTCAACATATATTAGATATTATTCTTTACAAATTATAGAACTCTTTATACTTCCCTTGACAAAATTTTACATTCCAAATACATGCACTGTCGTACAGTTTAAATTCCTAGAGAAAAAACTACTCTCCTTACAGGTTTGGTCATAATCCATGACGCTTGATGACATAATCTGGAAGGGTGCAAACAAGGCCTACTTTGCTCTCTCAATCTTCCATTTCATTCCCTGCACAAGGTATGCCTACATTTTATTTGCTTCTAATCTTCTACTCTAGCTTCATTTCATACAATTTGTTATGGATTCTGTAAGTCTTCACATTTTCTGATTCATTTGTTGTCTACCAATCGTATGTGTTTAGTGTGCTAAATTTTCACTTATTCTTTCATGTTTCCAACCATACTCTATTGAAACAATCATCATATGTGTAGGTTTTGATGCCTTTGAAGCTTGCATTAAGTAAGCAGTGGCCTAGACATTGTTTTCACCATTTATCTGAATGGTGAGCAATCTATTTTTCCTTGCTTGGGGGTTTGGTGAGAGTGCATGATGCTCCATGACCCAATATGGTAGGGTGGACATCGGGTGCTACTTTCTTGTTTTGACTATCCATTCTTCAACATACACCAGGTATCTCTAAGTTTTGTTTACTTCATTCCTTGTATTACAACTTCATAGAAAATTGTATAAATCAACTTTCACATCTCTTGCTTTACATGTTGTCTATCAATTAGAGATGACCATTGGACTAATACTTTCACTTTTCTCTTATTCTTCCAGATGATACTCAAGCCATAATGTGGATTCCAATCATTTAAATTATACTGACTACTAGCTAGATTTTTCCTTCTATCATTGATCAAAGTGGCAGGGTGCACATGAGTCTTCATTTCCTACCATGGCTTCAGGAATGCACTGCCTGCCCAAGTATGCTTAAATTTTACTTATTTCAAAGCTTGCATCACATGTGTGCTCTATATCTTCTAATGTGCATTATAGAGGTCTTAAAATATGTTGATTTACATATTTTGTCTTTAATACACATGTTCACCATAGCACATTCATTTTTTTTTGTGTTTTACTTTATATATTTTATGTGGACATCTATTTATTTCTGACATAAGATTCAATTAGAACTTATATGTTACAACCTATGGTTGCGAATGGAATAAAATAGTTAATGTTAATCTAGTTTGTCTTTCACTCCACAAGACATTGCTTTCGATGGGGAGCTCTTCAAAATGGTGTGTCCTTTCATTTTTCAAAACCATACTATTCAAATAACATCATAAAATTTACTGGTTATTGTTCTCTATCTTAGCCAATATGGTAGGATGGAGAAAATACCTCATTTTCTATTTCCAGACTTCAATTCATTCCCTCCACAAGGTATGGCTAGATTTTATTTACTTACTGTGTTCTATTGCAACTGTATTACATTAGCTAATATGGTAGGATGGAGAGCAGACCTCCTTTTCTATGTCCAGATTTCAATTCATTCCCTACACAAGGTATGGCTAGATTTTATTTACTTACTATGTTCTATTGCAATTGTATTGCATCATCTTTGTCATTAATTGTATAAGGCTTTACATTTTCTGATTTATTTATTGTGTACCAATGTTGTGTCTTTATCACACTAACAAATTTTCCTTTTCCTTGCAGACCATGCTCCAACAATAATACAGTCTTCCATACACTAACGTGTTACAAACAACCTTCCCGAATAATGCTAGTGACTATAAAATTTAGTAATAATGTTCAAATAGACAATCATATCCTAATGTACTTGATATTGATTATAATACGTAGTATTCATTTTACCACTAATTACAGTGGTTGTGAATCTATATTCTTGCTCAAGGGTTTGGTGAGGTTCCATGAGGCTCCATGACCCAATATGGTAGGGTGGAGAGCAATCCTCATTGTGTTGACTTTAACGTTGTATTTTGTATGTACAAACTTTGTATTTTGTATGTACAAATTGCCATCTTACTGGTGTGGGCTTCAGAATTTTTTTTTATTTGTTTAAGATTATGGTTACAATGGACTAAAATAGTTGACCTTATACACTTTATGTTAGATTCCATTGAGCATTGTTGATTAGTCTTCTTCTACTCATACTCTACATCACACAAATTATAAACTTGTTTTTAACCAAAATTTGTCTATGGTGCTTTGTAGGTGGCTGTGAAAAGATCCTTTATTTGTATTGTTAAACAATTGATGTAGTTACAAAATCATGGGGTCTCATGTAATGATGAATACAACTAATACTATGCCACAATTATTACTTCCCATCTAAATGTAGATTACTAATGTCATTAATTAGACATTCAACCTTATCCATAATAATATTCTATTTTAATTAGCTAATGAAACTTAATGATATTGATATTATTGTTTTTGATAATTATGAATTTACTTAGTACTATGCCAGATTATTGTTAGATTGATACAATGGTATGATATTGATATTGATATTATTGTTAGATTGATACAATGGTTAAATTATGGGATGGGATTATCTAATAATGGAGTTGTCAAATTATGGGGTGTTCTTAGATAATTATGAATTTACTTAGTACTATGCCAGATTTATTATTTCCTATCTAAATATAGATTAGTAATCTCATCAATTATTTAGACATTCAACCTTATGCATAATAATATTATATTTTGATTGACTGATACAACTTAATGATATTAATATTACTTTTAGATTGTTTTAAGTATAGTTGATGCAACATTCTTTGTTAGTTGTTGGCTAAATTATTTCGTGCAGTTTTATAATGATGAATTCATCTAATTTAATGTCAACATTATTATTTTTCAATTGATTGCACGTTAGTAATTTCATCAATTTAGACATTGAATCCTATGCATAATCATATTATATTTTGATTAACTAATAAAACCTAATAACTAATTGAACGTTAATACAATTGTTCATCAACCAGCCCTCTACATGCGTATATATGTATAATCTACAAAGATATTTCTTCACCAACTGTTGCTTGCACACTCTAACTGTTATATACATATCCTTCTTACAGGCCATTAGGGTAAACACCCTCCTTTCCTTCCCATTATAGTTCAAACTGTAAGGGAAAAAAGGGATACAATATTGTTCCCACTCAATCACTTTCATTATTGCGCGTAATATATTTAGAAAACCATTGTATTGTTTGCTAGATTGCCTAGTGTCTAACTATATTCTCTACATCTGCATATAGCTACTGTGCCCACTCATGCCATTCACATTCGAATATTTCCCTGCATAAAGTGTCTGTACATCACTCCCCTTCCATGGCGCACACCATCTATTGGCTCATTGTTGTGTGTTACTACACGGAACTGCTAGTAGTATATTTGTGTGATTGTTAGAGAAAGTTGACCTAAAACTTAAGAGACAAAAAATTGCAACAATTAATGTCAAAGCTATGAATAGGGAATAATCAATGTTTTATGTTTTACAACTATTATGATCACTTCTAAACATAAGCAGTACTGCTGTCATTTCCATTTTTAATCTCATGCCCATTATGGAGTCCATTCTCTATGATCAAAAAAAAATTTCATACAACTGAACAGAAATTCTGCTTTCCTTTTTCGTGTTACTGCCCCAGCAACTTTTGTATTACTGTTTCTAATTACAGGGAGCGTATGAGGTTACGGAATACAGCAAATTATCTATATATCGATTACTTCAAGATGACAAAGTACTACCCAATATTATGAAGCGGACATTTTCTTGATATCTCGCAATCCAAATGTGGTTAGTTGTGCATACACGAATGAGGAAAGGAACTGCATTTATACAGAACTGCTTGCAGAAACTTTGCCCTAGAACACTTTAAATCCCTGTAATCATAAAAATGGCGCAGTTGGGTAATCTAGATAGGGTTTAGCTCAGCAAGGTCCTCTAAAATGCTTTAATTGTACGCCAGATTGTAGATAATAACTTACAGTAGCTCTTCTTAAACTTGTTTTCCTGGTAAGATTGATGCGCCATAATTAGATCTCCAAAGAATTCATTTTTGTTATGGGTGGGCTAAAAAGAGTTTCATATATACAGTCTAATGGTGATGTCTTTTAACTTGTTGGTGCAGATGGAAATGGAAATCGAATCTTATAATGTGGAGAAACGACTGTAAAAAGATTTCCATTGACCGCAGTGTGTGCAGGGTAAATTATTGAGGGGAGGGAATATTCAATGAATGCGATATGAAACGGCTTGTGGACTGACAACTGACAAGATAATAGCGTCCCATTAAAGACGTATTGACTGGGAGAACACGAGGTGGAGGTGGGGAAAACAACATCTTCAGATTCCACAGATTGTTAGACTAAGATAAGACGATACAGACATCGCAGTCTGTCAGATGACGGATCTCCATCGACAATGTCATCATGGTTTAGGGCATATTTATTCGTTTCAGCTTTGTCGTTTAATGTGCAATGCATTTTCTGGGAAGAACGTGAGACAGATTCAAACGTTGTTTACAAAAAAAGTCATTATCCGTTGGATAGTTGAGGTTCAATGTCATTCTACAGGTAGGTAGTGCGTTGTGGTTAATGGGCCCTCTGTGAGACTTCTTCCTGATCTGAATTGTAATTCTGTGGAATTTTGTTGAGCATTGTGTCATGCAATGAGTGTTAAGTGAATCATCTATTTTCATGAGAGATGAATTTGTGAGAACCATTAATCAGGGAAAGAAGTGTTAAGTGGATCAACCATTTTCATGAGAGATGAGTTCGCAAGAATCATTACTCATGAAATATGAGTCAATGGATTTAACTTAAAAACTACATAATTGAATTCTAATTATATCATATATACTATGATATTGCTATCATGATTCAATCATATAGTTTTGCGAATCAATCTCATTGACTCGATGAATAAAAAAATATGATATATTTAAATGAAGATGAATAAAAATGATAGAATTTTGATTACATTTAAATGCAGGTTGTTATGGGCAACTGATTATTTTCTCCAAATATGAAAGTTTTCTTTGAGGGGCATCTCATAGTCAATGTAGTGTAACCGACTATTAATATTTCTTCTAATTCTCACCTTCATTAGAATTGTTAGTGAATAATATGAGTAAGTATGAATTGTATAACTCATATAGCAAGGTAATTTTTCAAAACATATTGACTATAAATATGTATATGGAGTCAAATATTAATTATAGTATGTGTTATGTAGAAAAGGGGATAATAATTTATGTGTGGCAACATAGAAAAGGGGATAATAATTTATGTGTGGCAACATGGACTTGAGATGGATGTTGATAATTAATTATGTGGCATAAATTAAATCTAGGAGGAAAATAGGATAGGGAAGTAGCAAGAATGAGGTCACCCACCTCCTCCTCACTTATATATAAACCCTTACCATGATTTTACATTTGTGAGAGCTTGAAAATAATAAATTGTCAAATTTTATTGAATATAAATAAAAAGAGGATAAAACTTTACAAGCTTTTTGTATGGTTTGATTACCTAATGGATAAAATATATTAAAAATATATATTTAACGAGGAGGAAGAAATACATTAATAGAAGAGAATATCCTTCTTTCATTATTTAGATGAATATCATGTAGAATCTACTTTTAAACATGTCATAGATATGTTGGAAAGTATATTAAAGGAATGAAACTATGCAAGTAGCATGAAACATGGAATCTTAAAATATTTGTGCTTTTTGGATGGCTAATTTTTAATAGTGAAGGGCTCAAAATAGTCTGACATAGTTGTGGGGAGATTTCAATAAACAAATATGTGAGGTTAACCATCAATAAACAAATATGTGAGGTTAACCATCATGGAGATGTGTGGAGAGTAGAGTGCTCCCCACCACTCACTGATGCTTCACCTTTATGTGTTGTGGTTGCCAATGGTTTGCTTTGTATATGGATAACTTGTATGTTGGATTGAGTGTGGATGGTGTGAATAATAAACTAGGCACTCATGGCTTGATATAATAAACCGACACTCTTTTTATAGGTTTTGAATAGAAAATTATGAACTAGTGGCTTGAATTCATAGGATAACACCGTTTTCATACATAAACCATTGCAACATGTTATACCCTCTTCTATATAACATGCATTAGTAAATTTTATATTTAATAAATAGCAACTATTTTCTACTTAGTCCACTTGAGAGAAGATCCATGTTAGTACAAATTCATTTCATGGTGATTAAGTTAGGTAATCCACTCCAATGCAAATGTAGTTTAAAATAATGAAATAACTAATATTTTGACATAATCTATAGGTCAAAACTATTTTTTATTATATAATATGTTAGTATACATTGAGTGTTCAGTTTTTAGTATGATTTAGAGATCATTACAACTTTTTCAATAAATAACCTAGTACTTATTTATGAAAAGTAACCTATAATTAAAAATATGACTCAGAGTGCATCATGGATGATGAAAAGGTAGTAACTATGTAAAAGTTTATCCTTTTTTGTTATATAATTTCTATAGAGATAAAATACCCATAGTGGAATTTTTTTATTTATCTTATGTATAATTATGATTTAATATGAAAAAATGGATGCACTTAGTTATTGGTAGTAGTTTATCTGTTAGGTGGTGTAAAGTATTTCAATGTATGAATATGTGGAATTTATAAAGTCTAATGAATCTTCTATACCTTGCTAAATTAAGGAGCACATTTCTATGGAATTTATAGCCTCTTGAGATGAGAATCCTTTTTTATTGATACTAGTATATAATTTTCTCTAATTACTAACTAGAAAAACTAGCAAGTAACCACATGCCTACCATGAAAATTTAAATTATAATTTAATGTTTGATATTAAGGGTATATTTTTTATCTAAGGTCTCAAGCTAATATGATCTTGTCTATAAGATGAAAAATAGTAAACAAAGTCATGGCAATAATTAATTGATATTGACTTGATTTTAATTTATGAAGAAATAAGACACAATACTATGATTTTGGAGGAAGATATAAATATATAGAATTCCCTACCTTAGATATTGGAGAAGGACAATAAATAATAATTAACCATTTTATCCCAATGTAGCTATGATTTGGTATTATTTTTATGGTGTTGATTTTATATATATATATATATATATGGCTCTAGGAAAAATCACCATCAACAATTCACCGTAACAAAATTCACCGCCATGATAAATTCACCACTAGCAATTCACCACCGCAAAAAATTCATCGCATTAACATTTTTAATATATATTTAGAAGAATTTGAAATGTTTTTGTAAAAGAATAATTTTCACTATTACCTCCATTATTCTTTAGCGAAAAAAAAAAATCAAAGTCTTGGAAATACATATTAAAAATGTTAATGTGATAAATTCTTCATGGCGGTGAATTGCTGGTAGTGAATTTTCTTGCGATAAATTGCTAGCGGTGAATTTTTTGCTGATGAATTTTCCTGATGCCATATTGATGAGGCGCAGGCCGAGACATAGAAAATAGCCCACAAATAAGAGAATAATTTTATTATTCAGAAAATGGAGCTTCTTACATGCAGAGGATCTCAAATCCCCAAGTTCAATAACACATGCAAGTTACAAAAAGCTACAGAATCACCCTTTCGCAATATGCGAGCTTGTCCCAAAAAAGCTACCCAAAAATTAGAAACCCGCCCATAAATAGAGCTCCTCTTTAGTTTGGAGCCAAAACTACATTCAAATTTGAGTTTAGGCGGCTTGGCGCCGAAAAATTACAACTTGAAGTTCAAATTTCAAAAGAACATTTGCAATTGTATCTTCTAGAAAGTGTTCCAACTTCCCGGGGCCATAGCTTTTGATCCAGGACTCTGATTCGCGAACCGTTTGAACCGTTGGAAAGGTCTCGAAGTCAATAACACACTTGAAATTTACTATGCCAATTTTGAAAAGTTTCAGGGCCGTTCCAGGAACTCCAAGTGCCTCAAATCTAACTTGGAAGATTTTCAGGTGCAAATCTAGGAAACTAAAACTGCAATATCTTTCAACCTAGGAATAGAAAATAAAAACCGTAAATTGGGAATTTCATTATGACGAAAAGGGTATCGAAAAATGTAAAAACATCTAAAAAATGAGAAACTTAAAATTTAACTATTTTTGGGTGATGCAAGATTGCCCTTACACCACTGTATGCTCCTGCATCAGACACCCAGGGTAATTTGAGAAGTGACCCGTCACGTCTCAGATGGTTGAGAAAAACCCAACTGGTCAACCACTGCCTTAGATAGCCAGGATGAATCTTCCACAGGCCTTCCTCTCCATTTCACCAGATATTCTTATACCGCCTATTTTTGGCACCTTCCCACACGACTATCCAAGATTGCTTCAATCTCCTCCCTTTCTGAAGTAGGTGCTGGAATGCCATACTGCCCTATTATTAGTGCTTCCTCCGTTCCACCTTCATGATACTCTGTCAAATTTGAAATGTTGAACACAGGGGAAATGTTGATTCCATTAGGCAACTCTACCTCATATGCATTCCCTGAATCATGCTTCTTCAAAATCTTACAGGGACCAATTTCTTCATCTTCAATTTGTTATAGGTTCCCACGGAAACCTTTCTTTCCTCAAGTGGACCATTACTTCATCACCAATCTGAAACTCCTTATTCCTCCTTTTCTGATCTGCCTTAGCCTTATATTGCATATTCATCTTATTAATGTGTTCTCATACCTTCTCATGTATATTCTTGATGTGCTCTGCAAAATCTTCGGCTTCAACACTTATTCTCTTCTCTTGGTCCATCTTCCTCAATTCTGGAGCTGTTTTGGGGCTACTTCCATACACAATCTGGAACGGTGATCTACCGGTGCTTCTGTTGATAGAATTGTTGTAAGAAAATTCTACCTGGGGTAAATTCAAGTCCCATCCCTTGGGTTTATCTCCTACCAAACATCACAGAGATTACTCAGACTCGTTAACAACCTCTGTCTGCCCATCTGTTTGGGGATGGTGTGCATAACTGAACTTCAACTCTATCTTCAGCTTCTTCCACAAGGTCCTCCAAAAGTACCCCACAAATTTGGTGTCACAATTTGAAACAATAATCTTTGGCAGACCATGTAGCCTCACCACCTCTTTGAAGAACAAGTCAGCAATGTGGACTGCATCATGGGTCTTCTGACATGGAATGAAATGTGCCATCTTCGAAAACCTATCAACCACCACAAAGACTGAATCATTCCCTCGTTGTTTTGGCAAACCAAGAACAAAGTCCATACTTATATCCTCTCATGGCCTCTCTGGTACAGGTAAGGGCTGATATAAGCCTGTATTCTGGCTCACTCCTTTAGCCATCTGACATACCCTGCAGCTTTGTACAAAATTCTTCACATCCCGAGACAACTGAGGCCAATAATAATGCTCACTGATAATGGCAATGGTCTTATCCCGACCAAAATGTCCTACCATTCCTCCACTATGCTTCTCCTTTATCAGGTTCTCCCTCATGGAACTCCTCGGGATACACAATTGACTTCCCTTAAATAACATGCCATCCCGGATTATGAAATCCACCACCTTGTCCTATCCACTGTAATTAGGTTCCTTGCAAGCTTTCCAAGCCTCTGAAATTAGGATCTTCGTAAAGGTCTTAATTTCATTGAACCCAACCACTTCAATCTGCATCTTTGTCATCAATGTATGCCTCCTACTTAAGGCATTTGCAACCCTATTTGACTTCCCACTCCTATGTTTCAAAACAAAGGTATAACTCTGCAAAAACTCTACCCATTTCATATGCCTCTGATTTAATTTTTCTTGACTATTTAGGTACTACAAGGCCTGATGATCAGTATATAGAACAAATTCCTTCGGCAACAAATAATATCTCCATTTCTTTAATGCTTGAACTATTGCATAAAATTCCTGATCATATATAGAATACTTTCTCTTGGCATCATTTAACTTTTCACTGAAATAGGCAATGGGTTTACCTTCTTGGCTCAACACTGCTCCAATGGCACAATCCACCTGAAACACCTTGTTGAAATCTGGGAGGGCTAGAATAGGTTGCTCTGTCACCTTCTGCTTCAATAGTTCAAGACTTTTTTCCGCTCCAATGCTCCACTTGAATTCTTTTATATCCCCTCTCATTGTTTCAGTCAGCCCTAGGTCCACAAATACTACTGAAGTTTCTAATGAACTTTCTATAAAAACTAGCCAAACCATGGAAAGATCTCACCTCAGTAGAGTTCTTGGGGTAGGCCATTCCAAAATAGCCTTCACCTTCTCTGGGTCCATCTTAAGACCTTCTGCTGAGACAACAAACCCCAAGTACACTAACTCCCTCTTCACAAAACTGCACTTCTTCAGATTAATCAACAGTTTCTCTTCTCTTAACTTCTCAAAGACTCTCGAATATGCATCGGCTCATCCAGCGTCTTGCTGTACACAATAACAAAAATTCCTAGAAATTCTTTTAGTACCTCGTTCATGAGCCGCATGAATGTGCTTGGTGCATTAGTTAGCCCAAAAGGCATGACTAACCACTTGTACATGCCCTCTTTGGTCTTGAAGGTAGTCTTTCATTCATCTCCCTCTCAAATCTAGATCCTTCACCATCAATAATGACATCACAACATTTTCCTTCATAGTTGCACCTTGTGTGAAACAGATTCTTCCTTTGTTCTGGTTCCTTTTCCTCAATCACTAGGGCTCTCCTAATCACTAGGGCTTCTCCCCTTTCAGCATCATCTAAATGTTTAGATTGGGCCTCCTCATCTACATGCAACCCTTCCATGACCTTTTCTGCCTTTTGTCTGCCCTTCCTTGTTGTTGTTGTGGGACATTCATGGGTCATGCCTTCTTCACCACACTGGAAACACATTCCTTTGAAACCACCTCTTCCATCCTTGTCCATATCTCCCTCGTCCTCTACCTCTTTGATCACCACTGTTTTGAGCACGAGGGTGGTAGAAGTTGTCATTCTTTAGGCTGGTACCCACATCTTCACTTTTCTTTTCATCATCATTTCATTTTCCTGGTCTTCCACTACCTTCCGCTTTGACCTCCTTGTCCTTTTGCTTGCCATCAAATCTTTTGTTACCTTCTCTTCCTTTTAGAGCAAACGATACACATCCTCAATGGTGGTCATTCTAACTAGGCTTAACTCCTCCTGATGCTCGGTCGTAACCCATTAAGATATCGGGCTACCTTCTCCTTATTGGCCTCTGTGTGACCCATTCTGATGATTATCTTGTGAAAATATTCAGTATATTCTTTCACAGATCTGCTTCCTTGCTTCAACCCTTGCAATTTCTTCAACAGATCTAACTCGTAGTCCACTGGTATGAACTGCTTCTTCAGTTTCTCTACCATGCGATCCCATCTGGTGATATTTCCTTTTCCTCTTCGATTTCTTTCCAACTGGACCTCTTTCCACCAAATACTGGCATGGTCCTTCAACTTCATTTTCACAAACTTAACCTGATCTGGGTCCTCTATTTCCTCATACTCAAAATATTCTTCTAGCTCGTTGATCCAGTCGATCAACTCTTCCGGGTTCAGACTTCCGGAATAATTGGGGACTTCTGCTTTGGTTCTTTTCCCGATCTTCGAAATGGCCCTTATTAGCCGCATTTGGTCTTGATCAAATGCTTCTTCTTCCTCTTCTATATTTGAACCTTCTTCCTCTCCTTCATCCTCACTTTCCTCCCTCGGGTTTAACCCTCTTCTCAACTGCTCTTGTAACACATCAATCTGTCTCTGGAGGGTTGTCAATGCATCTCTTCCACCAGCATTTATGCCGCCTTGACCACCTTTGGCACCACCATGCCTACCAGGCATCACTCTTGGAGGCATCTTTCTTGACCTCAACCCACAACCATGGTCCTGGTGCGAACTGCCTCACAATTGGCGATCTGTCCACACGCTCAAGAAAACCTTGCTCTGATACCACTTGATGAGGGCGCAACCCGAGACATAGAAAATAACCCACAAAGAAGAGAATAATTTTATTATTCAGAAAATGGAGCTTCTTACATGCAGAGGATCTCAAATCCCCAAGTTCAACAACACATGCAAGTTACAAAAAGCTACAAAATCACCCTTTCGCAATATGCGACCTTGTCCCCAAAACGCTACTCAAAAATTAGAAACCCGCGCATAAATAGAGCTCCTCTTTAGTTTGGAGTCAAAACTACATTCAAATTTGAGTTTAGGCGGCTTAGCACCAAAAAATTACAACTTGAAGTTCAAATTTCAAAAGAACATTTGCAATTGTATCTTCTAGAAAGTGTGCCAACTTCCCAGGGCCATAACTTTTGATCTAGGACTCCGATTCGTGAACCGTTTGAACCGTTGGAAAGGTCTCGAAGTCAATAACACGCTCAAAATCTGCAACGCCGATTTTGGAAATTTTTGGGAACTCTAAGTGCCTCAAATCTAACTCGGAAGATTTTCAGGTGCAAATCTGGGAAACTAAAACTGCAATATCTTTCAACCCAGGAATAGAAAATAAAAACCGTAAATTGAGAATTTCATTATGACAAAAAGGGTATTGAAAAATGTAAAACATCTAAAAACTGAGAAAATTGAAATTTAACTATTTTTTGGTGATGCAAAATTGCCCTTACACCACTGGATGCTCCTGCATCACATATGTGTGTGTGTGTGTATGTATATGTATATGGATATATATGTGTATGTATATATATTTATATATGTATATATATACATATATATATATATATAAATGCATATATATATATATATTCATATATATATGTATATACATATATACACACATACATATATACATACATGTACATACATATATAAAATGTGATTACACATATGATATTAATCTAGGGACTTTTTTCCCTATGTCCTACTTAGATTAACCTCTCCATAAAGGAGGTCCTTGACTCATATGGTAATACCCTTTGTTTTGGGTAAAATACTTATGTTCTATATTAGTTTCCACACCTTATAGCAATATATATCTTCAAAAGGAAGGATATCAATGTGTGATTAGACCTATAACATTAATGATAAATGATCTAGGAGTTGATATGCATGTAACATACACTACAATAAGTATGAATCTCTAGTATATTCACAAATATTTTTTATACATTTTAATTGATGATCCTAATTTTTTTGAGTTATAATGTTTGTGAACATACTATGCAATTCTTAAGTAGATATACATAATGATCATATTATAATAATAAAATTATAACCATTCATCATAATAATTTGAAATCAATTATTTATTTATTTTTTATGTAATTCCTAGGTCAACCAATATATGATGCTATAAATTAGCAAAGAAGGTCATTGAATCCATAATGGAAAAAGTATGCCACTTCTATGAAAAATATTCAAAGTATTTATATGAGAATCTATGTGTTTCTCTCCCACTCTACAAAATGTATAAACTTACATATTTATACACAATGGTATAGGTATGCTATCAATTAGGCTCCACATATATACAAAAAAATTCCAATGTGTATGGAATATGACTCATGTGGATAAGATGATGCTAAGTGTCAAACCTATATGGTGCTAGTTATAATACTAGGAATTTGAAGAATGGTTGCAACCATATGTTCGATGCATATATGATGATGCTCTATGGTTTAGAGAATGATAATTTTCTTGCATATATGAAAGCATAAAACATGCTTGCTAATGTTATATGTGTGATATAACATGTTCTAACAAAGAGCACACATGTGCGTAGCTAGTGTTATGGGGTTGTAAATGAGAAATATATAAACTATTTAATGTAGGGGCGTCACAATTATAAAGTGCAAACTTTTGTTTTCCTTTTTGGTTTCTACTTTATTTATTTTTTCTTGGCCTTTCTTTGACAAGTGGCAGATCTTTCCATGCTTTGGTGGGTTTCCTATCGAGCTTATTTGATGATTGGATATGAGGTTTGATGGTTCGAAGGGGTGCTTGGAGGTGGATGCCAAAAACAAGAAAAAAAAAGGAAATGGTTAACAAGGAAAAAAGAAGGTCAATCCCAAAGATAACAACCAAGAAATGATTCTAAAAAAAAAGAGGGCAACATTTTAGTATGAGTTTTTGGCAGGATGGCTTTTAGCCTGTGATAGAAGGAGGCATTGGGATTTTAGGGAAGGAAGAATTGAAGTGCTGTTCTAGAAAAATATGAAGTTGTAATGTGCAATTGAATGTTAATGTTGTGGGCTAGAAGTTGAGCATCAGGAATTGATTCCTTTCTAAATCCATTGGTTTGGTTTTTCTTGTTCTTATCTTGTTGCTCAAGACATACTGTAGGGTTCTTCTTGACTTTGTTACTATGCAATTTCCCATGTTTGATGTATTCAAAAGTAATGGAGTTGTGCAGCTTATATTTCCCATCGCCTTGTAATAGCTGGTTGTAGTTTTGAGTGAACAAAGGAGTCTTTTGCAAAGTAATTACCTATTTAGTAATCATGTATTTCATGTGATGAGGTTGTTTGATGCCTTTATTTTCTATTTCTTTGCAAAGGTGAAATGAGAATGAGTTATTGCCTCCCTGCCTACTTGCTCATTTAAGTAAATTGCATTCAAACTACCTCCTTTCTGTCTTTAGTCTTGCATAGGGATTGTAATTCATCAATTTTCCATTATTTTTGGTATCAGAGCAGCAAGAATTTGTGAGTTAGAGTAGTGGGAAGCATGCCACCAAGAAGAATGAGACAAGGAGGTGCTCGAGGTGGTGGCCAAAGAGGCCATGAAGAAGTAATTTTGGAAATCTTGTAGAAACTGATAGTCGAAATAGATGCGATGGAGCAGGAACAATGAAGGGGAGTAGTTGTTGATGATCTCAGTGAAATTGAGGAAGAAGAGAAACCACAAGCCAATGATGAATATCAAGAAGAACTAGAAAGAGTTGAAAAAAGATTGATAAAAGTTGTTATAAATGTTGAAGCCAAGCCAAGAATTGAAGTTCCTATGTACTTTATAAGCCTAAACGGGGAGGAGCTCATTGATTGGATTAATGACTTAGATATGTATTTTGAATAGAAAGGGGTTGTAGAGGAAAGAAAGGTGAAGTTCTCTTGTACACAACTAAAATGTCATGTTGAAATATGGTGGGATTACGTGCAGGATGAAAGATACAAGAGAAACAAGGAAAATTCACTTCTTGGGATCAAATGGTTGCTAAATTGAAGATGAAGTTCCTTCTAGTAGATTATCAAAATAATCTATTCAAAAGATTGCATAATCTGAAGTAGCAGGATATGTTAGTTATAGTATATACTGAAGAGTTCTACAAGTTAGTGATTTGGTCAGGCCATAGTGACGAGGATATGGAAAAGGTGGAAAGGTATCTTCAAGGTTCAAATACAATTTTCAAGATGAGTTATGTTTAGTATCTTTGAGAACTCTTGAGGAAGCCTATTAGTTTTCCATTGAGGTAGAAGAGAATCTCATGAGGAAGAAAAATCAACAAGGAAGAAATAGGGGAAGAGGCTTTAGAGGAAGAGGACCACAAGTTAGTAGGGGACAACAAACTCATAAAGATGAAGGAGTTGATAGTTTGAGTGGGTCACCTAATCAAGAAAGAGGAGGCTATTAGAACAAAGGAGGAAGATCTTTTCGAAGAGGTGGTTATCATGAAAGAGGAAGGGGTTTTCTAAGTAAATGTTTTGAATGCAATCAATATGCTAGTCATAAGAGTCGAGAGTGTCCTAAATTTGTAAAGAGAGGACACACAAGGCGAAAAAGAAGCACTCATATATCCTATCAAACCAAAGAACAAGATCTATGATATCCATGAATGGAGACAGGTCTATTTTTGACTCCACAAACCAAAGATACCCAATACCAATAACTCATTGCATAGCACGTGTACCCTGTCGTATAGAGTAGGTCACGAGCTCTACATGAATCAGAATATGGAGAATTCTCTATACATCCTCCAAGGTGATGATGGCCTTGCTAGTCGACAAATGAAAAGATGATGACTCAGAGTGCCATCTCTCCCTGAGGGTAATCATCATCGCTTTGTGACGTCTAATCATCAACATGTAGTAGATATGTCATAACCTCACAACATATAGAACATCTCATTTAAGATCATGGAAACCAGTAAAAAAAATCAACAACTGATGTGATTGTCGCTCTCTCAAGTGAAGTGGTTTGAGAATCACTTGCAAACATTCAACCCACAATGTTAATAATTTGATACAAAAATACGAAACAAACATAAGGTTGCAAACAAACTAGCTCAAACTTCTAAAAAAAGAAGCAATAGCGATTACTTTTTTGACAAAAGTGATCAAGAAATTCAATAGCAGACCTATTTTTGTCAAAAGTGAACATATTTCACAATGGCAGCCATTTCACATGAAGAAATTCAAAAGCAAAGATTTTAAATGAAAGTGAAAATAAAAGTGAATATCTAGAGAAAAAGTGACCATTTTAGTCAAAGGCAGTAGAAAAATGCAAGAGCAGTACATTCACAAACATCAAAAGTGGAAAGAATGACACAAAAGCGTAATTTTCATGAAATTACCACTATCGCCTAAAAACTATTCTAGCATTTATTACACAAAAAGAAAAAGAAAAAAATAGGAAGGGAGAAGGTACATACCACCATACTGATGCTAGTGGGCCTCTCAAATTCACGAACCGCCTCTACGCGATGTGGGGCTCCCACAATCCTCAACATTGTAACTCGATAATTGCAAAATAAAGGAATCCAGCCTGACAAGAATTTACTAAGTGTCGAGAATGCAAATGAGGTAAATTGAACCCTAATTACCTATTTTAACCTCCCAAACCCTAATTTTTACATAGGAAACCCTCCTAGGCTAAAATTAGGAGCTCTTGGGAACATCTAAACTCTAAATGAGTGTCCTATAAGCTTAAATTTTTGTCTTGTATGCATTTGAATTGAAATTGAACATTGTTGCAAGCCCAACCCGAAAAATGATTTTTTCTGGTGAACCTCTCGAGGGGGCAACCCAATGTCCTATTGTCTTTCCGCTGACCACTGGGGTGCAATGGGGCATATAATTTTTTTAAAATCTTGATCTTAACATCAAATTCTTTGAAACAAAGCAACCAGTACTTTGTCTCAAAGAGGGGCAAAATGTAAACATGTAAAAATGACCTAAACACTTATCACACATCATGAATGACATTTTCTCATCATTGGAATCAGTATCATCTAATATCACTACATTTCACATCATTTATATCAAAAAACCTAATTTCTTAAATGAATTAGATAGTCTTTAAATTATTTAATTAATTCATATTTTCATCATTTGTGCCTAATTAAATAAATTTCATTTATTTAATAAACTCCTAATCTATCTTTATTCCTCTAATTAATTAAATAACATCAATTATTTAATTATGTCACTAATTTACCTTATTCCCAAAAATCAATTAAATTATTATCACTCAATAGTTTAATTAAATCAATTTACCCTGAACATGAATAATTAAATTAATTATTCAAAACATCATTCAAAAAGGTCAACAAAACAAATACAACCTTATTTGTTAAATTCAAACATGACTTGCATGTTCAACCCAAAATGTTAATTAATTAATTATCCTCACCCCTTTTATGATTGAGCAAATCACAACAATTGATTGCTCACTTTGATTGGTTGAATGACTCATCTATTTCCTGACTAATCCATCTATTTCCTAGTTGATTCATCTATTCTTCAATCCCACTGAAAGCTCAACATGATTTCCTCAGTTCCACTGATTATGCAATCTACTTCCTCTGATTGATCAATTATCATCCTTAATTGATTTTATCACACAAGATAATTGAGCAATCTAATTCTTCTCAACAACTTTCAACCATTGATCTTGATTCAACATTGTTTAATCTTGCACATTCATCTCGAATCGTAAACTCTATATAACAATCTTCATCCTAAAAAAGGATCAAAGAGTTGACATCTTTTATGCAATAAAGTAATGATAAATTGATAATTGATTTCACATTGATGCTTTTGCAAACACATAATAGAGGCTTCACATCAATACAGCATAATTCAACATCATTGTAGATATACTTCGACATGAGATGGGTAACAATATATAGTTTAGTGAATTCATTTGTTTGTTCTTTGTTTGCTAATACTTATTTCATTGAATTCAACAAGTTTATATTGTTCATTTCATGAGTGATGGGTATGGAATTGTAATCTTTCTTTGAATTTAAGCTTTTGTTTGATTCATTCATGTTGATTTATGTATGCTTCTTGATTTCCCCCTTACACACCTATCCTTGATTGCATGCATATATATAGAATATTACAATGACATAATGATGAAAAGGGAGACTCTCCCTTTCAAATCTAATTGCAAAAACACAAAATATGCTATGCAAGAAGGCTAGAATTGAAAATGAAATAGAAATCTGCAACTTTATTTTGAGCATTCAAATATGCAAATGGTTTACATCAAAATGAAGCTCATGGGCTCCTCTTCAATCCTGCATGCAACACTTGCAAAGTAATGTGTCTTAAACAATCTAGAACAATTTCAATAGCATCTAGGTATGCAAACTTCACTTCTCCAAGCCCCCGTTTCCAAATGAAAAGGCCTCAACAAATAGAGATTGAGCAAAGAGAAAAAAATCCATGGTTTCACAAAACAACCTCCTGAAACCACTTTGAGAATTCCACACCCCAACCTTGAAAGTTTCAAAATCTGCAATAAGAAATGAGGTCTAATGCATTCCAACCTTCTCTTCGGCGCCTAGACTCTTGTCCAATCAGATTTGGTTGTTTATGACATCTTACAACCTCTTACATATTCCTTACAGGTTGTCGATTACAATTTTGCATGCAAAGACATGCAAGCAACATGCAAAATTCTTTCCATCCCACCTTATGATAGTTTATGAAACTTGTACATGCAAAACATGCCAAAAATACTAAAAGAAAAAACTATTTGTCCTCATCCTAAAAGGGACGCCCAAATGGAATATTCCCCCACTAGATTCTTGTACCGCTTTACCGAGGCCAATTTCCCATCAAAATTACATTTATAATTTCACACCAAGGGAATTTACATTGTCACAAATTAAAATATTATTTTCCTAACCCATAAGACCTTATTGAAAATGAACAAAATAAAATAACAACATTTTTGGTGATGCAAGATTGCTAGTACCCCTAGATGCTCCTGCATCAGACACCCGGGGTAGGAAAATTTTTGTGAATATGGATTCACCAAATGGAGTTGAGTGGTAGTACCACCCTTTTAGATTGCAAATAATCCTATACAAACTTCATTACTAAAATCGGTATCTACAATTAATTCTTTGTTCTCCTCTTCCAACACTTAACTGAAAGAAGATCCCTTCTCTGATAACTTTGCACTCTACACTCAACCTCCTAAATGTGGAATCATTTCCACCATAAATTGACCACCTCCTCCTAGTGTAATTCACATCCTTCTCCAATCTTGTGGGATTCAACCCACCATAGTCCACCAACCTCCACCAAAATGCACTTGCACTTAACTCTGCAACACCATACAAATCCTTCTCTACACAATCATCTCTAATAAACTTTAACTAAACCATCTCATCTGCATTCACTAACTCATCCATCTCAACATGAAAATAATTATACTCAAATTTACTAAATTTTGAATTTACCTTTTCATCACCTATTGCATCTTCAACTTTATTTTCTTCTTTTATGCCTTCTACAAGACATGCAACTGTATCACTTGCTTGTCCTATAACCACTGTTGCAAATTCAATGTCAGTAACACAATCTAGATATTCATCATTTCCATATTCCTCCTCTACATCCATTTCAATACTAGTAACACAAGCAAAATATTCATCCTTTCCATCCTGCAACAAATTGTCATTCATATAAATCTCTTTATCAAATTCCTCTTTTACCTTCACCTCTTGTTTCTCAATTTTGACCTTCTCAAATTGTTTCATTGTTGCAAAAACTTTATTCATTTCTACATTCTTATCCTCATCAAAACATACATTAAAATATGATTTTACCTCATGAACTACTACCAATTTCACTTTTGCATTTCTTTCTTCAATGTAACTCGCTATATCATTCAAACACAAATTAGATATGGTTCTAACCTAATCAAAATCTGATATTCCTCTCTTCCTTACTGCTGCAATAAAAATTTTAGCTTCTTCATATTCACCCATTCCATTCATATAATTCATAAGCAAATTAGAATCACCAATTAACTCACAAAATGCAAGTTTTATCTCCTCTTTTATTGATTCAACTTCGGTGTCCTCTTCTTCAATGTTATCCATTGCACTCAACTCATTTGCTGCTGTTGCAACCTTTGTAATTTCATCATTCATGTCCTCCAATAGACATCCCTCATATTTAGGTTCATCGATTACTTCACAGTCATCCTCTTCTTCCTCTGTACCACTTTTTTGACATCCTACTACATCTTATTTCTTTCTTGCAATGAAAATATCATTAGAAGGATAATCAAAATTACCTTCAACTCTTCTCTTTTCTCATTTTCTCCTTTCAATCTCTTTTCTTAATTCATCCACTTTTTGCTACAATTCTATCATCTCAACTCTTATTTCTTCTTGCTCTTTCTATCTAATTCTTTCTTTGATTTTCTTAAGTCTAGGAATCCTCAAAAATCCATCCATTCACAAAAGTCATTTTATTCTTTCTCATTTCCATTTTCAAGGCCTCACAAATCCCCAACACAAATCTTTGAATCCTCAAGTTTTAATTATGTAAATTTCCTCCTTCGGTGATCTATTTACAAAACCCTCTTTCAATATTCATCAATATTATTGAAAACTGCCTCCTTCTGTGATCTATTTACAACCATGTGAACCTCACTTCCTCAAACCCTCTGAAAATGTCTTCTTGCAGGTTACACATCCATCTACAAATAAAATCTACACACTCTCCACCCTTAGGTCCTGGTGCAAACTACCTCACATTGGCTCTTCTACCTACACACTCAAGAACTCCCACTATAGTACCACTGATGAAAGGGAGACTCTCCCTTTGAAATCTAATTACAAACACACAAAATATTATATGCAAGAAGGTTGTAAATACATATAAAGAACTGAAAATGAAAGAGAAATCAACAACTTTAATTCATTCAAATATGCAAATGGTTTACATCAAAATGAAGCTCATGGGCTCCTCTTCAATCCTACATGCAAGACCTGCAACAAATGTGTCTTCAACAATTTGGCATAATTTTAACAACATTTGGGTATGCAAACTTCACTTCTCCAAGAAAAAAAACCTTTAATTTCCCTAGAAATCATGTGTTTAGGAAAATTAAAAGGGGGTGCAGGTCTTCACAATATGGCGGAAACGAATATGGCATTAGATGCTAAAATGGTATGGTGTATGTATTCAAAGCCTCATTTTAAATGGTGTAGGATCATGCAACATATGTATTTGGATAATTTAACTCCATCAAGAATTCTTACTGTTTCAAATCCACCTTTAGGATCTACAATGTGGAATTTCTTAATCTCTTGTAGAAAAATAATTGTCCTACATTTAACTTGGTAGGTAAATAATGGTAATGAAGAATTTTTCTAGAAGGATTTGTCGAATGGATATCCAATTCTAAATGCATTACACAATTTTGAAAGTACTAAAATCTTGTTATTTGAAAGTTGGGGGTCAAGGGTCAAAGATTACATTCAACAAGTAGATGCATTGATGGGTAAAGTAAAATGGAAGGACTTTTCAAATGTGCTAATGGAAAATGAGCACAAAAGACTTCTACAATCTATTCTTCATGATCAAACTGTTTACCACTCAACAGGAGCTGATAGGTTAATATGGGAAAAAGCAGAATTAGGTTGTTATACAGAAAAGGAGGGTTATAAATTAGTTCCACAAGTTGGTTCACATGCAGTGGTACAAAGAGCTTATATTTTTTGTTGGAATTCAAAGTTCTTGCCAAAAGAAAGTTGCTTTAAATGGTTAGCCATCAAAAATAAAAATTTGAAAAGTGACAAGCTTGCAAAATTAGGGATAGCAACGCCTTTTAAATGTGTCCTTTGTGAACAAGAGTTTGAAGATGTCAACCATTTATTTTTATTATGTCTAGTAGCACACACATGTTGGATGTTTATAGCAACTAAAATGCATTGGAAACCATCATTTCTAGATACTCTTTGGAAATTATTTTCAAGTTGGCTAGAGCTTTATAAAAAATCCTTCTTTGCAAGCATTTGAAGTATAATACTGGCATCAGTTGTTTGGGATATATGGTGGGAAAGAAACAGATGCATTTTCAGAAAAGAAAAACTTAACTTGAAATCAGGTCTTATTCTCTTTAGAGAAATCTATTTCAGAAATAGTAAATGGTTATGTGCAAAAATTAAAGCAAGTTGGTTCAATTTTTATTGACTAGGATTCAAAGATAATTTTATCATGGCCACTTCTTACTTTTCCTTTCAAAGAGAGTTTACATCAACCAACTCAAAAAGTAACAAAGCATTTACATAAGTTGGAATCCTCCCCTAGTTGGTATTTTCAAATTGAGTAGTGATTTAGCTGCTAGGAGAAATCCAGGATCATCTAGAGTAGGGGTTATCATTAGAGATTATAAAGGTATGGTGTTATGTGCTAATTCCTTTAACTTGAAAATTGGATCTAATAATGCAATTGAGGCACAAGCTTTATTACAAGGCTTAATGTTAGCAATCAATTTTAAGCTCCCCAAGATTCAAATAGGAGATTCTTTGATTTTGTTAAATGCATGTCGGGAGCATAAGATTTCCAACTAGAAGTTGGGGTACATAGTAAAACATATTTGGTCATTTCTTGATAGGATAGGGCACTATCAAATTCTTCACACAGGTACAGAGAAGGAAATGCCATGGCAGATTTTCTAGCTAATCTAGGATGTGACCAAACAGATGATGAAATTACACATGTTGTTTCAGGGAAGCTTCATCCTAAACTAGAAGAAATTATGCTAAGAGATGAAAGTCTTCTAAGTGTATTAAAATTGTTAATATACAATTTCTTACCACAGAGGTGTATGTCGGGGTCTAAGTGGAGGGATAAGTATGTTGCATATTTTAAAGCATGGTTTCATGGCATGTAAGAAGCCATGCTAGCAAATGAAGTGTTCAGGGGAGGTTAATTGAGCATATTGATAACATGAAGTGGAGTTGTCATCTATATGTGCGAACCAAAGGATTTGCACTGGGCAAGATGATTCCCAAATATTTGTTGATGTCACCTACATCCAGCTATGGATTTCACAAGATCGTGGATAACACATAGTTTGTCTTTTCAATAATTAATAAATTTTTTTTTGGTTGCAAGCACATTTTGTATAATAACTTTTTATCATGTTTTTGGGTGGAAAGTTCAAAAAATCATGTGTATTAATTTAAAATGATGTATTGGGCTTCTTCTTTTTTCCATTTGTGTGCAGACTAATCCAAAAGCATGTGTTACAATTTGATTTATAATGTTTTGGAGAATCCTCTTGTGTGGATGATAATTGAGTCATCATTAAAGGTTGACCTAAGTTTCAAAAGTGTTCTATTTAACACAACCAAAGCTTAAAGATGAAAGCAACTATTTGCATTTTTTGAAAGGTGATACGAGTTTAGCTTAGGGCTATTTTAAAGAGTCTTTGTCAAGAAGTTGAGTCAAAGAGTATTGTGTTGCTACTATGGGCTTATGAAGAAGTGTTCATTGGTGTTCAAACTTGGTGGTTAGTCGAATAAGGGTCTCAAATTGTAAATTTTTGAATATTTGTTGTGGTCCATCATTGCTCTTCTTCTTCACTGGCATCACATATTTCAGGTGTTTTGTTTTTTTTGGTCACTACTAGGGGAGGGTCTCTCTAATATCTGGTGGGTAGTCTTTCAAGGGTTCAAGGTCTGCAACTTTCATCGATGAGTTTGTGGTGCTTTTGGGTTTTTAACATTGTAACATAGATGGAATATCGGCCAAGGAACTACTAAATCTGCTTCCCTATTCATCATTGGGAACTGCCCTTTTCAGGATGCTTGGATGAAAATCACTTGCAAATACTTTTCAAATTCCACTATCCAAGTGTCTATAAGTGCCTTAAATGTGTTATCGGCTCAGAAATTCTGCATAGAAAAATGAGAAGGTTAATATTTCCCTCAAACATTATCTCTATCTTCATTTACAATCTCATGGACATGCTTCAATGTATAGATTCTATGAATATAATAGCAGAAAAGCTTGTGAATGAAGTATTTCTTCAAAATGATACTTTTTTGATCTATACTCATAAATATGAATTTGGGATGGGAGAAGGTCATATTGGTGGAATTTTTCCATTGCAGTTCTTACCTCATAATAGGGCTTTTGTCTTTGTGTATGTTGCTTTAAAGTTTTCCCTTGAGCATAGTGAACCGAGCCATCTAAATAGGGCTTTGTCAAGGTATAATCATCAATTGGAAAGGTAGATTTCTGAATGCTTCAAGGAAAAGTATCATTGTGTGTCTTTCCTTCTACAACATAATTTCCATCAGGTTGCAAACCCTGTTATCCCTCGTCATTCGATGAGAGCCCCTAATCCAGCTCAATTGGTGCCACATAATAACTCTCCACCTTGTCAAGTTGTTGGGGTAGTCAATTCTCCACCACCTTGTGGTATTCTTGACATGAATGTCACAACAAGTTCTCAGAATATTGTAGCGGGGAATGAAATGCATGGTGAGAACTTTGTGGAAATAATGCAGATGGAAAAATAATGGTAATGGCAAATCTTTTCTCTTCAATTCTTTTTGGTTTTGGTAATCGGTTATAAGATGTAGAGGCATTAGTAGTTTTTCAATAAAACTATCAATTGGTGTAACAGTTTTTAAATGGGGTGGCAATATCTACAATGGCTACCCTAATACGTGGTGTTCTAACAATGCAATTTGGGTTGATGGTAGCTGTTAATGATATTTTGTTCTTCAAGTAGTCCTAGTTTAACAACACTTTTCCTCAATCACTTGCAGTATATGGTGCTTGAATTTTATGAGTATTTCTAAAAAAAAATCAAATCAATGTGACTATATATAGTATCACAAAAAGGGTAGGGTGAATAGAGCACATTGAAGGTTAAAATTTTGCATAATTGATTATAGTATAGCATTATATATTGATCAGAGCTTGATAAAATTTTTAATTGTAAAGACATTTTGTATCTACTATTTATATAAATAATATATTTAGGCTACTAGCCTTTTTTTGAAAAAAAAAACCTTCTCTTGGGCGCCTAAACTCTTGTCCAAAAAGATTTGGTTGTTTATGACATCTTACAACCTCTTACATATTCCTTACAGCTTGTCGGTTACAACTTTGCATGCAAATACATGCAAGCAACATGCAAGATTATTTGCAGCCCACCTTATGACAATTTATGACACTTGTACATGCAAAACATGCCAAAACCACTAAAAGACAAAACTATTTGTCCTCATCCTAAAGTGGACACCCAAATGGAATATTCCCCTACTAGATGCTTTTACCGCTTTATTGGGTCTATTTCCCATCAAAATTGTATTTATAATTTCACATTAAGGGAATTTACATTGTTGCAAATTAAAATATGATTCTCCTAACCCCTAAACCCTTATTGAAAATGAACAAAATAAAATAACAACATTTTTGGTGATGCAAGATTGCTAATACCCATAGATGCTCCTACATCACATAAATAGTAAGCAATATGAAGAAAATAGATAAGAAAAAATACATAATAAATAGAAAAGTTGACCTATGATATATATATATATATATATAAGTTATGTATGGTGCATGCTCAATCTCCATCTCCATTAAAGTAATGCACATTATTATTTCACAATGCATACTCTCTAATTATTCTCCTACTGTTGTCACTATGATATAAATGCAACACTCAAGATTCCTAGGGCTCACAAACTCTAACATGTACTCTCACTTTTTCACTAAGATGTAGCGTTAAATATTGATATGTTGGAGCAATGAATGCCATTAACTTAATCATTGATTAAAAATGTGAGTTGATGAATGCTCTGTATAAGAAAATATTGTTCCTTACCAATGGATAATGATCGGTAGCGTTCAAATGTAGGAACTCAAAACCTATATATCTGGTAAGATTACAATTAAGATCTCGTCCACAGTAAGTTGTACCATTAAGAATCAAGTTAGATAATTTCTTAATAGAAAAATGTGACATGTCTAATTGATGGGATGTAATTGTATTGTCGTAGAGAAACGTTTTCAGGAAGGACAGAAGCAAATGCATCCAATGGAACAAAGCCAACAACTGTACTACGCAACTCAACAAGTGCTCTCAGAAAAACCATGAGTAGAAATATCCTCTGTAATACATATATTTGTGTGGTTAGATTTGCTGGAATAAAAAAAGTACGCTCAAGAAAACATTTAACCGGGAAGACCCAAGTTTACTCTAAAAAACTACTTCTCGTGTAATGTAATATTGACAGAAATATACTGTTCTTCATAGTTTTCTGAAATGATTACAATATTGGCTAGACATGGATAAATGACCTTCAAAGGTCAACATTAAATTCCTATAAGAATTTTAACCTAATCTGATCAAGCCCATCGTAAATCCATTTTCCATGTAACTGTACTTCTCTACTTCATTTGTCTAATCATCTGCAGACTACGTATGTTACTTGGCAACCAATAGATTGAAGTTGAGTACAAGCGTAAAACTGTGCAATGCACTGAAGAAAGTTGCTCAACGGCGTAAATCAATTCATTCTTCGACAATTGTGTCAGTAATCAATTAATGGTGAACTTCTTTCTACATTAAACCAAACTATTCATACCACTTTCGTCTGCCATTGCTTACTACTTTTACCATAGAAAGATTCACAATTTATCGTCTCTTTCATATATTGATTTGCCCAATTAAAACCAATATAAATAAATAGAAAGTCCAGCGCCGCTTGTTATATTTGTTGGTCAATATTACCTGAAATCTAGGTTAAATCCGGCAAGATTTTTAGAGCGCAGTCAAGATCTTTCACTATACTGTTACGTCCTTTTTACTCTCAACTTTGTATTACTACAATCTCGACTTACAGATATTTTATTCATGAGAAATCTATCGTTCCTATTGAAAAGGAAAAGTAAAGAACTGCCATGAAATGCTATTTTTTTGCTTCTTATTATTAAATGGGCCAACATGTTTTGAATTCGTATTTATTGTTATTACAAAAAGGTGATTGAATTTGATGTACCCACTAATTCGAAATCTGATGGAGGTTTATCTCAGGAAGTTCTTGAACAAATGGTTGAGTTATAGACTGATTTTTAAAAATCACCACTGTGAACAACTGGTATAGCTATAGATTTCATTGACGAGGGAAAAGAAGAATTGGTAGAGCTATTCTCTTAGAGGATTGAAAGTCGGTTAAAACACTTTTGTTATTTGATTCATAGAGAGACACCATGTGTTTCCATTAGCCAATCTAATAATTAAAAGGGACTTTCTAAGTTTAGCTTAAGTGAATAAGGTAAAACGTCATTTAATTAATTAATCATGATTAATTTATTAATTTGATGATTAGCCTAATACTCCAACAACTTGTAATATCTTTTCTACGTGTTGCAAATATTCTTCCCATGATTTACCGTAGAAAAGGATATCATCAAAGAAATCAACCACAAATTTATGAAGAAATAGATGAAGTATTGAGTTCATGAGGCTTTGAAAAGTTGATGGGGCATTAGTTAAAACAAATGGAATTATTAAGAATTAATAATTTCCTTCATGTGTTCTAAATGTAGTTTCATGTATATCATGTTCCTTTATACAAATTTGATGAAAACTAGAACACAATTCTAACTTAGTAATGAAAATTGCACCATTTAGTTCATCTAATAATTCATCAATAGTAGGAATAGGAAACTTATCCTTAAGAGTGAGCTTATTGAGATCCACATAATTAGGACACATTCTCCATGATTCATCTTTCCTTTTAACAATAACCACTAGAGATGAATATGGACATTTACTAGGATGAATAATTCCTTAACCCAATATTTCTTTGACTATTTTTTAAATTTGTCTTTTGTTCATAAAGATGATGATAAGGTCTAATGTTAGATGGAATTATTCCAAGTATTAATTCAATGGCATGATCATAGTCTCTAATTGGAGGTAGACCCTTAGGTTCTATAAAAATAAATAAAAATTGAATGATCTCTTGAAGTTGTTGTTGATGTTGAGTTTTCACATCTTTTGGTTCTATAAAATTTAGTTGTGCCACTAGACCATATGAACCTTTCTTAATTAATTTTTCCACCCTATTAGAGCTAACAATTTGTGTTGGTGGTGATGCTACTCCAATAAGTTTATAATTTTGTCCACTAGAGTTGAAATTCATAAATAGTTACAATTTTTTTTTTTTGAATCTAGATGTTAATTTCCCATCAAAGTTTTATATGATGGGATTTACCACCATTAAAGAGTTTCTTTCCATTAACTATCATGTCTTAGAATTTAGATACTAGATATATAAAATAATTAAGCTCATGAGCTAATCTACTATCACAAATTTATGTGTACTACCTATATCAATCGACACTATTGCCTTTCTCATTTTTATATAACCAAAAAAAATTAAGTTTTTATGGTGTTCTTGTTCCATTTAATATGTGTAATGATATAGTAGCACTATCTTTGTCCTCTAAATCTTAACTCTTTACTTCCATATTTGGTTCTTCTATAGATACTTCTTCCTCTTCCTTAACCTTATACTCAATAATCATTAGTATATTCTCATTACTACCACATTTAGGACCCCTAGACCATTTACTATCATAATGCCAACATAGACCTTTTTCTCTTCTCTCTACCTCTTGTTGAGAAGAGATATTAGTTATTTGTGTTGGGCTAAAAAGATATAAAGGCCATTTTAGTAAAAGGATTAGGACATTTTTATGTTTTCATCCTACTATTTTTCTTTGTGCTAATCTTTTTGTAGTAAGGTTTCTTTGCTTAATATGTAATTCTTGTTGCATTTCTTTTCTATCTATACAAGGTTACAATAAACAAACATCATGTTTAATTTGTTTAGTAATTCTATTGATGCAGAGTTGTAGCCTTCGATAAGATGTCGCATCTTGAGTTTGAATTTCTAATCTCATGTGTTCAACATTGTATTCTTCTAGAGACCCTATTTATTTTAAATTTGTAAGTTCGGTAAAATAGCTCCCCTTCCATGGTTTCTCATAATGGGCTACTAAGTCATTGGAAAATTCTCTCCAACTAAGTAATTTCCCTTTTTTTTCACCTATCATCCATTGGTACCATTGATAAGGTTCATATTCTAAATCTAGTGAGGTTATGTCAACCATTGCATCATCAGATATTTTATGGAGTTTAAAATATTATTTCATGAGACTTATCTATGATGTTAAATTTTTACCATCAAACTTATGTATATCTATTTTAGGTAGGTTTAATTTTGAACCTTGAAAATATTGACTTATTCCTTGATTTTGTCTATTAGAGTTGTACCCACCTTGGTGGCTATTTGAACCCCTTAATTATGATAGTATTACATTTTCAAACCTGAATAATCCCTCATTTAAGGATGTTGTAAAAGGGTCAAATAAGTTATTCTTAATGAAATATACCATATTTTCACAATCCAATGGAATTATTCCCTCAATTTTTGGAGGTGGACAATAAAGATGGTCATTAGTTTCCTCATACATAAAAGAGCCCTCTTTTCCTAAAGATGAAATTGATTCAATTTTTTATTTATTTTGAACTATAGATTAATCTTTATTAATTAAATAAGGATGGTATCTAGTGTGAGTTGTAACCATAAAAATCTAGAACATATGCTACAATAGGTTTTGAAAGTTATGGCTTGGCTAAAACTTGACCACTAAATTAAGGTTCTTATTATGTCTAACAGTAAATTACCAATAATTAACCCTACCTAACTTTTAATAAGGTTTCTAAGAATAGAAACAAATCCAAAAATTATTGTATAGAGCAAAATAATGAAAAAAATTTGACTAAACTTTGACCACTAAATTAAAGAATTTATATTAATTTTAATAGTAAATTATAAAGAACATATTGTGCCTAATTTTTTAATAAGATTTCCAAAATAATAAAAATAAATAAAATTCTAGAAATTTTGGCCTATAGGGAAAATTAATCAAAAATAATAAAATTTCAATAAATCTTAGAAAACTTACCTTCAAGGTCTAAATTTAGTTTTGAGAGCTTAGATACTACATACCTAAAAACCCTAAAAAACATCAGACCTAAATTCATAATGGTTTATAATTTATTGTGAAAATATAATGTTGGCCCAAATCATAGCTTTGATACCATTTTTTATGATATTTCTTAGAAATATTTGTCAAAAATAAAAAATAGAGCAAACCACTTCGAGGGAAATACCTATAGTAATCATAAAATATGATATGAATTGAATAATTGATTATATGATGATTTGGGAGGAGCATCTCCCCTTTATTTATAGGCTTAACCATGTCAGGACATACCCCTTCATCTTAGTAAAGATTAATTAAGGTATTAACTAAAACTAATGTAAAGGTTAAGCATGTCCCAACTGCTTAACTCATCAAATACTTAGTAATATATATTATATTATTAGGATATATGATATTAGGGTCATAACATTGATAGTTCCTAACAATATTTACAAATGAAAATTTTGTGATGATGATCAAGATTTGTAGACACACAAAATATATATACATTTCAATCCAATAGTTTAATTAAATAACTTTCATTTAATCAAATCCTAACATTTCATCTCATCTTTCATAAATCATCTACTAGATTCATCTCTTTCAAATTAATCAACCTTTATCTTACATCCCCCTTTTAATTAAATAAACCAAAATTTATTTAATTAAATCCCAAATGCGTTTTCCATCCCTTTTGATTTAAATAAATCAAAGTATTTAAATCAAATAGGTCAAAATAACCTAAACATCATCTAAGCTAATCTAATCTTGATTAAACTAATCTAACCACCCATCACATGCTCTAGCTTTTCCCACTTGCACCAATAAAGAATTTTAATTCATTTATAAATTCATCATTTTCCCTCAACAAAGCATATTTTGGGAATATTCTCCAAGTTTGAATATGAAGGCAAGTTGACTTGTCCCTTCCAACATGGCGATAAATTCTCTCTTACATGTCCCCCACTTAGCATTTAACTTTCAAATTCAAATTTGAATCTCCCCTCTTTGGCACATTGACCAAAACTTGCACATTCGTCAACCTATCACAAGTTGACAAGTGGCCTCTTCTCATTAGTGGATCTTTAGTCCCACATCCTCCATGTTTGGCATTCTTCTATCCTTATTGGTCATAAAAAGAGGCCTCCTTTATTGTTTTACTCCACATCTTTCTCCACAACTTGATCTACAATCTCATGCAAAGTTACTCTCTTCAATGGGGAGCTAATTTTGTCCACTCCACAATCTTTAGATCTTTCTCCATATCATTGTCATCTAAACCTCATATCATCTTCAAAGTAGTTTCATATCAACATATCATGGAGCTTAGTAAAGGATTGGGAAAGGGCTTCTTTCCATAGAAGCACCAATCCACTATGAGATAAATTTGGATTCATGTTGCTTATATGCTTATTTAGCTTTTCTTACTGTTTTAATTTCTCATTTAGCATTTCTAACATGATTTATTTCATAGGAATATTAGATTTGTTGTGTTTTGCTTGACCTATTCTTGTTAAGGCTTAACATATTGCAGATTTAGTATCCACATTATGGCACTAGAGGGAGGGCCCAAGCAAACAAAAATATGGAAATGATGAAGTATAGTCAGTTTAAGTTATGAGGAAATCCTCAATTCAAGAGGCTCCTACCACTATTTTTGTGTTGTCATAATTTCACAAACGTCCTTAACCATTGAATATAGTCTGTCTGCTTCTTTTGATACTCTGTTATTTCTAGTAATAATGTGTTTTAGGTTGAAGCTTGCATTCCATTTAGTGATAAAATTAGCTACAATGAAGCGACTCATTCCATGCCAACTTCTATGAACAAAATGAATGATCTTACCTAGAATGAATTATTTCTAGTTGGAAACTCTTAGTTTATGGTGCTAGATTGTTTAACTGTGGGTCTCCCAGAGAAACAGTCAAGACAATAGTTTTGTATGTATGTCAATGTCGCTATTCATTTAACTCATACAGTAACAAACAAATTCTTCTGTTATTTACCAGGAAAATGTCACTATTCATTTAACTGTAGTGTGGGAATGAGATACTTGCTAAACAATACAGAGTGCAGACTCACCTGCAACCTCTTTCCTTATACTACATGATGCGATTGCAAAGATGATGCCAGAACAATGTCGGTTGTTCAGTCGACAATGTTCATGTTGACAATTGACAGGCATATGATTGTCCCATTGACTAAGATTCAATCTGCTCTCTATATATACATGAAATCTTTCATTAATGACGGACATGTGTTGAGTTCCACGCCTAGAATTCCAATCTGACCATGCCTCATAAATAAAAAATTTGTTGTTATTTTGTATTACCTAAAAGCTCGCATTAATGACAGACATGCTGTGCTAAGTTCCATGCTTGGAATTTCAATCTAACCATGCCTCATAAATAAAATTTTTGTTGTCATTTGGTATTACCTGTTGTTTTACTTTTTATATAAATGGAAGTCCATTTTAGGATGTTTTCTTGTAATAATATTTTGACACTAACACTTTCTATAAATTATCAATTCACATCAAAATACGCAAAGGTTGGGAACTCAGCTTTACGCCTACCAAACACATTTCTTTGAATTGTTAGATCATTAATGCATAAAGTAGGCCCGTACCATGTTCAGGGAAGGAACTTACATGAAAATACACTCTTTTATGAGCACATAGGGTAGAATTCTTTTTATGGCTTGCAGATTTCAAAAAGGTACTAGGTTTTATCCAAATATTGTTTTGTTGTTGCAAATTTAATGCCTAAAATTTGAAAGTTTGATAATTTAAAAGTTGGAGGGAATTAGAAGGTGGCAAAAGAAGGTTTGAAGGATTTATTCATTTGGGGTTGACTTGTTGATGCAATTTATTTTCAAAATTGAAGTTATAAGTTGTTTCATCATTATGGTCCATTTTGAGATAGCTAAAATTTGAACTTATGACAATGCTTTTGAAGGATTTATTCTTTAAGGTTGACTT
This sequence comes from Sequoia sempervirens, assembly GCA_007258455.2. NCBI lineage: Eukaryota > Viridiplantae > Streptophyta > Pinopsida > Cupressales > Cupressaceae > Sequoia > Sequoia sempervirens. The sequence continues at coordinate 12,380,336 of VDFB02338372.1, forward strand.
ATTGAAAACAATTTATTTGCTTTGTGTTATAAATTGTTTCATCATTATGGTCATTTTTGAGATAACCAATATTTGAACTTGTGACAATGCTTTTGAAAGATGTATTCTTTATGGTTGATAAAATTCATGAGCTTTCAAAGTTTATCACATCACTTTGATTAATATTATAGTAAACATTTGGGATTAGAAGGGTTCTTTTGAAAGATTTATTCTTTATGGTTGATTTATGGGCTTAATACCTTTAGTCAATATCAAGTGTGAAGGAAGGTGTCTAGCAAATATGATATATTTTCAATGAATTCAATATCAAAGCATGATCCACTTATAAATCATCCTTTAATCATCCAAATATTTGTCCTTTCATTTGAAATCATGTTATGGGTATGTGCAGGATCATGGTGCGCCAAAAAGTGGCAATATTTGTAGGGTATGTGACTGACAACTTTTTTTTCACCCAAAATTAATGAAACGAAAAGGGTTTTTAGATGAGATTCTCAGCTTTCCAAAAATATAAATTATGATTTAATTTTAATTTAATAAATAATTATTATTCATTTTCTATTAGAATTATGACTAAAGTCTGGATCGATAGGCTAATTGAAAAACATCTATAACTTTCAAACCATATCATATTTTTTGAATCCAAAACATGTGTCACATTATATGCTTCACATACTATAGGATTAAAAAAATAAAAATTAAATTTCATTAATTTTTGACCAAGTTAAGGTGGTCAGATAGACGAGTATTTATATTTTCTAAAAGTTATAAAAAATTCATAATTAATTATTTACTTGGAAAAAAATTACAAAAAAATATGCATCACATCCAGACATGAGTCATCTACTTATATATAAAATCTTACAAAAAAATATTATCATTTTATTATGGTTAGGGTGGTCAGACAGACACCTACTTCTTATTTTTCCTTGAAATTTAAGGCATTGAAATTTCAAATTTTCACCAAATAGATTTTATTTATTTTTAAATAAACCTAATATTTTAGAAACTACATTCAATTTTCTACAAATTCTATTCTTACATATTTTTGAAATAATATAGATAACTTATTCAAATATTTATGTCAAGTTGCCTAACACTGATTTTTCTGAATTTTTTGCCACTTAAGGGCCTATTTTTTGCATGATGATCCTGCACATTCCCTTATTGTTTGGAGTTAATAATCAAATTTTTTTTAATATTTTGATCCTCACATGATTGTCTCTTGTTTAGGAAAAAAAAGAAAAGGCAAAGGGAAAATGAAGGGAAACAAAGGGAAAGCGAGGAGCATTTTGAGCTTGCAAGATATCTTCGAAGGAACTTGGAGATAAATCGAGCATCACAACTTGAAACTCAAAAGCATTTTTTAATGCTTGGAGATTTTGTTGCATGCCTTAATTTTTCATTTTAGGCTAACTCATTTGATTTTGGGCTTTAAAACGAACATTTCAAAATGCTTGGAGATTCTATCGTATGCTTTAGTTTTCTATTTTAGGCTAACTCATATTTCATTTTGGTGCTTTAAAATGAATTGAAATAATTGCTTTGTGGACTTAAAATGAACATGTACAACCTTGTTTTTGTGATTGCTTACTTAAACTGACATCATTGAAAAGGATGTATACGCTTCTCTCGTGCTTTACAATGATCTTGAGAATCAAAAGGCCTTTTTTGTGATTTTAGGTTGAGATAAAGTGATCACCTCCACAATTCAATTTGGGTTTAAAAATTTAACAAAACACTTTGTGAGTGTGAGTAAACTTATTGCATGTGTTCTCCCTTTGTTTCTAAACAAGGGTTGATCAAACTATGAATAAGTTTATTCACTTTTGTTTATCTTAGAGGGCCTGCCTTGGGGAAAAAGTACTCACCCAAGGGAACGACTCAACTGGTAGCTCATTCACAAGATGATATTGGAATTTATTCCAATACCCACATTTATATCACATAGTTGGCTCCGACAAGATGGATTTGAAAAGGGACTCTCACCATATGTGTCAATCTCCATAAATAGAAAGTACGAACTAAAACCTTTATTTGTAGTGACCAACTGATCCATTGAATGAGTTTATCAAAGTAGTGCATTGGAACTTAGATTCCAAGAAGTTACTTGCCATTTCCAATCTTGGTTAAAGTATAGAGGTTAAGACTTCATTCTTAACATACCTTTATACTCTATCCTTGGTTGCATGTAAAATCATCTCTTCTTTTATGAAGGGCATGAGGCAAGCCCACTAAGAAAAATGTATCAATTGAGCTAGGATGTCATATTGCTTGTGGTTACAAAATGCTTTTCTTGTTCGAAAACATTTGGAAACAAACATTTAACATCATCATAAAAAATTCAAACCCTTTAGGAGGAAAATACAATTGACCTAATTCATGTGTTATTGATTTCCCTTGGGATTTCATCCTTAGAGGTTTCTAAACACTTTGATTTACATCTCAATTTTCCTACTAAAGTTAAACAATAGGTATCCCTTGCCTTAATTTCATCAATGTTTTGCATAATATACCTTCTGAAATGAGAAGAAGTTGAGACATTGGACATCTAGTTTGAAAACGTAATCAAGAAGTGTTTGTGGTAAAACAAAGCATTTAAGAAAAGATTAAAGACAATTGGACCCCACACATGTGTCTCCAATGATTTCACGCAAGATCAAGATCAAGAAACCAAAAGTAAAATCACATCAAAAGCATCTCTCAATGCTATACGAATTCAAACAAAGACTTATTTTTAACTTTTATAGAAAGGCTTCAAGAAACAATCCTAGTTTGTATTCATTCTATTACTACCAAAACCCAAATCTTTTTAAAGAGTTTGAACATATTGTTTAGAGTGTCACATTTTCTTCAATACTAAGGTCTAAGTAAACAAGTGTCTTTTGAGGTACATCCTAGGATCAAAAACAAAACTTCATCCATCCTTGAACATCAAAAAACCAAAATCATCTCATCAACAACTCTTTGAAAATCTTGGAGAAATCCTTCATGTTAAACTTTGGGAAAATCATTTGAAATAAATCCAAAATCACCTTGTTTGATTGAATGTGTGTTGATGCATCCTTCTACACATATTTAATCAAATTATAAAAAATTGTGATCAAATTCATCCTTTGATAACATCCAACGTCTTGGGATTTAGGAGTTCATTATCAATATCATCTTGTTTGCATAGGAGTGTTTAGATGAATCCTTCTTCTCACACCTAGACAAATTATCATCTTGTGAATGAGTTAACTCTAGGACAACATCCAACCTCTTAGAGTTTATGAGTCCACCAAAATTTGAATTTGAAACAAATCAATCCTAAATCAAGTCCTAAAAGTTTAACATATCACCTCAAGATTTTCTCAAGAGTTCCACTCATCCATCATACATCCATCTTACATCCATATCATTATTACCCTTTGATGGACTTAAATTACCCTAAAAATTCTCTTTTATATCTAAAGTTAGATCAATGCAAAAGAATTAAATAATTCACCTTCTGTATTCTTGAAGATTGATCCCTATTTTATGGTGCAAACTAGATTGCAACACAAGAGGAACATGGAAGCCAACAAAGAAATATCTACTACAAGTGACTTAAGTCAAACCACTCTTGAATTGAACCCCATTGGGTCTAGCAATCTCATAGTTAACCTTCCTACATCTTTGCAAGACCATCAAGAGGAAGGTATCCAAATGAAAGATCTTACCAATAACCCCTTTGGAATGTCCCATGAAGAAATAACTGAAATGCTCCAAAATACGGAAAACCATAAGATCATCAACATCATGATGAGGCTTAACCCTTCACTATACATGCTTGAGCTAGCAAAACAAGGGGCCAAATTGCCTTATGATTTTGACGTGAGCACTATAGTGGAGAAATCTTTGCCTCCAATATCATCCACCATTCCCATCTCATTTGCACCCCCATCCCAAAGCATCACTCAAAACATTCCACAAATAACGACATCTTTTGCTCCAACCCAACCTAATGTTAATAAGGGAAATGAATTTCTTAATGCTATTCAAAGACACCCCCTTGTTAATAATCAAGACTTGGATGCAAACACCATATTGGAACAAAACATACCAAAAAATCCATTACATAAGTATGTTCCTCTCACTTTCCATCATGATCCATCATCATCATCTTTCTGCGCAACACCTCAAAATTCTCTCCTCACAAATGCGCAAGAAGAGGGAGACATGTTTAGACTAGGGGGAATTTTCAACACCACAACATTTTCTCAAGAACTCAAACTCCTCACATTTTAACCCCTCCCACCATTACCATTATCATCCACACCACTCTTTGGCTTAGGGCTTCCCCCTTTACCAAGTATCAATCAAATCAACATCCCAAATATCAATCAAAGCATTATGCCAAACACTCAAAACTTGTTATCGATATCGCAACAACAGATGACAACTACACAAGTAATCACGACATCATCGATCACCACCCCCATAATATCCCAAAACATGGTCTCTCAAGGATGAATCATGTGAATCACGCCATCTACCACTCAAACCCCAATCACTAACATGGCAACAGCTTTCACCACCACCACAAACGTCATTCCAAATCCACCACCACCCCCACCACCACCAACTTCTAGCATATCAAGCCAAAACCACATGTCATTGCAAATAGCTCAACAAGATGCCTTTGAAAGGGGATTCGAGCAAGTGCAAAAACAAAAAGCTGCACAACTAGCTACTCAACAAGTCGCTTAAGCTGCTCAAGCTACCCAAGCAACCCAAGCCACATTATAGGCACAACAAGTTGCACAAGCCCAAGCATTATTGCAACAAAAACAACAACAACCCACTCAAGTTTCATAAGCTACTCAAGCAGCCTGAGCCACATTATAAGCACAAAAGGCTACTCAAGCACAAATTCTATTACAACAACAAGCGACACAAGCCCAAGCCCAAGCACAAGTAGTGCAACCACACACTCAAGCTCAGGAAAATGCCCAATATCAAGCACAACGCACACAAGCACATGCACAAATTCTTGCACAAAACAAGCAACACAAATGCAAGCATATCAGCAAGCAATAAAGCAATATCAAGAGCAACAAGAAGTAGCCCAATTGGTAGCCCAACAACAAGCCTTGTTGGAACAACAACAAGCATTGTTAGAACAACAACAAGCACAACAACAAGCACAACAACAAGCACAACAACAAGCACAAATGTTAGCACAACAACAACAAGATTAACAATAGGTGTTGTTCATACAAAAATAGGTGGAAGCATACCTAGCTCGACAAAACATATAGATACCATTGAATAACACATCAAAAAACCCACCCATCCAACCCACAATTGAAACACCCCAAAACACCTTCATCCCACCCCCTGATCTGCAAAATGACATAATGACACAAATCAGGTTGCTCTCGCAACAAGTGCTTGATCTTCAATGAGGGTGAACAATAAAAACACCAAGCAATTTGTGCCCCTATCCATTTGACAAGAGCCTAGTGATGAAACCATTCCCAAAGGAATTTGAGATCCCTGAGTTTGACAAATATCAAGGGACAAGAAACCCTGAAGATCGCATTAGGGAATTCTAGGTTCATTGCATGGAAGTCACATACGACAATACTTATCTGATGTGGCTATTCCCTAGGAGTTTGGCTGGAAATGCTATGGAATGGTTCTCTAGCCTACCTTTAGGAATTAGGACATTCCAAGAAATTATAGATGCATTCATAAAAAACTACGCATGAAACATTGCCATGGATGTTAGTCTAGAGGAACTCTCAGCTCTGAAACAAGGAAAGGGTGAATCATTTGCTTCATTCCTACAATGATGGTGATCCAAGGCCAATCGGAGCAAGTGGACCATGCCCAAAGAACACAATGTTTGCACCATCATAGCCAACCTTGACAGCCTCTTGGCATTCCATCTCAAGGTTCAAGGGATCACCACATATGATCAGTTGATCTCCAAGGAACTTAGCATTGAACAAGCCCTTATGACTCAACCAACGAGATCAATGTCATACCTTGAAAAAAAAAACAACTACCCACCCTCCAATTACAACGATAAACCTCGCACGTGGGAAAGGAACAAAAATATTACTAATGATGGTGTCATACATGCTAAGGTGGTCATTAGTGCCCCTCGACAAAATACACCCACACCACAAATCCAAATCCAACACCAAAATAATCATCATGCAATACAACAACCAAACAGTAATGCAACAATCAACAATCTCAATGATCAAAGGGGACCACCCCAACGCAACAAGAGTTATCCCAAGTGAAAGTACACTGCTTTGGGGGAGCCACTTGAAGTCATAATGAAGAAGTTGATAAACGAAAAACTCATTCAGGATCCTACCTTAGAGAATTACCAAGAATTGGATGTGAAACCTCCTTGGTATAATGAGAATCAACTTTGTAAATTCCATAAAATCAAAGGCCATACCACGAACAATTGTATAAGATTAAAAAACATAATTCAAGATCTCATCGATAAAATAATTTTAAACATGGAATAGCCTACAGGAAACCAAGATCTTAAGATATACACAAATTTGATGCCTAATCATGGCAACAAAGGGAATATCAATGATAAAGTGAAAGGCACCCACAAAAATGTGAATCATGTGTATGAAACAGTTGTCACCTCCCTAGATGAAAACTGCATGGTCATTACCATCAAAGGTACCCATGCTGATTGTGGAGTCACCACAAGAGGTGAAAAAGTTACTATTGCATGATCATCCCAGCCAAACAAAGTCCCTCCATCTAGAACTATTCTGAATGGCTACAATGTCCTAGATCAACTCAAGAGAATTCCAATGCAAATCTCCATCATGGAGTTGCTAAAAATATCCTCTACCCATAGGAAAATCCTTGAAGAAGTGTTAGCCTCATCCACTGTCCCCACAGATCTTGATGCGGAGCAATTCCAAGCTATGGTTGGAAATATCATTACACCAAATCTCCTCACATTCTTCAACTTGGATTTCCCCGCTCAACCATCTCATAACCATTCACTCCAATTGGAAGCCATTGTACACAAAATTAAAGTCAAAAGGGTCTTGGTGGATGGAGGTGCGGGCTTGAATATATGTTCTCTCAACCTCATAAAACAATTGAAAATATTAGAGGATTCTATCGACAAAGGAAAGGGTATCACAATAAGAGCATATGATGATCAAGAAAGAGTGTCCCAAGGCACAATCAAACTTTGTATTCAAGTAGGGCCCACCATCATCGAAACCACTTGTCAGGTCTTGGACCTCAACTTGTTGTATAACATCCTCCTAGGATGCCCATGGACTCATGCAATGAGGGCAGTAGCATCAACTTTTCATCAATGTGTGAAATCCACACATGAGGGACAAGAAGTTAACATCCATGGAGATCCCAAACCCTTCTCCTATTGCAAAATCCTTGAAGCAAAGTACTATAAAATCCCTTAAGTACCAAAAAATAATGAGGTCCCATCTACACCATACATCGATCCTACCACTCTCACATCCACTTCTGTGAAAGAGACACCCACCATTCCCACCATCCCCACCATCTCTGACATCAAGGTCATCATCCAAGATAACAGTTGTGGAAACTACAAGCTCCCTAATAATTATTTTGTGGTAGGAGAGTTACCACATTCTCCTAGATCATGGGGACGTCTGCAAATAAATCAAGCCTCCACATCCCAAACATCTCTTGAAAACTATCCCAATTTTACAAGTTGGGGAGATGTTGGTTGAGAAGTTATTGAGGCGCATCCATCTCATATGCTATATCAAGATGAAAGACCAGTAGCTGATTTACCAATGGATGACAGAAGCAAGGGTTTGCAAATGATGCTCGCAATGGGCTATGACACAAATCAAAGACTTGGACAAAATGACAATGGGTTTATAATACCTATCATGCCAGAGATGCGACCAATAACAAATATTCGCCTTGGATGTACCCCTTCAAGTATAACCATATGTGGTTGAAGTCCTCCAGTTAGAATTGTTAATAATCCTCCTCAGCCAACCCCAACAAAACTACATTTACCAGTGTCTACAGGTAGAGTTATATATAACTATACATTTGATATAACCGACTTCTGTAGTAGTAGTGATGATGAGGATACCTTGACCAACTTACCTAGGGTATTTGAGGATACCACTCTTTGCATGATTAGCACCCTATCTTTTGAATCAGACCACCAAAATCATGAGATCCGCCTAGTATATCCCCAACTCATTGACTATAACCAACAAGGAGCACCAGTTCTTGATACATTCAAAAATGATGAGGCACTCTTAGAATTCATGGGATTGCGGGATAAAATTCAAAATGGGGATGATAAAGCATGGTTCATAATTGAGCTAGATACACATGCCTATTATGGGGAAATGATTGAATCCCCCAATCACAAAAGTGAAAAATTAAGAATAATATCTAAGTCCTTGAGTGAAAACCACATTGTGGCACTCTCCGACCAAAAAAAAAGTAAAAATAAAGGATGCATCCAATGGTGAAAACCTCTCTGAGGCACCTGAGGATGGGGGATTCAATCTTCCTTCTAGAGATATTCATCAAGAAAAATCAGCAGTCCTGACAGAAAAATGCAATCCGGTCAATCTAGGAATAGAGGACACCCCACATATCACATTCTATGTAGAATCATTACTATTAGAGGAACAAGAGCTCCTAGCAGCCTTCCTAAGAGAAAGACAGATAAACTTCGCATGGAGTTATGCTGACATGCCAGGGCTTGATCTAGAGACCATGGTTCACCACTTAGTAGTGTATCCAGAAGCAAAGCTTGTTAAACAAAAACTTCAAAATGGAGGTAAAAAAGCTATTAGATGCAGGATTCATCCGACTGATAGATTATCCAAAATGGGTGTCAAACTTGGTACCTATTTCAAAACCTGATTGGAACATAAGAATTTGCACAGACTTCAAAAACTTCAATAAGGCATGTCCAAAAGATTACTTCCCACTTCCAAACATCAACATGATTGTTGCCATGATAGTCGGACATGAAATGTTGTCACTAATGGATGAACTCTCAGGGTATAATCAGATCATGATAGCTAAAGAGGACTTACTGTTGGAACATGATGTCATTCGGTTTAAAGAACGTAGGAGCAACATATCAAAGGGCCATAACATTGATATTCCATGGCATGATCCATATGATGGTCAAAGACTATGTTGATGACATTTTAGCCAAGTCGAGAAAGAGAAAAGATCACATAGAAACCCTAAGTCCCATCATTTACAAACTAGAAGAGTACAAGGTTAGATTAAACCCAAAAAGTACATCTTTGACGTACAATTAGGAAAATTGCTAGTATATATAGTGTGAACGGGAGGTATCGAGGTAGATCCAGCAAAGGTAAAAGAAATACTCAAGATGGAGGCACCAAAAACATTAAAGCAACTAAGAGGTCTCCAAGGCAGACTCCAATCCATTCAAAGATTCATAGCACAATTAGTAGACAAACAGAACCCATATTCTCACGTACTTCACAAGGGAGTAGCATACAAATGAGATAAAAAGTGTGAAGAGGCATTCAATAAAATCAAAGAATATCTACTGACACCATTGGTCCTAATGCCCCCAATCCAAAGAAAACCATTGATTCTATATGTGTCAACAACAGCAGCAGCCCTTGGAGCTCTCTTAGCTCAGCATGATGAAAATGGAATAGAAAGGGCTATTTATTACATCAGCAGAACAATGGTTGGGCATGAGCTAAACTATTCATTCATCAAGAAAGCATGCTTAGCAGTATTATTTGCATCTCAGAAATTCAGACATTACATGTTGGCACATAAAATAAAACTCATTGCCAAAATTGACCCTCTCAAATACTTATCGTCAAAGGCAATGCTCATAGGAAGAATGGCCAAATGGGTGATGATACTGTCAGAATACGACATTGAATATGTGGAGAGGAAAGAAATCAAAGGCTAAGTCATCATAGATCAGCTTGTAGAAGCACCAATCTATTCAAAGAATCCTCTAATCTCAGAGTTTCTAGATGAATCCATTTTCAATCTCAACGTAGCTGACCACTCAAAACTATACTTTGATGGCTCATACACGTAGCATGGATCAAGAGCTAATGTCTTCTTTATCACCCCACAAGGGGATTGCATACCACTGTCCTATAAGTTGGCATTTCCCTACACCAATAACATTGTAGAATACGAGGCTTTAACCATAGGTCTTAGAATAGCAGTGTAGTGGAACATTATAGCTCTTAGAGTATACAGAGACTCCCAATTGATAATAAATCAAGTGGATGATGAATACCAGACCAAGGACAACAAGCTCAATCCATACAAGAAATTGGTGGAGACTCTCAAAGAATCCTTCATCGAAATTACATTTGATCAGATACCTAGAGCCAACAACAGAGCAGCAGATGCCATGGCAACAATTGAGTCCCTATTGGACATCCCCAACAATGTTCCAAAATATGAATTCCTGATAGAGTAGCTTCTCGTGCCCGCATTCGAGGTATCATAATCAAAATTTGTGTGTGAAATCGTTAGTCCCATTGATCCTTGGTACCATGACATTTATACATACCTCCGAATAAGAGTCATACTTGCCGACTTACCTTCAAATCTAAAATAAACTTTTGTAAAAAAAGGCATCTAGATTCGTCATCCTAGGAGATACCCTATATCGTAGGAGCATAGAAGGAAACCTACTACACTGCTTAAATGGTGAGGAGGCATTGACTACTCTAACTAAAGTACATAACAATATCTGTGGGTCACACTTGATTGGAATGACCATAGCCAATAAACTACTGAGAATGGCGTATTATTGGCCCACAATGGAACGAGAAGCACATGACTATGCTATGAGGTGTCTACAATGTCAGTAGCATGGGGACCTCATCCATGCTCTAGCTCAAGAGCTTCATCCTATTGTCACACCATGGCCCTTTTCATAGTGGGGACTCAATCTCATTGGAAAAATCACACCCACCTCATCTAGCGACCACACATTCAACATAACCACAATGAATTACTTTACTAAGTGGGTGGAAGCCATACCCATGACACGTATATAACTAGGAAGTAAATTTCAAAGTTCATCCTGAACTATCTCATTTGTCAATATGATGTTCCACAAGCCATTATCTCAGATAATGGGACACCATTTAAGAATCAAGAGATCCGTGACTTATGCAAAAAATTAAAAATCCAACATCACTTCTCCACCCCATACTATCCCCAAGGCAATGGCCAAGCAGAAGCTACAAACAAAACCATTTTGAAAATCCTAAAGAAAACAATCAATGATGTAGGTCGTGAGTAGCATCTGCAACTTAATCCTGCCCTTTCGGCCTATCAAACCAACATTTGCACACCCACCGGAACCACCCCTTTCTCCTTGGTCTATAGATCAAAAGCAGTACTCCCCATTGAGATGGAGATCCCATCACTTAGGATATCACTACAAAACCTCATCACAGATGAAGAGTACTGAGTATCAAGATTGAACGAGCTAGAGCTACTAGATGAGCAATGTATAGGTGCTCTGAATCATTTGCAATTCTATTAGAATAGACTCAAAAGGAGCTACAATAAGAAAATCAAAAGTAGGACTTTCCAAGTCGGAGAACTAGTATTAAAAGAGAATCAGAAGAATGTCCCAAATCCAAGTAGCAAAGGAAAATTTGAACCTAATTGGTTGGGACCATTCGTTATCACAACAAGTTATAAGTCAGGGGTATATCAGTTATCAACACACGAAGGGGAACCTCTACAAGAGCCCATGAATAGCTCTCACCTCAAAAAGTTTTATGCCTAAATCTTTCAAGGTATAGAACCAATAATCCAAAAAAATAGAAAATGTCCTGAAAAAATGGTTACCTTGGTGAAAACCCAGAAAACAGATGTCTTGGTAACAACAAAAAAAGAAAAAAAGAAAAAAATCCAAAAAAATCAGAAAAAGGATTGAAAATAGTAAAGAAAGAAATCGTCCTCTAGTGAAAACCACTTCGGTGGCACTTTGGCCAAGTACCTTGGTGAAAACCTGGAAAACAGGCACCTTGTGTAAATAAGCACTTTCCATCCACTAGGGTCTTTATGGCTTGTTCTGCATCATCCATCCATCATCCATCACATCCAGATCTCCATTCATCACTCATCCACCCGCATCCACATCATAGCTTGGTCCTGTGTCTGTATCATGATCTCTCTTAGTACTACTCGGCCCATCCTCAAGGTCAGCTTGTCCTACCTTTATCAGAATAGTCTATTGCATCACACTGGGGAATGTTCTCATTGGATTAGATTCGTGTATATTCTTAAAGTCATAAAATCAAAAAATCCAAAAAACATCAAAAAATCCAAAAATCCAAAAAAAACAAAAATCCAAAAATCCAAAAAAAAATCAAAAAATCAAAAAATCCAAAAAACATCAAAAAATCAAAAATCTAAAAACATCAAAACATATCAAAATCCCAAAACAGGTCAAATAGTCATTCAAAAAGTCAAAAACAAAGTCGTCCTATCGAACTACTAGTCTCTAAGCCTTGAACATTGGCAAGGTTTATCTTTGATCATCCCCCGAGACACTTAGGTCAATCCTTTAGGAGTCCATCATAATAAACTGACATCTCATCATGTATATCATCATTTGTAAATCGGTCAAAATGTCAGTCGAACTACGTGGTCTCTGAGTGTATAACGTAGGGAAGGCTAATCTGTTGATCAACCCCCAAGGCTCCTAGGATATGTCTTTATGTTAGTCTCTTGGTCAAAATCTTAGAAAACCCCATAAACATTGAAAACATTGAAAATCAAAACATTTGTAATATCAAAAAATATCAAAAATAGCCTCAAAACATCTCAAAAAGATAAAAAACATCTAAATATTTGAAAAAATCTATCTCATCTCGCTTGCACCCACAATAAAATCACTCATAATAAACAATCATCATCCTCAATCTTTGGTAAGATAATCAGAAACAAGTCTAGCAGGTTAAAAGTGAAAACTCAAAATCATCAAGTCTTAGGTCTAAGTCAGTATGTAAGCAAGTTTGTGAACTATTTGTGTCAATAACCCATCATCCAAATAGTCCCATATCAATCATTTGATAACATTATGTCCTAGGATGTATCCTTCCTACAAGGGGCATTACTTATCAGAAAGAACACTTTGGATAAACGAAATGACATGATGTCATCCATTAACATGTCCTAGGATGTATCCTTCCTACAATGGGCATTATCTTTTGGCAATAAATTTCAGTTCTTATCCTTAAAAACACATTTCCTTTTGGTTACTGGTACTGAAGAACATCAGCTTGTTTGTTTACTTTATCTTAGTCTTTTCACTTATCTCTTTGCACTCATTCCAATAACCTTTTGATGATGTCCAAACAAAGAGATTTAGAGAGATAGGAATGGGGCAACGCTCGTTATTTCTTGTCGGTTGTGCTTGTTGGAAATTCTTGTAAAATAACCTTGGTGAATACTTGCTTTGTTAGATATGTATGGAAGGTGGTTTGGGCAACTTGTTGACTATTGCATTGATAGGTTATACCTTTCCATGTTTTGGTCTGAGATGTTTGAAACTTCCAAAGTGCATCCTAGCAAGGTTTTTGTATGTCAGGTGTGAACAAGAGTACTCCTATCTATTTCTTGAGTCAAAGTCCATCACACTAAGTACAACGCCATCCTAGTCCTTTATACCTTGATGCATCGTACTTATGCGTGTTATCAAACATAAGGTAAGACACCATTTTAAAATCCCAATCCTTGATAAGTAAATCATCCATTTCTCATCATCATCTCTCATAAAGTTGGCTTGTTGGATCCTATTTTCATCATCTAATTTCATCTTTTCCACACTAACATCATGTCATGATCAGTTAATCATCATCACCAGTGCATCCATCTTTCATCCACAAACCATTAGTATTCTACATATCATCCCACATGCATTTTCATCATCATAATATAGATCTGTTAGTCTAAGCATCTTATAAATCATATATTTGCATAAAAATAATCATAGCACATCATGCCATCTATCTCATCCATCTTACATGCATTCCACTATCGTCATTTAAGTTGTTTAGGATAATATAGATTGGTTATTCTAAGAATCTTAAAATAAGAATCTTAAAACCATCTCATTTGAATCATCATCATAACCATCCATTTTGAACCTCTTTATCACGAGATCGACCCTCAAATCGAATCTTTTTGCTTGATCTCTTGAGGGGGCAATGTACGAGTGTACTTCTTTCCATTAGGGCATCCGAAAAAAATAAGATTTTTTTTTAATTTTGTTCACAACAAATTTATTCTTTGAACCAACGTAGCAAGTACATTTCTTCAAAGAAGGGAAAAACATAGACACTCAGAATATGCATACATTTCAATCCAATAGTTTAATTAAATAACTTTCATTTAATCAAATCCTAACATTTCATCTCATCTTTCATAAATCATCTCCTAGATTCATCTCTTTCAAATTAATCAACCTTTATCTTACATCCCCCTTTTAATTAAATAAACCAAAATTTATTTAATTAAATCCCAAATGCATTTTCCATCCCTTTTGATTTAAATAAATCAAATAGGTCAAAATCACCTAAACATCATCTAAGCTAATCTAATCTTTATTAAACTAATCTAACAACCCATCACATCCTCTAGCTTTTCCCACTTGCACCAATAAATAATTTTAATTCATTTATAAATTCATCATTTTCCCTCAACAAAGCATCTTTTGGGAATATTCTCCAAGTTTGAATATGAAGGCAAGTTGACTTGTCCCTTCCAACATGGCAATAACTTCTCTCTTACATGTCCCCCACTTAGCATTTAACTCTCAAATTCAAATTTGAATCTCCCCATTTTTGGAACATTGACCAAAACTTGCACATTCGTCAACCTATCACAATGTGACAAGTGGCTTCATCTCATTGGTGAAATCATTATCCCACATTGCTCTATTTTGAGCTCTCTTCCAATTTGAAAATCTATAAATGAAAGCTTCATTCTTCATCAACCCATCTACACTCTCATGCAAAGTTACTCTCTTCAAATGAGAACTAATTTTTCCCATCACCATTGCATTGCATCATTTTAGTTTTAGCAAGGATTGGGAAATGGTCATTGGCACAATTGACACCAATCCAATATGGAATAGGTACTTGTCTTTCTTCTATATGTCTCTTTGATCTTCTTTGTTATTTGTTTGCATCTTTGGAGCATGACATTGTTATTTCATAGAAGCATTTGATAAATTTGCATATGACTAACCCATTATTTAATGTGCATTTGAGGTTATGAGTGTTTGCAGATTTTAGGTGCTTTAGGATTTAATTAATTTTTTGCATTCTATTGATCAATATGATGGCCTATTTTTAGGGTTTTGTTGAGAATATTGATGGAAAATACACCTTCTTTGGGAAAGAGATAATCTAGTTGAATACAATGAAACTTTCAAAGGGCTTGGTTGCAATAGAATGGGAATTTGATGGAAATGGAAAAAGCATGGTAAAGCTATCCCCCCTACATGTCAATGATGTAGAATAAATAAGCTTAGGTATTGAATCCACCCTAAAAAATGTGGTAAGAAATTAACTCCTCATGTAACAAATATGTTTATATCATTATTAAGGAAATATAAAAATATTTTTGCATGGTCTTATGATGATTTGAAGGATTATAGAGTTAATTGTACACTTGTACCAAAGGTACAACAAGAGATAATCAAACTCAAAGATGGTGGAATAATAAATCGTATCAGACAACCCACATGGGTATATAACTTAGTAGTTGTCAAAAAGAAGAATGGTGATATTAGACTATCTAAGGAATATAGAAATCTAAAATTGGCCTCCCTACAAGATAAGTATCATTTTCCCTAGTGGTACTTGTTTAAACTTTAGCCTTCTGATTTACTTTGGCCATTTAAATGCTTGATAATCCTTAAGTTTTGGAATTGTTCATTAGGGATTCTAAAACCTTAAGTTTCACTCAAAACCACAGTATCTAACTAAAACCCTTGTACATTTCTTATATTTCATTTTTGACCTTTGACTTGGGTTTCATATCCTTCAAGTTATAACTTTAAGGTTTTTGTCAAATGTTTATACACACCTTTTGTTAGAGTACCAAGCAATCCCATTTTTAGTATATTTTAATCTATCACTAAAATGCCTTGCATTCTTCTAGGCCTCATTGGAAATGGATCAAAATTTCACACCTTCTCTTTAGTTCACTAAAGCCTTTTATGTTTTATTATTCCCCTTTGAGCTCATAAAATTACCTTTTTCCTTTAATATAATATGATGTGTACAAGTACCTATCAAATCAAATTATAAGTTTTATTTCACAGTAATCAGTTGAGTCCTCTAGCGAAGCCCCCCTTTTATTATTCATCATTGGCTTCTATTTCCCTAGTAACCTTAATTTTTTCTTTAAAGAACATGTGTTTTAAATTCTTTAAGTCACATAAACCATATGCATCATGAGGCCCTTTATTTTGAAAGTGTTAGCCTCTATAGATCAGTGAAAATCCTATGCTTTGATGAAAACCATGTGTCTTACTATTTTGTGCCAGATATAGCCTTCACAAATTGTTATTTGGCCAAGCTTTATCTCCTCAAAATCTTGAAACTATGCCACATATTCAATCTTTCTCATCATTAAATTTTTACAAAGAAATGCACTATTAGGAAAACAGTACAACTTTTCATTCTATTCTGGTGAATCCCCAAAATAGTGACACATGTCTCAAAGCCATACAAAGAAAAAGAGGAATCTATCTTCATGGAAATGATTTTGAATCTTCATGATCACTATTGATCTTTGGATATCAATGGCCCACATTCAAAAGTAAAGAATGAATACTATTGGTCATGCACTTAGGCATGTGACAACATTAATGGGGTATTTTATTTGTATCTACCAGATCCTTGAGGTTAAATTTTAATTGTATCTTTCTTGCATTCTCAAAGCACAAAGATAGCATACTAGAGTAAAATTGTTGTAGAATTCTAGGAAAATGAGGGTTTTCATAGTAAAATTAAGGCCTTGGACAATGGGTTACAAATCAGTAGGTAAATTCAACCATATTTGTGTAATTTGGGACATAGAGGGATAGTGATTATCTAGTTTCAAGAATTTGGAGAATAATTTAGGGTTTTTGAAGGGGTAGACATTGTGAAATTTTATAGAAGTCTTCTTTGAAGAGTAAAATTTAAAACCCTATGTAAAAAGTCATGGCAAGAATGTCAAGGAATTTTAAGAGGGGGTTGGATGATGCTATCATTGCACAACTACCTAAGACAGCTAAGAGGCCAAGAATGGCCCAAGGGTCAAGAATTATATTTGGGTATGTGCAAGATCATGAGGGGCCAAAAAGTGGCAATATTATGGGTATTTGTAGGGTATGTGGCTAACGACTTTATTTTTATCCAAAATTGATGAAACGAAAAGGGTTTTTAGAGGAGATTCTCAGCTTTCCACCAATATAAATTATGCTTTAATTTGAATTTAATAAATAATAATTATTTATTTTCTATTAGAATTACAACTAAAGTCCTGATCGATAAGTTGATTGAAAAACATCTATAAATTTCAAATGGTATCACATTTTGAATCCAAAACATGCATTACATTCTATGCTTCACATACTATATGATTAAAAATAAAAAATAAATTTCATGAAGTTTTGACGAAGTTAAGGTGGATAGACATACGAGTTTTTAGATTTTTTAAAAGTTGTAATAAAAAAATCATAATTAAATATTTACTTGGAAAAAAATTACAAAAAAAATATGCATCACATCCGGACATCAGTCCTCTACTTACATATAAAATATTATAAAAAAATATTATAATTTTATTATGGTCTAGGGTGGTCAGACAGACACCTACTTCTTATTTTTTCCCTGAAATTTAAGTACTATTGCATTGAAATTTCAAATTTTCACCAAATAGATTTTATTTATTTTTAAATAAACCTAGTAGTTTAGAAACTACATTCAATTTTCTATAGATTCTATTGTTACATATTTTTGAAATAATATAGATAACTTATTCAAATTTTTACATCAAGTTTCCTAACACTGATTTTTCTGAATTTTTTGCCACTTAAGGGCTTGTTTTTTCCATGATGATCTTGCACATACCCATTTGATAAGGGTAATGATAAGAATTAAAACTACAAAGACCCTATATTCCAATCCACATATATTCCCTAATTAAGCACTCTTTCATAAAGGCATTTATCAATCAACCTATTTATGAAATTTGGTTATATTAAATGTGTTTGTCAATGTTGACTTGATCCAAGCAATTTCAAGGGCATATAATCCTAAGTAGAGGGTATTATTCATTACAAATGGAAAATTCATCATGCCCTAAGTGAAAAAATCCCATATTTGCAAGGCATTCAACCCAAACCCTGATGCTCAATTACTTATAGATTTGGGTGCCCTTACTAGAGAATACCAAACACACAAGGATAGTTACAAGGTTAAATGGTTGTCATGTTTCAAGCTTAGAGGGATTAACAAAGAGATGATAAAGTTTACCAGTGGAGAACTAGAAATTTTGGGTATGATATCTTTGAGGATTATTGTGTAAGGACATATTTTCATTATGTCAAGTTTTGGGGTTGCATAGAAAAATTTAGATGTGCTAGTGAATTTGAGGGTAATGGTTGTTGATACTCAAAGTAGAGATGTCAACAACTCATATGAATATGTTGGTTATATTACATATGAGCTACATAAATCCTTAAGTTCACTCAAAAAGGATAGTAACATAGTCCACTTTAAATGGTACTCACTACTTTGCCATATTATTTTGTATAGTGGAATAAGGGTTTAGTCTCCCTATCTACAAATCAAGACCTTAGATGAGTAGAAGTGGTCATTTCCATTCCAAGAATGGACTTGAATTTGGGATAAAGATTGTGAGAAGGACAACAATATAGTTTTTGAGGTTTTTTATTTGAAGACATTTTTTGAGAACTTGTGTCAGCCAGTGGATTGAAGATTATCTAATGAGGTAAGGCAAGTTTTGAGGTTGAAAGATCTAATTATAGATAATGGGATCAATTACAACTAGGGTGATTGGTTCTTCTATATATATGTCACAATAATCATAATGTATGGATCCCTAGTAGCACCTCATATGCTTCTCAAGAACGTGCCAAATCGAAATGATTTCTTAGAGATAATGTGGAAATTAAATTAGTCTAACAAGACTCATTTTAGAAATAATAAGTATTATGGCATTCTTCCTTAGATATAGTTGCTTTTAAGATTTCTTAGAAACATCAAGGGATGGAATGGGGTTTCTATATGGAAATTTACTATGTTACAGAATGAAGGTAGACAAAATAAAAAGGTGTGATAGAAAGGCTCATCAATAATCAAAGAATGATTTTTAAATTGGCTCTATATTCACATGATTTTGACAATGTGGAGGATCTAATTTGAAATTATTCCACAAAGGAGGCTATAATGCAGAGAGCCTTGTCAGTAAAAATACAAATGGAAAAGAAAAAGAGGAAGCAATTAGATCCATCATTTGAAGGATCATTTTTGCATATTAAGGATCCTATAGTAAGAATGATGACTATATATTTTCTTATGTAAGTGAATTATTGTCAAATGTGCTAATTCCCTCATCAAGTGCTATTGGTCCTTCAACTTCCCAAAGGGATGTTCCATAAATTCCTCAACAATTCACTCCCATGTAGAAAATAGATCCCTCATCTGGACCCTTAAATGATTACCCCATTGGTCTAGATGAGTACTTTGATGAAGCAAATATAGTACAGGTAATGCATTCTCCACCGAAGGTCATAATAAAGAGACCCACTAATGATATATTAGTCATCCATTTAGAAGCATGTTTTCAAGAAGTATATGATATTTGAGCATAGGATTGCATGAAATACATGTAGGATGATCAACTCATTACCACCAAAGAGTTTAAGGATGTCATTCTCATGAATAAAGGTGAGGATTTGTAACTAAAAATGAAAAATAAGAACCTCACTAATGAGGTAAAAAATAAATAACTACAGAGTTTTGGGACAAATTGAATAAAGAGATGGAGTCTATGATCCCTCAAAGAGGTAGAGAATTAGTAAGAAGTGTAGGATGCCTTCTTCTACCAAGATGGGACATGTTATCTACCATTACATTTGATCAAGAGGAAAGGAGAAGAAAACCCAATTCTAAATTTAGAGGAGGAAGTTGATGCCCTTTACTTAGGGTCAAGCTTTAATCCAAGTCATGAAACCTTATAAATTTGGTCTATTTTCCTCAAGATCAATAAACCTTAGCTAATAATGACCCTAGTGAGGTCACAAGGAATCTAATAGTCAAAAGACTAGGGAACACTAGTGCCACCAAAGAAGCCTCTCACAGTAAACACAACTTTATTAGCTAAAGCAATAGTGAAAAAGCTACAAGGAGACTTGGACAAGGTTAATATGAACAATCTAATATTGAAGGAGAAATTCAATGTGGTTGCATGATTACTACATCCCACTAGGCTAGTAACTGAGGTACAAGGATCTTAGGAAAAGGAAAGCCTATCCCATGAGTTGAAGTTACTAAAAGAAAAGCTTAAGGAAAGCAGAGCATAGGCCAAAGTAGCAAACGAGGGGTTAGTCAAGCAAATGTCTAGTTTTGTTGACAATATTGATGAGGTATAAATAACCTCATGAATATAATAAGCCAAATACCCTTCCTTATTTCTCCCAATCACTTTTACCCTACCAATTGTTTATTTTTAGGATTAATAATTGCTTGTTTTTTGTAAAAAGACGTATAATCTTTATTTCCTAAATCAATTGAAATTAGCTGACTAATGTTGATATAATGGTGTAGATTTCAGTCATTGTATAGGTCATTATGCATAACTGAGTGGACTTTAAAGTTGACTTCAACCAGTTCAAGATAAATCATCAAAAGTCTAGGAATCAAAAATTTTGGAGTGCATAGTGGAATGAGTCTTTTAATGCTTCCTGTTTAATTTTTGTTTAAGAACATTATGGCTCTTCTTTGAGCCTTTAATATGTTTTATGTTATGGACCTCAGTCAATTGGTTAGTTAAATTTTTTTTAGAAGATATTTTCAATGGTGATCTTCCACCATCTAAAAAATAGGATTTTTTTAGTAGTTTATTATATATATGTTACAAACACCAGAAACAATGCATACATAATACTGAACATATGCTATTATAATATGTTTTGAAAAATGTCTCTATGTTACACATTTTTTTATATGAGTAAAATCAACTTTTCTAGTCTTAATATGAGTTTTTAGTTCTTTGCAATGGAATTATCATGGATGGATTCATTTTGAAGATATAGAAGTCCATTTGATATGAATTAATCAAATGCATTCCTGAGAGTTGGCCACTCAAGGGAATCTCGTAGAGTAGATAGATAAGTATTTTCATTTTCAATTTTGTTACTTTTATTTTGTACAAGATAAATGCGGATGAATGTTATTTGTATGTGTCAAGCTCTATCAATTATTCCTACAGGTCATAGTTTAAGTTTTCAATTCCTTTTAGTTCTATTTATTTCAAATTCTAGAGCACCCACTCTGGTTGCTAGTTATAGGTTGTTAATTTTACTCTCTATTAACGGATAGTTGTTAGTTAGTTTTTTTTATTTTAATTTTACAATTTTACTTCAAGTGTTCCTTCTTAGGTAAGTTTTATGCTTTATATTTTAATCATCTTATGCTTTCTATCTTAATAATTTCATGCTCTCTAGCTTAAACAAATTTACCCTCTCTAGTTTGAATGCTTTCTAATATAACTTTTGTTTACAATAGTTTCAAAGATCTAGAAAATCTAAGAGAGTTAGCCATGATGTCCCCTATTGCATACAACCTTCGAACACTACTCGTTCAATATAATTGATGCATTTCAACCAAAGCAATAGGACCTAATGACAATCTATCGAATATTGTAAGGGATACGTGTTCAAATATTTTGTGTCAATTAGATAAGGTATATAATAGTTATAAAATTTTGAGAATATCCACACTCAAGTAATTAGGGTAAAGTTCTTCCAAATCATTTGGTCCTCTCGAGTCACATTATTGAAGATTATTACTAAGAACTCCAATTATGATCACAATTTGAGTGATGATGTTCTTGGTAGAGTAGAATTTTTGGATGATATTATTAATCATCATAATAGATATAGTAACATAAGGAAGGAGTTAAATAAATCTAAGGGATTTTAGGAATTTTTCATACCTCATATTTTGAATTTATATGGAGAGATCATGACCAAAAAGGAGTGGAGGTTAGGTTTTGTTGTTTTACTCACTCTTATGTATAGAAAGAAATACAAATGGAGAACAAGATATAGAACGTTTAAATTTTAGTATAGAATTACTCTCCAAGATGTAATACAACATGGTAGGATTCTCTAACATAGTACAAGTCTTAATAATAGGTGATGACTGTAAAGCACAGATGGATAGAGTCAACTAATTTCTTCCACTTAGGATTGACATGTCAACAAGTCATGGTGAAGAAAAAGAGAGTATTGGTGCAAATATTTGAGTTGTGTTTTATTTTTTCCTCACCAACCACACATTAATACAACATCAACAAGAAAGGAATAGAATGTTAGAGATATCCCATCACCTTCAAGGAGAAATTTTGAAGAAATATAATCTATGTATTTTTGATGGTTGTTTTGTACACTTTCTCAACATAGGAAATGCATACATACACTACCTCTCTTGAAAGGAAATCTCCAACAAAAAGTTGCCAAAAATCTCCCCAAGGTCTCTCGGGTGTCAGGTCATAACTTGCATAGAACTCATCAATTGATGCTTGATGTGATTTTGTTGGTAATCACAGGGTAGAATTACATAGTTGGATGTGGAGTGGATCTTAAAATTTAAAGTTTCTGAGATGGGAGTTATGGTGCAATTTGCTATAGGTTCAAATAGCAATCTAAAACTTCAATGTTTCCCTTAATTTTTGGCTTTACAATGTGCAATGAACCTTAGCACAGGACGTTTCTAGAAAAATGAGAAAAGAGCAAGGAAGAGAGAAGGTTCCTAGATCTACAACTGACTATGAATAGTAATCATGGAGTTCCTACTATGGACAACTTCCTTCAAACATAATTTCACTTTACCAAAAAATTCACAGTCTCATGAAATATGTGCTATCTTCTAAGGCGTGTAGGTATTTCACCATTCATTCACCATATACATGCATGAACAAAGATAAAAGTTTGGAGCAACTTTGAATTCAAGCCTAGACTAACTTTGCACAACTATTTACTAGCAACAAACATCAAAAAGTATGGACTAGGAAGGCATCTACACAGTAGCAATTTTCATGACTACGAAACAACATTACTAAAATCTATTTAAGAAATTTAAATCTAACTAGAACAACAATGTAAATCTAAATAAAGTATCTAACAATAGAAATTTCAGCAACATGTCTTTACAACAACTCAACTCTCTTTGGAAATGATAAGAGACCCCCTATT
The DNA here is from genome assembly GCA_007258455.2 of Sequoia sempervirens. NCBI lineage: Eukaryota > Viridiplantae > Streptophyta > Pinopsida > Cupressales > Cupressaceae > Sequoia > Sequoia sempervirens. The sequence continues at coordinate 12,403,869 of VDFB02338372.1, forward strand.
TATAATGCCCAAAAAGTAGAACAAATTTCCAAGATTTAATCTCATTATGTGGCTAGGATTCACTACAAACTAGGGTTCTACCTACCCCCCAATATATTACAATTTAAAATACAATCTTGTCTTCATCCCTATTTTTTCCTCTAGTGACAACACTGTAGCATTTTGTCTTTTGCTGATTACTCTTTTTGTTGTAGCTACTCCTTCAGAAGTTCTTCACCTATAATAGGGTTGCCTTCTTGCTTCTTCAAAGCTACATATTCCATGAATTTCAAGATCACCGGCTAGAGTTTGTCAACTTCTGTGATCTTGAACTATAGTACTTGATAACTCCATTCCTTGGATTTGCCTCAAGCCTCTTCTAGTCTTCATCATACTTGGCGGCATGATCTTTGAACAACTCCGACTGGGCAAAGGAATGGGCAAAAAAACTCATGAAATTCATTGCTATCTCATTGGACATCTTGTCCTCCATCTTCTTTTGGAAATGAGGCTTCATTTCCTCTGGATCAATTTACATTGTGAGAATGTCATATCTTGTCATTAGCCTCAAATATCAGGTGCAATCCACCCTGATTTCCTTGACCCATTCGATATTCGGATCCACCTTATCCATTATCTGCTCTAACATTTCTCTTATGTTATCAAGTTCCTGCTTCCACATATCCACTAACACATGATCATCTCTTTCTAGTGTGAGCTTGCTTTCCCATGTGGCTTTTGGTAGCCGGAGGATGGCCTCGATCTTTGGATAAGTCAAATTATATGTTGTAGGGAAGTCAGTGTAGAGCTTCTTAGTGCCTTCCAAGGATTGCTATAAATCAAAGAACTTGTTGGCTGTTCGAACAACCCGACTGATACCCATGTTCCTAATGTATAGAACTTTTCAAAACCAACTCTCTGTAGTTTTTTCCAAGTTCTTTCTCCTTTCGAGTTTGTCAATCTATTCTTTGGACAACAGTTGGGGTGGAGTTGCGAACGTGGTAGGCATGTCTTCAACTAAAGACCATTGTTGGATGTAATCTATTAAGGCGGCCACCTATGCTTTAAGCTCATCTTTGAGACCTTGTCTTGTTGTATTAGGTGCACCATCGTAGCCACTAACTCCTCTAAATGCTCCACCTTTTTCTCTCTAGTATCAGTTCCCAAGTTAATGGTTGAGACATTATAACTTACTCCCTCTTGGCCTACCACTGGTGTTGCTAATTGCATAATTCGGGACCCAGAGGCATTCATTGTTACCTTGGACATAATGTTGGGTTTCTTCTCCTTCTTGGTTGAGATTTCTACTCAGACCAGGATAGCCTCTAGCCTTTCTCTTGGATCCTTCAGGGCAAGAGTCTTCTTTTCAAGTTGTCTCCCTAGCCAATCAGGCATAGTGGAGTTTTCCTTGGGCAACTCTCAATCACCCTCACCTTCCCCTATTTGGATCTCCATTTTCTCACCTGTGGGAGTCATTTCTTTCATTTTGGTGTTGTCTCCTTCTTCCTCATCAGATTCTTGGATGAATGTGAGGCATTTGATGGGAGGCTTAGTAGGCAACCACCCCCAAGGACTTTCTTCTATCTTGATTTCCTTCTCTTTTCTTTCTTTGACTTGTTTTTACTTGTGCCCATGCTCCTCAATTTTTTCTTCTTTTAAATCTCCTTCCTCTCTATAAGGAGTTGGCACAACCTCTAACTATTCCCTTGTAGGGAGCTCTACCATTTCCACTATCTTGCCACCTTCTTTCCCTTCTCCTCTAGGAGGTGACTGTTCTGTCTCTTCTTCATCATGCTTCAATTTCTTGACCATTTCCTCTTCAAGATCATCATCGAAGGTTTGTATGATTGTTTTACCACATGTACCCTCCTCTTGGTCTCCACTCTCAGAAGACCCCATTTCTTCTTCTTCATGAACAACCCTGTCAACCGTCTGGTGCTCATACTTCAGGTTTTTGTGGTATTCATTAGCTTCCTCCTCCATTGCTTTTGAGTCTTCTTTCTCCTGCCTTTCCCATTCTTCTAAAATTAACATTGCGGCCTCCATTGTTGGTGGTCCCATTGGAGGTTGTGAGGGTGTAGTGCTAGCGAGGACCTACACTAAAGTAGCTTGAATGGTGGGGTCCAAAAATATCTGGGAGATCTTAGAAGGGATATTTTGCATGTGTCTCAACAAAGCCTCTGGTAATGTGAGCACAAGCATTGGTGTTGTCACTATTGCTAATGGGAGTGATGTAGTAGGTGACATGGTGGAGGAGAAAAGCGAAGTAGTCACGACGTAGGAAGAGTCAATCATTATGATGGGTCCAACCGAAGGAGAGGAGGCAATATGGACCAAGATGTCCACCATAGGTGGGGATGTGGTGACCATGGCTTGGGAAACAGATGTCAGGGTGGTCGAAACAAGGGGAGCCAGAGGGAGTTCTGGCTGATCTGCTTTCTCTTCCTGACCCTCTTGAGCTGTTGGCTGCTTCGTGGTACTTCCAGTTTGTTTGGGCCTCTTAGAGGGTGAGCCTCCTGAATCATTCCTTTTATACACCTTCAAATCTGGAGACTGCTCTGTTTCAGTCCCTTTCCTCTTGTTTGATCTGGTGAGCAAAGGAGATTTAGATGTCCTGCCTATTGAAGTTGTGGTGGTGACATCTTTTGTGGCACTAGGCTCACTCTTGAGCCCTTCATATGTCAGGACCACCTCTCGTTGTGTTAATCGGGCCACTTTTCCCTTAACCCATTCCTCAATTCAGGCCACAATTGGTTTAGTTACAATGTCGAGGTCATCGACCTCCCGTTCATCCCAATCTATTACAGGCAATGGCAAGTTAGCAACTATGTTGTATCTAGGATCAATAATGGTGCTTTCATCCTCCTTGACCTAGTCTGGTATAGGGAACAATTGCACCCTTCTCATGAAGTACGTGGTCATCCTCATATAGTGCCTCACGCAAACCTCTTTGTCATCCTGGCAGTCTGCCCAAAAATCTTCAATGTGATGTAGGTGGGAATACTCTAGTCCCAGTGCCTTTCTTACATTCCCATATGGGTCCACCTGTGGGCGAGCAGTGTGTAGGTAGAAATGGTACTCTGCTAGATCCTTTTCAGAATTCCTAGCACATTGGGAAGTTTGTAATTTATACATCCCCTGACTGAAGGCTAATGGATAAGGTATCCCTGCCAAATTTTTTCTACCAAGGATTGTATGCACATGTTGTAGCTGCCGAGAGAGTTCTAATAGTATAATTTGGTCATTAGGGTACCAGGGCAGCTTATTCGGCCTTTATGTGAAACCTTAAGCATGAATGTATGTGAATTTGGGGAACTGTATGAACAGCTTCAAGGCATACTGGTTCAAGAACACCTGTATGTTGTGAGAGACCCTTGTCTCAAAATCCCCTCTGAGCAACCTTATGATGTGGCCGCTGAAGGCATCATTCACCTTGCAGTACTCCTTGAAATTCCTAAACTATAGCTAGGGATATCTATCATAGGCTTTCAATCTTCAGCCTGGATGTAGAATTTAGAGCTCTTTTTAACATTCATAAACTGCTCGTGGAAGTAGTCACTTATGATGCCTCCCTAGTAGAATGAGGCTTTTGTGGTGACATCTTCATCCCCATGGAGGATTTCTTCAAAAAAATACACCATCCACTCTTGGAAAAATGCAGCAGTAGGGAGGCCCATCACCCTACTCAATATGGTTACTAGGTTGTGGTAATCCTTGTAGAAATTGTTGTGAAAGAGTTCTTGGGGAACCTTTGCTGTGCTGCCTTTTTTCTCCTTGAGCCTACATTGCTTTATTAACTATTTTCAGCCCATAGGGTTTTCATTCCACATTGTCTTTCCTTCTTCCATAGTGGGCACCTCCATCTCCTCAAAGATAGGAATGTGAAAATTTCTAGTAATTCCCTCATCCAACATGTCAACGAGGATGTTCTCGTCCCTATCAACGATGTTTCTTGTTTGTGGTTGGTAGGCCTGCTAGCAAGCCATGACCAATTCAGGGGCTATGACAGATGGGAGGAAGCCCCCTCATTTTGTAATCCCACTCTATCTAATTAATCTAGCATTTTTATTCTTTGGGTGAACCCTGACCCTTTGTTTGAATTCATCAATATCAATATGGTCGATATTGGTGTCTGTGATCTCCTTCCAATTAGTGACAATTTTTGAACGTGGGAGCTCACCCTAAAACTAGAACTTCATCTGGTCTTTATCCTCCTTTTCATGAGGAGTCTTGCCTATTTTCTTCCCTTTGTCCCTCTCTGCAGTTGCCCCTAAGGGTCCTGCACCTGATTCCATATATCTTGCAAACATAGACGTAATGAGTGCAACCAATTACGAAAGCATCGACATTAGTAAAAATCCCATGAACTAAATCCAATTAGACATCATATGATCAATGAAATTAAATATTTTCCTTCAAATGTCATTAGTCACTTTTCAAAGGCATTTTGGACAATCCGGGCCCAAGGGGCTGAACTTCCCTGGTAGGAATATTGTTTGAAAGGGTGAATAGGTTGGGGCAATCTGGGTGCTTTCTCCCATCTTCAAATTTTGATGGTTTGAAAGGTTCATGTTGAAGAGGGTCCAATTTAAGCATGTGGGTCGAGATTGGTTTTCAAATTTGAGGTCATTTTGGTCAATTTTGGGGCACCCGGAGGTTCAGGGCCAGAAAGCTATTAGGACTTCGTTGTTTGAAATAGCCTAGTAGAAATGGAGTTCTGGGGTCGAAACTCCAAGGTTTGGGACCCAGAAGGTTCAAAGACGACCAATGGTTTATTTTAGACTTCAAGGTGTTCGGGTTCAAGGGTACGGGAAGGCATTAAGGCTTCGCCGTTTAGAATGGCGGTCACTGCACGAAAGCCCATCAGGAGCAGCCTTGTAGACTGGACCCGATAGAGCATTTGGCCGTTGGTCTTCTCTGTGAAGTTTCTCTAGGTGATCAAGGGGGTGAAACCCAGGGCTTGGGAAGATGTGTCTATTTTTCCCTTATGCATTGGATGAAGGTGAACGGAACCCTAGCGAGTGGAGCCCAGTGGAAGTAGGGATGAAGAATAGGGGGTCAGGACCTAGGAGGAAGAAGGTCATCGATACACAGCTATTTCAAACAGTGAAGACTCCACGGTGGCCAACGAACGGAACCTCGTGGACTAGGACCCAATGCTATGAAGGCTCAACAACTTAAGTTTGAATTCTCCCAATGGAAAAAAGGTAATATGGACCTCGAAGGGTGAAAAGGTGCACCCTCGTCATGGTTGAGGAACAACGGGGGCGATGCAAAGTTCTGGGGATGGAAGTCTAATGGGATGGGCCTAGGATGGATGAGAGTAGTCTAAAATGTTGCAAATTTTAAGACAGCTGGAAATCGATGAGTCAGGGCCCAGGATTTGGAAAAGCGAGACTTATGTTGTTTAGGGATGACGAATAGCTTGGAGAAAACTAGCAAGGGAGTCTTGGAAAGGTAGGCCCGAGAGGCTAAAATGAAGGCTAGAATTTGAGTGTTTCAAGTTTGATAATTCTAATGGCAATCAGTCGATGAATGTCAAGGGTGGCTAGCCTGACAAGGCATTTTGTCATTTTGAAAAGTTTTCATTTTCTATGTTTTTAAATGGCGTCCAAAGGGGTTAGGCCCAGAGGGCACAAAGCGCATGTACAAAGAATGATGACAACATGGTTTAGCTCTGGTTTGATCTTAGGGGGCAATTTTAGAGGTTTTTCAAATTTTGAGGACATGGGTTTTGTAGGTTTTATCAATGAAATGCATTTTAACCCATGTTTATTCATTTTTTAAGCGTAAAATCATTATAAAACCTCTCGGTGGAATGGACGGCGAACCTACCTCAAAAGTCCAATGGGATGAGATGTGAAATCGCCTAAAGGTGGTCGAATGATGATCTCGAACACAAGGGTGGCGAGTGATGGATGCACTAATCTCCTTTGGAAAGCACTCTGATATCCTCTAGAAAACTTGACAAATGAAAATGATAGGTTGGGCCCTATATTTATACCCTCATATGCATTTAATTCTCTCATTTAATGCCTGTATGGTAGGCCGATGGGTTGGTGGAGTTCAAACTTACAGACGGCAGCGAGAGGTCTGAGGCTTAGGGGCTAGAAGGATGTGGCCAAACGGTTGTTTGAAACTTCCTTTTCAAATCGTTGGCGAAGGGGGACCTAGAATCCAGAGGGCAAAAAGATGCCTCAGGTCAACTATTGGAAATAACTAAAACAAAAAGGAATTCTAGGGATAGAAGTCCGACTGGAAGGGCCAGGAATGGTCGATGGCTATGTAATTTTTTTGCAAGTTAAATAGTTGGTGAATGAGGATCCAAGTTCTAGGGCCCAGGGAGGCAGGAACCTCTAGCCATTCAAAACGACAAACACCTGGCAGAAACCTAGCCAGGGAAACCCAGCGAGGCGGACCCGACAAGCCCCAAGGCCACTAGCAGAAACAAACTGCCAAGGAGAGTCTAGAAGGATCCAGGACTCAACTAAGATAAAGGGGACAAAACATGGTCTGCCAAAGATGGGAGCTCGAAGGTACATTGTCCATCTGAGATACCAAAAATGGGGGCACACAAAATGAGGCGATGAAAGAAAGACCTAGTAAAGCAAAAGAAAAGAGGGTCCCTGTTCTGAACGGGGCATGTGTGCTGAAGGCACAACATGTACCAATGTAAGTGCTCCAAAAATATATTCAGTGGATGTTTGAGTAGCTTCTCCTTGTATAAATATTTTTTGTCTTTTGTAAAGGTTTCACCACTTAAATTTTTTCTTTAGTGACTTAAGTGGTGATTGGGGATTTTTTCTTGTTTCTTCCCTTGTGTCTATAATATTGAATTTCAAGCCTCATTTTAAGGATGTTGAAATTTGGAAGTCTATAAATGATGATGCAGTTGGAAACATGAGCATGAGGTATATATATTGTATGATCTAGTGTTGTCTTTGATGTCCACATTGTTATGATCATTCTAACACAACTTGGGAGTATTTTTTATTACATATGTACAAAGAAAGTTGGTCCAAAAAATATGGTTATATAGGAGTTTTTCTAAGTATTTCCTCTAGTAGTTTTGTGGTTTAGTGCATTAGTTTTGTTGGAAGAATGAAGAATAAGCCCTTTGGTGTGTTTTCATTGATGCCAACATTGGTCTATGACAACTTTGTTCATTCGATAAACTATGGTTCTACTACTCTAATCTAACAATTTTGTCTAGAATTGCTCATGTTAGAAGATCTTTTCATGTGGCTTTAATATGTTGGTTAGGGCTATTAATTGCAGCTATGAAAGAGTTTTCAGAAATTTTGGTTAAATAGGCTAAGAGATTTAAATGACAAAACATGGACAATGTATATTCTTCTTTTGGCTAACAAGGTTAAGTAGTGTTCATTTCGTGGGAGAATAGAAAGTGCTTTATTAGGTCTGGGCCTACCTAATTTATGTCTTTCATGTTCTTTGTTGAGTGCCAAATAATTTTTTGTTGTGAGCTAACGAGCTATTTTGAATCGAGTATGTTTACATCCAATTAGGCCAACCTAATTGATGTATGTTGATGTAATTTGGTATATATATTTGTGTATGATTTTTTTTTGTAAGGAAATACAATGAGAAGTGTGATGTGTGATAGTGTGTGTGCAAAGTTATTGAAAGTTACTATATACCTACAAACCAATGTAGGATTTTATTTTTCTAGAGCTTAATTGGAACTAAACTCTACACACAGAAGGTGTATTTCATCAATTCATCTTTTTGGCAACAAGCCATGCTTTTTTCTAATAATTTTAGGTTATGACCCTTTCAAAGACAATGTGTCTTGGAAGTGTGCCTTGTAATATCTTATGACCAATAATAATATAGTGTGAGCTAATCCTCATCGTGACTTTTCCCATTCTGGGTTTTCCATGTAAAAATCTTAGTGTTCATGTGCTATGTGATGTTATGATTTACTTCATGTTTTTTTATAGTTGTAGCTAGATATGTTTAAATTATTGAATGGTTAGCAGTTAAATGGTTTATAAGAATATTGATTCACCCCCCCTCTCAGTATTTTGGGTGTTCAACAAGTTTTTGGGTCTGCACTCCATTGCAAGTTGATATATCACTTTGCAATTCTAATTGAAGTTTTGAGATCATCAGGTGCAACCAAATTGGAAATTTAGTGACATTTTGTGAAGTATTCCAAAAGATATGTATGACAGTGTTTAGCCTTATATACAAAAGTTACTTTTCTAACAGTGTATCAGTGTGAGAGATTCCACATTTCTTTGTTGATAATTATTTTGTTCTATGATGATGAAGATAAGTTTATATATGCCAATTGAGTAGAAATTTGAAGGACGATTAAGATTTCAGGTTGGATGCTTGGCGAATTGTATGTACACATGAAGGTGTTATGTTTAGGCCTATTTTTTGGCTGACCTAACATGTTTGGTGTTTTGTGGCAGACAAGAAAGTAATTTTATCTTATGTGGGATTTATATTAGGTCCATGCCAACCTATCTTGATGTAAATTGAATTTTGAATTAATGCACAAAGTATGGATAAAATTTTTTGATGATGACATGCTTAATTTTGTGTGTTACTTCTAATTAGGCTGACCTAATTAAAGTTACACTTGATATGGATATATATATAGGAGATTAACTTCAAAGTTTTTGAAGAGTCAGAGATGAGGAATATAGGATGATGAAGATATAGCATATTTTATGCAAGTGTTGAAAGATATATGACATGTACGGTGCTTCACCTACATGTGTGTGATGCAAAATTAAGAAAATTGCAAACAGAGAAGAGTATTGATTCATATTAGTGTGAAGATCATTTTGTAATTTATTGGAACTGTAATCCAACATATGATAAATGCTATTGTATCAATTCAAATAGGTTGAATAACCACCCCTTCTTTGTTCCTTCTATTTCTCTATGGGTAGTGAGTTCACTTGGATAGTGAGTCCACTTGGTAGTAAGACTCTCTATAATATACTATATTAAAATATAATATATTATGAGCTAACCCTGACCATGGTTTTTCCCCTTTTAGTTTTTCCACACAAAATTACTTGTCTTCATGTGTCATGCGATTTTATGGTTACCTTCATCCTTTCATTCATCATTGTAGTTATATGAATTTTTTGTTAATTGTATGGCTTATGTTTAATTGGTTTAAAGGAATACTAATTCAACCCCCCCTCTTAGTATTCCAAGTGTTCAAAAATTAGTATTAGAGCTTGGATCCATGGAAGGAGCTTGACTTCTTTAGGAATATCTTGGAGTTTGAACACATGGTTGTTAGAAAGTATCCTATTCCTCTGAACGAGATTCCTACTATTGAATACATAGAAGAATATTGCATGTTAGACAAAGATGGAGAGCTCAAAGTTTCTCTTGAAGATCTTAATAGAGTTGAAGATGAGAAGAGAGATCTGAGGGAATATCTAAAAGAGGAAAATGAGTGTAGCAGAAAACTAAGAGAAAAGATCAAGAAATTTAGAGAAAGACATTAGGAATTCAATGAACAACTAAGGAAAGCAAATGATGACATCACAAGATTGAAAGTGCAAATGGAAGAAAAGAAAATAATTGAGGAATGTTGGAATACAATGGTAGAAAATAAATCCAATGAATGCTTGAGGTTTGAACAAGAAGTGATAAATTTGAGATTAGATTTGGAGAAGAAAAGAGGCTATGAAGATAAAGTCAAAACAAGTTCTACAATGCTTGATGAGTTGATTACTAGTTAAAAATCAACTAAAGACAAGGGTGGTTTAGGACTTGAAAAAGGAGAATGATCTAAAGAAGATCAAACATCTAATGAAAAAAGAATCAGTGAACCAAAGAATACTGAAGGAAGAAGGAACTATGGCAAGCTCCATAATCAAAGAGACAACCAAATTCTCAAAGGTACTCATCAATCAATGGTTTTTTTCTATTTTTTCAATAAATTTGGAAATAGAGTTGTGGAATATAGAAGAAAAATGAACCAGAGTGTTTCATCCTTTACTAGTCAATGCTTTACATGGGAGAAATTTGGACATAGAGAAAGTTAAAGTAGAAGTCAAATGATGAATAGATACAATAGTGGTGGAATGGTTCAATCTTTCAATGGTTACTACTATACATGCTATGGATTTGGACACAAATTTAATCAATGTAGATCCATAATAGATTTAAGGAATAATGATCAAAGAAATATCATATGCAACAATTGCAAAAAGCCTACACATATTGCTAAATTTTCATAGAAATAAAATCACAAGGAAGAATGATCCAATAAAGAAGAATGAACCAATTAAGAAGATTGTTCCAAATGAAATGAAAAGGAAAATAGAAAATATATGGAGAAAGAAAGAAGAGAATGAGGATAAGGGAGAATCTGTACCAATTTATGGTGCATATATTTCCTTTGGTAACTAAGCTTAGATTTGTGGCTTAGGGTGAGATTTAATAAAAATCCTGTGTCCCCCACTAGAAAAGAGGTGCTTGAGATATATCATGAATATATGTCATGGAGAATGAAGTTCTTAATCTAAGGAAGAAAATTGTGAAAGAAAATATAGTATGAAAATTTATGGAGCTTGGAAAGATGACTGTTGATGCAGACTTTAAGGTTGCCAACCTTTTGTTTGAAGCATTTATTGCTTAAATGGGTCAAATAAAAGAGTTAAATGAATGCTTAGGAAAAAAAAATCATTTCACTAAACACATTCAAAGGAGAAAAGAGGAAAAAGAAATAATTGTGAAGGGTTCGAAGCATCTCCAAGTTGCAGAATCTCAAACCCTACTTCATCGGGTAAGGAAAAGGTATGTAGCAATCCTTGCAGATTCTAAATTTTTGGAATTATCATCTAAAAGAAACTTAAATGCAATGGTGAAACCAAAAATAGTAGATATCTCTCAAAGACTACAACCTAAATTTAGAAGGCACTCCACTAAAATCTTAGAAAATGATCCCATGGGCACATTTTTACAAGTTCCTCTTGGAGTTCTACCTACGGAAGACATTAAGAATTACATTCATAGAAGTTTGGAAGAACACACCTATGAAAAGTCGCACAATTTATGGATAGAAGAATTGATTGGATAATATTATTTTTTGAAATTATAATACAACATATTGATAGAGAAGAAACTAGATGGGTGGCATAGGTTTCCATACTTCAGCGATGAAAAAAAAAGTGCATTAGAAGGGTACTAAGCAAAAAATATGATCAGTTCATGTCGATTGATAGTCACCACATGATAACCAAAGAGTTGATTAGAGAAATCACTAGGTTATAATAGTCCACTAGATTGATTTGAGTAAGGAAATCCACCAAGAACAAAGACATAATGTTACAAATAGGCACTACATTAAACCCCATCAGAAATCTAGTAGTTCAATATGCTTCTATGGTGATTGGAAATTTGATTTATGGAGAAAATTGGGTCTTTGCCACCACAATTCAAGTGGCTTTGGATATGATTTAGAATAAATCTTATTTTGACCTTTGTGAGTTGCTCAGGCAACAATTGTTAGAGAATTTGAAAGAAATCAAGACAAAAAGTAAGTATTTAGGTATGTCACATTAGTAATATGCTTGTTGAATGATGTTTAGGAGTTGGGAAATTCAATTGGTCAAACATAAAGTATGTTGCTCACCAAATAAAAGAATACATGAGTAATATTGGAGATATAGAGGCTCAAACTGAGGCCCTTACAACTTTCTTTATGAAATTTCAAAGGAAAATGAATATGAGACAAAGTCCATTCTGAGAGATGTTATAAGGAAATATATGAGTGACATAACCTTTTTGGTAACTATCATTTTTTGAATTATGGAAGAAATTGAACCAAGAACCACTTGGGTTCCAAAGCTTGGTTATGAAATAAAAAAAGATGTAGCAACCAACTATGTATAAGTACTACTCAATAGCCCTAAAGACCCTAGTGGGCCAAGATTTTGAAGTTACAAAGAGAAGACAATAGAGGTTCAGTATAAATTCCAGAAATCATAGGTTAATAGATATATCAAAGCTAAAATAGAATCATATGCTAGAGTCTGGCATCTCAGGAGATAGAGTCAGGGAAGCTATAGAAAGTGCTAAAACTAATGAGTATATAAGAGGCCTCTGTAAGTTCTAGAAGATCTGTTATTGCATCTTTACCTGTAGTTGGTATGAAGAGGATACATAGAAAGGCCTCTGATAAGGGAGAATTCCCCTTCAAAAATTTCTGCCATTAGTGTCAAGAGTGTAAAGAAGAAGGCCAAATGAAAAAAGGAAATTGGAACCATTGTGACATTCAAAGAAGACATGGAAGGACATATGTATACAAACAATGCTCAACATGAGCATGAGACTAGTAGATTAGTGGGTGAAGTTGTTGAAACTAACTTCACAAAATACATCTCCAGATTGGAAGAATAAGTTGGAAAAGAAGTTGAAGAATGGATAGCAAAAAAGAGTTTTTTGGATATTATAGAGAGTTGTACAAATACACACAGCAAAGTAGAAAAGAGATTGGAGGATATTCAAGGGTATGTGCAAGATCATCATGGAAAAAATAGGCCCTTGAGTGGCAAAAAATTTAGAAAAATTAGAGTTAAGAAACTTGACATAAAAATTTAATAAGCTATCTATATTATTTCAAAAATATGTAAGAATAGAATCTATAGCAAATTGAATGTAGTTTCAAAACTACTATGTTTGTTTTAAAAAAAAAGACATCTATTTGGTGAAAATTTTAAATTTCAATGTAGTAGTACTTAAATTTCAAGGAAAAAATAAGAAGTATGTGTCTGTCTGACCACCCTAACCGCAATAAAGTGATAATATTTTTTTATAATATTTTAGATATAAGTAGAGGACTCATGTCCCAATGTGCTGCATATTTTTTTGTAATTTTTTCCAAGTAAATAATTAATTATGAATTTTTTATTACAAATTTTGAAAAATAAAAAAAATCATATGTCTGACCACCTTAACTTGGTCAAAACTTCATGAAATTCAATTTTTCTTGTTTTAATCCTATAGTATGCGAAGCATAGAATGTGACACATATTTTGGATTCAAAAAATGTGATATCGTTTGAAAGCCCTAGATGTTTTTTAATCAGTCTATCAATCAAGACTTTACTCTTAATTTGAATAGAAAATGGATAATAATTACTTATTAAATTCAAAGTAAAGCATAAATTATATTGGTGGAAATTTGAGAATCTCCTTTAAAAACCCTTTTCTTTTCATCAATTTTGGGTAAAAAAAAGTCGTCAGCCACATACCCATCATATTGCCACTTTTTGGCCCATCATGATCCTACACATACCTTCAAGCTTGTGAAGATGAATCAAGGAATTTATTCTTATTTTGCATGAAGTGGCTAGATACCACTCAAAATATAAAGGATGCCATGAACACAATTGAGACACAAATAAAAAGTGCATCAACAAATTATGACTATGTGCAAGACAGAGATGATCAGACTTGGAATTACTTGGCGATCTTACAAGAAGAATGCTTTACTTTGTAAAGTCAAGAAGATGAATTGATCAAAAAAATTGAGAAGTTAAGGGACTTGGTGAAGATGAAGTACATACCTGTTTCAAGTGCCCTTGTAAGTATTGAAAAAACTTCAATTATGAATCTTACACCTAGTACTCCGAAAGAAGCAAAGGAAATCCTGGTAAAGATTGAATAATAATAAAAGACACCAATAACAACAAATAATTTTTGGGAGGAAGGAAACTCTACTTGGAAAGACATCTTGTAGTGGCTTCAAGTGTCAACATCCTCAAGTTGACAATTTTCCACTCTTATGCATTCTATAAGTTTTCAAAATGTTTTTTTTTCATAAATGAAGGCATAGAATTTTTTTGGTTAATTCCATAAGGGGGAGTCAACACACTCTTCTAGATATCATTATTCACATATATATCTTAGGGGGAGTATACAAAATTTTTGTACATCCTTTGCCATTTATGTCAAAGGGGGAGAGATATTGGAAAGAATTTTTGAGAGATACTTGGAGAGATATTGAAACTTTCTGGGAAAGATATTTCGAATAAGTTATGTGTAAGGAGGAGAGAGAGAAAATGGGGAGAGAGGAAATTTTTTCCTAAACACATGTTGCCATCAATGACAAAGGGGGAGATTGTTGGAAGTTGGAAGTCTATCATTGATAATGTAGTTGGCAACATAAGCATGAGATGCATAGATTGCATGATCTAATTTTGTCCTTGATGTCAAAATTGTTATGATCATTCTAACATAGCTTGGAAGTATTTTTGATGACATATGTACAAAGAAATTTGGTCTGAAAAACATGGCTATATGATAATTTGGCTAAGTATTTCCTCTAGAAGTTTTGTGGTTCAGTGCATCAATTTTTTGGGTCCATAATTCACTACAACTTGATATATATCACTCTATGATTCTAACTAAAGTTTTGAGATCATCAAGTGTAGCTACATTAAATATTTGGTGACATTTTGCAAATTATTTTGAAAGATATGTATGACAGTGTTTAGCCCTGTATATCATAGTTATTTTTTGAACAATGTATCAGTGTGGGAGATTTTACATATCTTCATGGATAATTATTTTGTTTTGTGGTGACAAAGGTAAGTTAATAGATGTCAATTGAGTAGGAATTTTAAGGAAGATCTAGCTTTGAGGTTGCATGTTTTGTGAATTGTATGTACACATGAAGGTTTTGTGTTTAGGTTTATTTTTAGGCTGACCTAATACGTTTGGTGTTGTTTGGAGGAAAAATTATAAGTAGTTTTATCTTATGTGGGATTTATATTAGGTCCATGCCAACCTATCTTGATGGAAATTGAATTTTGAATTAAGACATAAAGTATGGATAAATTTTTTTGAGGACGACACTTAATTTTGTGTGTTACTTCTAATTAAGCCGACCTAATTGAAGTTACACTTGATATTGATATATATAGGAGATTAATTTCAAAGTTTCTGAAGATTCAAAGATGATAAATATAGGATGATGAAGAGATAATAGATTGTATGCAAGTGTTGAAAGATATATGACATACATATGGTGCTTCAACTACATGTGTGTGATGTAGAATTGAGAAGATTGTGAACAGAGTAGAGTATTGATTAAGATTAGTGTGAAGATCATTTTGTACTTCATTGGAACTATAATATGACATATCATATATGCTATTTTTTCAATTCAAATAGGCTATATATCCACCCCTTCTTTTTTCCTTTTATTTCTCTATGGGAAACGAGTTCTCTTGTACAATGAGTCCAACTAGTAGTGAGCCTTTCTATAATATACTATATTTGGATATAATATATTGTCAGCTAACTCTCACCATGGTTTTTCCCTTTTTGGGTTTTCCACATAAAAACACTTGTGTTCATTTTCCATGTGATTGTCATGTGACATTTAAATTTCTTTTATCTTGTAAAAATTAGCTCAATGTTAGTTGTCCTTGTTCAATATGCAATTTTATGTTCAATCCAAGTTGGCCTTAAAGTATTAGAAACTCTAACAATAAGGTAAAGACATTTCATATGTGGATTTATTCATCTTATATTTATATAGTATTTTGATGGTTGTAAGTTACCTTATGAAGTTAGTTAATTAAAAATTTAAAAAATAGTATCATGTGAAGTCATTTCCAAATCGATTGGTTGGGATGGCGAACTCGAGCTCTGCATGTCGAGCTAGGGCAATCGTGCCCTAGCTCGCTTTTCGTTTTGCTTGCTGCTGCGTGTGGGGGGGATTTCGACGCGTTCTGGGAGGGGGTGTTCCTGTGTTTGTGTGTGCATGTGTTCTGCTGCTGTGGGCTTCCTTTTTCTGCATTTTCTGCCTTGTTCGACTGGTGTGGAGCTGGTGTGGCCGAGGTTTGGCGAATCTCAGAGGACTGTGGGCGTCCTCTTCTGTGGCTGGCAGTGGATGCTCAGTTCTGTCCCGTGTTTTCTTGCTGGCTGCATTGGCTACGTCGTGTGGGATGTCATCTGGGGCCAGCCCTAGGTTGGACTTCCGTTCTGCGATTGGATCGATGCCTCCAGTGCCAAATGCGAGAATGATTGATAATAACTTATTCTCTTCGGATCTGGAGATGAATGATGCGGCACCGTCTGGGGGGCCTCGAATTACAAAAATTAATGGGTGTCTGGAAAGATGCAAAGAGAGACCGAAGCTGGTGATTCCGATGGAGCTGTTGGCGGATGATATTGACTATTATTCGAAGCACTCCTTTTATTGCAAGTTCATGGGATTGCGTGTCTCGTTGCAATTTTTGGAATCTTGGGCTCAGAGGACCTGGCTGCCAGTGGGGGAGATGGAAATTAGACTCCTAGCGAATAATTATTTTATGGTCTCTTTTGATTGCATGGCGGATCGGAATAGGGTTTTTGAAGGGGGGCCATATTTCTACAACCAGGTGGGTTTATTTATTAAGTCGTGGCATGCTGGGTTTAATCTGACTGAGGAGCTTCCGAGTCGGGTTCCGGTTTGGGTTAGATTACCTTGGTTTCCGGTTGAGTGTTGGCGAGATGATGTGTTGCATCTGGTGGCTTCGATGCTCGGTAAACCTATTGGGTCTTCACAACAGACGCAATTTAAAAAGGTAATGACTTTTGCCCGTATCTGTGTGGAAATCGATTTAAGTAAACCATTGCCGAACTCCGTGGAAGTAAGTGCAGGACCTTATACATGGGTGCAACAGTTGGACTATGAAACCCTACCCTTTCGGTGCCGACTTTGTCATGAATATGGACATCTGCAGCGTAGGTGCCCTAGGGGTAAGATTGTGACATCCCAGCCTTCTCAGCCTTCTCAAAATCCACCCAGGGTTGAGAAGGGGAAAGAGCCTATTCAGGGTGAAGCTACTGATGAGGATGGTTTTGTTCCTGTCAAGGCATGCAATAGGAATCGGGGGCAAAAGCGGACCTTGAGGGAGAGACAGGATGATGACACCTTTAATAGATTCGAGGTGCTAGATGATCTCAGCTAGCAGGAGGTGAATCCGGGATTGATGAATTTGGACCAGGGAGTTTTGGGTACAGGACAAGAAGGGCAACCTTTGGAGGTTGTGCGAGTTGTGCAGGATGCTGGGGGTGGGCAGATAGATTCAGATCAACATTTGATTGACCAGACTGCACAAGATTCTAGTATTGGATCTATAAAGAAAGGTGGGGGAGGATCTCCCTTGCCCCATAAAGATGATGTGGAAGTTGGAAATAGTTTTGTGTCCTCTTCTCGCTTGGGTATTCAACAAAAGGATCCAAAGAAGGGGGTTGGCGAGAAAATTCCTAAACTGGGTAGGAAAAAGGATATAGAAAAGATTAAATCAACTGGGGAAACCCTGGTTGAGTCAGGGGCAGTCAAAACCTTGGATTCACTCTTCTCTTGCCCCTAGAAATGATTGCCTTATCATGGAATGTAAGGGGCTTGAACAGCGGCCCTCAACAAAAAGTTGTTCGTGAGTTGGTTAGAAGGCATTCTCCAGATATTTGTTTTCTACAGGAGACTAAATTATCTGTTGAGAATATGTTGAGTTTGGTTCCTAAAATATGGAAATTTGGTGAGTGTCAGTGTATTGGGGCGCTTGGTGCTTCTGGGGGGGTGGCTTGCTTATGGCATCCTCGGAAGGTTTGCCCTCTTTGGTGGGTGACTTCCAGATCTTCTATTTCCTTGGTTGCCTCCTGTTTTGATACTGGTGAATGTATCCTCCTGTCTAATGTGTATGCTCCAGTGGAGTTTCAAGGAAAACAACTTCTTTGGTCCCATCTTCATTTGGTTCGTAGTCTAGTTCCTTTTCATCCTTGGATCCTAGCTGGAGACTTCAATGCTATCGTGGAACTATCAGAGAAAAGGGGTGGGATTGCTAGGTTGGAGCCTTCGGCGTTTCTTCTCAGGGATAGCATATCCGATTTAAATTTGTTTGATGTTCAGCCCAATAATGGGCATTTTACTTGGAATAATAGGAGGCCTGGAGAGGACTGTGTTGCTGAGAGACTTGATCGATTCTTGGTATCTTGCTTCTGGATTGGAGACTTGTGGTCTACGTCCTCTGAAATTCTGGATTGGAGGGGCTCTGACCATTGGCCTATCAAGCTCAGTATTACTTCCGCTCGGAGGCCTCATTCCTCGTCCTTCAAGTTCCAGCTTATGTGGTTAAGGGATGCTACTCTTTTTGACCATATGGTTGTCTGGTGGAGAATTGGAAGACCTGCTTTCAGCACAGCAATGTACATTTTTGTCAAGCTCCTCCAGTTTGTCAAATATTAGCTCAAAAGGTGGAATCGGCGTTGTTTTGGTAACATCTTTCATGAGAAGGGTGCTGCTCAAGATGAGCTGAATAATATTACACGGCTGATCCGTGAAAAAGGGGTTTCTGAGGAGCTTCTAAGGGAGGAGGCCAGGGCTTTGAAAGTGGTTGAGGAATGGGAACTACGGGAAGAGATCTATTGGAAGCAAAAGTCTCGGATTGAATGGCTGCAGGAGGGAGACAAAAATACTGCCTTTTTCTTTAACTCTGTGAAGGACAGGAGGCATGGTAATTCCACCCCCGTGTTGGTGAATGATAGGGGTGAACGTCTGGCCTCTTATCAAGATATCTCTACGGAGGCTTCACAGTATTTTGCTGCTCTATTTAGAGAAGATTCGCAAGGGGGCTCTATCGAAGAAGATCATGTTCTTTCTTGTATCCCCCAGGTGGTTTCCAGGGAAGTGAATGAGTATCTAATGAGAGAGATCTCTTTAGAGGAACTGGAAGAGATTGTGTTTCAAATGAAAAAAGGAAAGGCTCTTGGCCCAGATGGTTTCCTGATTGAGTTTTTTTAGGTATTTTGGGATATCATAAAGGTGGATCTTCTGGCAGTTGTCCAGGAGTCTCAAAAGAATAAACAGATGTTGAGAGCCCTGAACTCCACCTTCCTTGCTCTCATTCCCAAGTGTGAGAGGGCAGATAGATTAACACAGTTTCGACCTATCTCCCTTTGCAATGTGACTTACAAAATTATATCAAAGTTATTGGCTGAGAGGCTGAAGAAGTGGCTTAGAGTGCTGATTTCAGAGGAACAGAGTGGATTTGTAGCAGGTCGCCAAATTCTTGACGGGATTGTTATTGCAACAGAAACTGTTCACTCCATGGCCAACTCCAAGGAGAAGGCAATGTTCATTAAGTTGGATATGGCTAAGGCTTATGACAGGGTTAGGTGGTCTTTTTTGAGAAAGATCCTTGCTGATTTTTGGTTTTGCAAGGAGTGGATACAGTGGGTCATGAGTTGTGTGACGTCAGTGTCTTTCTCGGTGCTGATAAATGGAGATCATTCTAAACTTTTTGGGGCTTCTAGGGGTCTTCGACAAGGGGATCCTCTCTCTCCGTACCTTTTCCTTCTCTTTGTCGAAGGTCTTGGTCGTTTGTTGAAAAGAAATGTTGGATTAGGCGTCATTCAAGGGTGGCAATGGGGTGGAGATTTTCCTCCGCAGTCTCATTTACAGTTTGTTGATGATACTGCTCTGATGGGGATGGCTACAGTTAGGGAAGCTACCAATTTGAGGCAGTTGCTGGACGTGTACCTTGTGGCCTCGGGGCAATTGATTAATGAGGATAAATCCTTCATTTTTTTCTTCAATACGCCGGGACCCATCCAAAGAAGAATTGCTAACCTTTTAAGATTTCAAATTGGGGCTCTTCCCTTTAATTATCTGGGCATACCAGTCTCTGTTGGGCGTCTTCCCAAGGGTTCTTGGCAGAATATTATTGATAAGTTTTGGGTAAAAGTTAATCATTGGACCCATAGGTGGTTGTCTTTTGCTGGGCGGGTTCAGCTTCTTAATTCTGTGGTGCAGGCTCTTCCTACCTACCGAAGCATGCTTCAGGTGGCTCCAATGGGGTTCCTTAAAGAGTTGGATGCTCTTGAAAGGAAATTTTTATGGGCTGGATGTTTGTCGGCTTCCAAATGTAGCTTGGTTAGGTGGGAAGCTGTGTGTATCCCAAAGAGGTTTGGGGGTCTTGGTCTTCGTCAGGCTTCATTGTACAGTGTGGCTGTGGCTGCTAAGCTATTCTGGAGATGGTGTGTGGAGTAGGATCAACTATGGGCCAAGATTGTGTCTCATAAGTATTTCTCGGGAATTCCACGACATGACCTCCCTAGGTACCCTCTTGGGGGGAAAGGGTCTGTGATTTGGAATTCCCTTCAAAAGGGTGTGAATCTCATCAAGGAGGGTTTATTTTGGATTTGTAGACGGGGCTCCGAAGCTCTTTTTTGGTTGGATTCTTGGGATGGCTTCCCTCCTCTTATCTCTCAGTTCCCTAACTTTTTGCTGTTATGCCAAAGATTTCTTGCTGAAGGTTGGTCTAGGGTGAGTGACTTCAAGTCTTTCTCTTTTTCTGGACAGTTGGAAGTCGCTAGGTGGAAGGATCCCGCAGAGTGGCCGGTTGTGGGAATGGAGGAAGAAAGAGCAGAGCTTTACATAATTCTTTGTAGCAGACATTGTTGTTCTCTTCTAGAGGAGGATATTCTTGCCTGGACCCCTAATCAAAAGGGGATCTACTCTGTTGCTTCTGGCTATCAGGTGCTATTGGCTCAGAAAATGGATAGGGTGGAGGTGCATTGGTGGAAAAGGGTATGGAATAAGCTCTCTTGGCCAAAGTGCAATTGCTTTGTTTGGACTCTGGCTTGGAATAGGTGTTTGACATGGGATAACATTCGTAAACGTGGATTCCAGGGGCCTTCTTTCTGTGTCTTGTGTGGGAACGGGGAGGAGGATGCTGCTCACTTGTTCTTTCGATGTCCCTTTGTTATGCAACTTTGGCATATGTGGTGGGAGGTCTGGAAGCAACCTTGTGTTCATGCTTCCTCTTTGGTGGAATTCTGGGATAGTATGGGGCGACCCCCCTCTGTGGCTGCCTTCTTGCAGGATGTTTGGTATGTTGGTCCTACCTTTCTTCTTTGGCAAATCTGGCTAGAGAGGAATCGCAGGTTATTTCGTGGTATGAAAATGGTGGGTCAGCAAGTGTGGATGCATGTGTTAGGTATGATTCAAGAGTCGGTGGTGGCCAAAAGTGATGTGGTTTTTCCCTTGGGGAAAGAGGATGCTGAGTTGGTTGACAGATTGGGCCTGCAGGAGATACATTCTTCTCCCAATAGGCCAAGGAGTTGTCGGCTGCGGAAAAAGAGAGTCCAACGGGCGGGTAGGTGGTTGCCTCCTCCCGATGGGGTTCTAAAGATCAATACGGATGGATCTTCTAGAGGTAATCCTAGTCCTGCTGGGATTGGTGAAGTTGGCAGGGACTCAGCAGGTTTGGTGATATTTCTTTTCTCTATCCATGAGGGGGTGCAGACTGTTAATCTCATGGAGGGTTTGGTGATTCTTTATGCTGTGGAGCAGGCCTTTGCTCTGGGTTGGCAAAAGGTTATTTGTGAAGCTGATTCACAGGTCTTGATTTCTCTTTTGAATGAGAGGAAAGTGTCTGGTATTAATTGGCAGTTGGCCTCGGTGGTTCATCGGATTCTTCAAGTTAGCTCTAGGATGGTGGAGGTTTCTTTTGTTCATACCCCGAGGGAGTGGAATAGGGTTGCTGACTGCTTAGCCAAGTGGGCTTCTGAGCATGATGGTGACTGGAAGATTGAAGACTGGTTGCAGGTTTCCCCTGAGCTGCGGCAAGAGTTGGATCAGTTCCTTGAGGAGGATAGGAGGATTCATGTTGATAGTTGATGTTGTTTGATTGTACTGGTTCCTTTGGTTCCTGGGACTTGGGCCCTGGACTTTTGCTGTAATGTGCTCCTTTAATTTTCAATAAAGTTTTTACCCCTTTTTTTTTTAAAAAAAAAAAGTCATTTCCAAATCTATCTTTCACAATATTATTTAAATAATCAATATAATGTTTTTTTTATAAAAATGAATTGAGTAGATGATAAAAAGTGGAGGCATAAAATTGACAGATTATGAAATATTGACCTATTTTAAGTTATATATATAGAATTTTGATTTGTGAAAACAAATATTTTGGTTATATATTGCTAAATGCTCCTTCTAGGGTTTTCCAACTAAAAGGAGATATGATCAATACCAAAATGCAATGTTTACACTCAAAGATGGATGTGATATAGATGTAATATGCCTTAATTAAGTAAACTAAATGCAAAGAAATTATAAATACTATTGATTATGTATGTAAAACTAAGAAATATGAAGTGTTTGAAAACATAGTGTTGTTTGCAAAAGACCTAAAAAGATGAATAAAAATGCAAATAGAACAAAATAAAAAGCTACAAGACTTAATGTGTGCACCTATAAACCTAATGAAGACTAGAAAAAACTCTCAAAAACCTGGAAATGTTGATTTTTTGATTGACTGGGACTCATTTGCCACCCTGGGCAAATCAGTCATAGGTTAATATTTCTTCCCATAATCTAGTTTCTGTCAAATGGGTACTAGAATCTACATTCAGCTCTAGTAGGCATCTCCAATGGGACTCATTTTCCATCCATGGTGAATTAGTCATTTTTTCATTTTCTACAAATTCAAGTTTCAGATCTAGACTTTGTCACCTGCACAACACTTTTTGACAGAAACCCAAATCTGAATTTCTAAAAATGTACAAAACAACTTTAAATTTTTTGTCTAATGGGGGGTTTTCCTTGGTCAAACCCCTAATTTGGTAATCAAACCTTGAATGAACAAAATCTGCATAAAACCCTAGCCCTAAGTGTGTCTAAGACTAGGAAAATCTAAAGTATGACAAAACCCTATTCTAATGTGCTAGAATAAGATAAGCAAATGTGATTTGAATGATGCGAGACTTCAATCCAAGAAACCCTACAACATTTCAAGTGAATTTAAATGACATGCAAATGTTATGCAAACCTTAAATATGAAGGTAGAGAGAAAATGGAAGATGGAATCACTTTGAAATCAAGTCATAAGTTGTGATTTGATTGCTAGTTGCATCTCCTCAACCTAGATTTCTCCATATCAAATCTTTACTTGATGTTATATCTTGAATAAGAATTGAGCTTGAAGACCTACAAAAACCCTAGATTGATGCCCTAAAGCTTCAAATTTGTTGTATAAATTCTATTGAATCTTCTTGTGAAAGATACTTTGCTCTTGACTCTTGATTTTCCTTTGTAAAATGACTAGGAGATGTGAAAAATGACATAAAATATGTAATTATAGGCAACAATACCTAATTTTCCCATTATTTAGACCTAAGAGGTTGACATCCACTAAAAAATTGAATTAAATTGGTGAAATTCCCACTCAAAATTGAATATTTTCCCTAAAAGGGACTCATTCTCTACCCTTGGTGAATGGGTCCCACTAGAGGGGACTCATTCACCCAAGGTGGTGAATGGATCCCATAGTGGTTTTTGGAGGTGGTTTTTTAGGATACGACTATTTTGAACATTATTTGTCTGGATTTATATGATTTTCGAGTGAAATGGGCTTCTAGATAAAAAAATAATGAACATTAGGGGCCTATAAATACAATTTTTAAGAGGTGATTGGTACAAGGGTGTCTAAAATAGGACTAAGTTAGGCCACAAATTGTACTTTCTATAAAGGAGTACAATTTTTGTGTCCAAAGTTAGCCCCCACTTTAGTTCCCATATGACTCTACATGCATATGTAAGCTAAAGGACTCTAAATAGTATAATTTATTGCACAAAAGGATACTCATGGAAAAGACGGGAGAATGAAGGCCCCAGTGTAGTTATCTGAAAAACCACAACATTAGTAATCGCATCCTACAACACAAATTCGTTAGTTGTCCAAAAATCCTTTTATCTATCTTCTAGAAATCAAATTCAAGGGTAGATGTATGCCCCCCTTGACAGTATGGTGCACTGCATGCTTCTATAGGTGTGGTTCCTCAAGCATAATACATGCACAAGGCTTGTTAGTTTCCCATGTGCTATAGTCATAGGATATCCATGATCCTTCAACTATCCTCTATGACACTTGTGGTAGTATGGAGACTTGTATTTTTGGAGGGTGATATTTGAATAGCTAAAGAGGACGAGATCCTTTGGAGACCATATCTACTCACACTATAGTGGCTAGATCCCATAGGACAGTTGAGGAGGATGCAAATGGATAGATTTTTGGCTGTCAGCATGACTATGTAGTATGTCCTTTTTATTATGGTTGAGTCATGTGACAGTTTGGGTAGGTGCAGACACCACCTATGTTGTGCCCCTTTATCAAGAGATCAGTGTAGAGTGCCTGAAGCCTAGGTGATACTATATGGCTCACTATAGACCATGTTGTCTAGAGTGACTCTAATGATTTAGATAATGATCGACCACCAGTCTGTTACATTGATGATATCAGTAGCACAAATGAGCATGAGGAGTGGTGGTCAGCAACATGACCAAATCCTATATTTCTGATGAATGTCCCTATAGGTGATGTTGGACCAGCACAAAATGAGGGAGACGAGGCAAAGGATAGGGTTGAGGATGTGTGATATGGGGAAGAAAATATATTTACTGATGTTATAGATGATGAATATGATTCAGAAGTCGATCCTAACTATGAGGGCTCAGATGGAGGAGAGGAGGATGAGGATGAGGAGTATGAGGAGCCTCCCCTGAGCGAGGGTGATAAGGTAGCAGTTAAGCATCGACACGGGTAGGGAGAGTCCTCACACACTCATGTGATCAGATCATGTGCAGTAGCTATAGTAGATATCGGTACCCATGATCGTGGAGAGGCTAGCACATCCTCCATGCCCCCCAGAGAAGATGAGGTCGATATCCCTCAACCTGTTGGAGATATAGGTGATGATATTTGATTTTATGCATGTACTATAGTGTTTATGCTTTATATATATATACATATATATGTCATGATGATGTGTATTGATTGTGTATTGTTTCTACCTTGCAAGTATGATGAAAGACTAGTGAGAGTTCTATTGTTAGGCTACGACAGAGATATTACCTACATCCATCAATGAGGAGGAGATGGACCCTGATTACGTGGCCCCACTGATTGTGGAGGAGGTTCCAGAGTCACTCAAACCTTTCGCTAGGCTATTGGCAGCTTATGAGAGTGTGAGGAGATGACTTCATTGAGCTAATACCACAAGACATTCATCCCAGACTCCAGTAGAGGTGGAGAGGCTGCATGCAGAGATATCATGACTATGGGCAGAGAGGTATCATATAGCATAGGAGTGTCATGTGGTGCTTGGGTGAGTATAGGGTCTATATTTTTCACTTAGAGCCAATGGATTATGATCACGATCACACACATGACCGTCTCACAATGTCTAGGTACCAAATCACAAACACTAGATCTCGAGGGGTCTAGTTCTCACAGACCTTGGTGATTTTGTATACTATGATGAGATGTACATAAAACTTTGGATATATATATATATATATATATATATATATATATATGAGCATTTTAAGTTTTACATTATGTCTTAATTTGTTTGAATGGAAATGCGATTAATTAAAAATAACTTATAAAATTATTTTTAAAATGTCTACATGATTTAACATGATTGATGTGATCTAATGTAAAACATATTCCAGTTCCACTTTAGATACAACATTGTTATTCGGAGGAGGGTATGTTAAATTAGATACACCTATAATTCATATAAGGATCAAATTTAACATAACTCAAGAGTGAATTATATGGAACCTAAAGTAATTATAAAATAACTTAAATAATTACCTTAGTGTTCAAGACAGACACATGGTCAGTTGTCAAGAACAAAGTAATGTGAAAGTATTTAGAATGTAACCAAATAACTTTAGACAACACTACTTTATCTTTTATACTATTCAAAGAGACTAGAAGTAATACCATCATAGATGCATGACATGCATGGTTTCCTTAAGGGCTGTGCCATCTAATTATGTTAACATGTATGCACCAAACCCAAAATATTTATCAACAATGTGAGGTCCTAACCAATTAGAATTGAATTTGTCGTGTTTGTTTGGGTCAACATTGACATTGTGTTGATAAGCAGATAGAACTAAGTCACGCTTTTGGAATGATTGAGGGATAAAATTAAGGTTGTAATGATAATGTTTTCATTTGTAATAAGCTTGAAGATGTTCAAGAGTGTTAATTCATTGTTCATCAAGCATCTCAAGCTAATGTAATTGTTGTATCTTATAATGTGGTTTATTAACAAGTCCTTGAAGAAAAATTCTTAGTGTCGGGATTTCTAACTCTAAGGGCATTATTGATTCACTACCATAGACCAAATTATAAGGTGTAGTGCTTATGGAAGATCGAACACTTGTACGATAAGCCCAAAGTGCATAATGTAATTGTGTGTGCCAATCCCTATGATTTTTGTTAACAGTTTTCTTCAAAATTTGTTAAAGAACTTTATTAGTTGATTTAGCTTGACAATTGGATTGCGGGTAATAAGGTGTCGAGAAACAATGTTGGATATTAAAGGTCTCCAAAAATTTCTTCACTTCATTATCCTTAAATGGTGTAACACTATTAGACACTAATGCAGAAGGAAATCTAAAGTGAGCAATAATGTGTTCCGAAATGAAATGACATATTACCTTAGCCATGATAGATCAAAGAGGAATAGCCTCTACCCATTTTGTGAAATAATCAGTTGCAATGATAATAAAGGTATGTCTGGTGGAAGAGCGAGGTGAAATTTTTCCTATAATTTCCAATCCCCAAATTGCAAAAGGCCATATTGGAAGTTGAGTTTGAATTTCACTAGCAGGAGCATGATGCAAATTGCTATGTTCTTGACATTTATGATATTTGCAAACATAGTAAAAGCAGTCATGTTCCATGTTGTGCCAATAATACCCAATATGTATAAGTTTTTGAACCAATGTTTGCCCTCCAAAATTTCCACCACAAGCACCCTCATGGGCTTGGTGAAGTGCTAGAGTTATCTTGGATTTGTTTAAGCATTGAAGTAAGATACCATTGAATCATCGTCAATATAGCACATCAACAAGGATGACATATTTAGATGAAATCTTTCTTATATGAGCATAGAGGTTTTTAGTTTTTGGCTTTGAAAATGTACCATTTTTCAAATAGTTGAATATGGCATCATACCATTCACTCGAGGTTTCCTCATCTGTTGTTAAAACCTCATCTGTGTGGACGTTAATTGAGGGTTTCATAATAGGGTGGATAGTGAATGTGAAATATTTTGAATAATCTTGATCGGAGATAAGAGAAGTAGCATTGGCCATTGCATCCACAAGTCCATTATCTTTGTGTGGGATGTTATCAATGGTAAATGTTTGAAACTTCTCTAACAAGTGCATGATAAGATCTTTGTACTTGGATAATTTTTCATTTTTAGCTTGGTATGAACCATTCATTTTTTTAATTACTAATTGTGTGTCACCAAAGATCTTAATATCTTTGACACCCATGACTAGAGTAGCATGTAACCCAACAATTAACGCCTCATATTCGTTGGTGTTATTGGTACATAGGAAATTTACTTGATAGGACAAGGGAATAGGATTTCCTGTAGGTGGGATTAATATAAACCTAGCACTAAAGCCTATTATACACTTAAATCCATCAAAATAGAGTTCTGATAAAGGTGATCCCACAATAGGGGTTTACAATTTTTGGCCAAACTAGACACTGAAATATTCTTTTTTAAGTAAATCTTCACTTTCGGGCACCTATAGTGGCTAAACCGTGAGGAATTTGAAGATGATGCAAACTAGAGTTTCATGACATTTTGTCTTTAGATTCTAAATATATATTTTTTAAAAAATTTGAATCAAATTGCACTTCTTTTTCCATCTCCCTCAAAAACTTTATTTTTTCATAAAACAACATTTTGAAAAATAGCGCTTATATGTAATAATTTTTTTCCATGAAGGATAAAATTCTAATTTCTTCAAATTTAGATTTGCAACTCTAATATCTAGTGCTTCCACTTGGTTAGATATTTTTTTATTGAATATTTTTTCTTTAATCAAGTTTTGAAGTCAAACCAATTACAATTCAGACATAGCATGACCATATAGCGTAATTTTTTTATATGTATCAAAATTCAAATTATTTTTGTTGGATCAAGGACTTCAATATCCGGTGCACTCATATTTTTCAAATTTTTTTTATAATCTTCTATTTTTCCACATGTGTAGAATAGAGAGCTTGATTTCAGTGAAAAACCTACATTCACAAGAAATAAAAAATGATTATAATAATAAAATTAAATTTATTTAAAATTATAATTTTTGGGAAGCTTATAATAAGAACTACATACTTAAAAAAAATAAAATTAAATGAATTTATTTAATCCCCCAAAAGGTAAATCAAAAGTGGTTTTTTATCAGCATTTTGATAGGTGTAAAGGAGACTCTATTATAGGTATCGTTTAAAACTAGCGGAGTTCTATCCAATGGGTTTTGATCTAAGGTAGTTTGATGAAACCCTCTTCAATTGGAATGATTTAAATGGAAATTTTTAAGGCTTAAATAATTATATTTTCTAAAAATATGTGATTTCAGCAAAAATCAAATTCTCCTAGAAATTGTAAACCAGCTTTGTGGGATCACCCATATGTTAATGGCAAGTTGTAACACACTATCATTAGGAAAAGAGTGATTGCTAGGTAATGTGAGAGGAGAAGGAGAATCAGCTAAGTGGTCGATCAAGGCTTGGACTTTGATTGCTTTTTGTGAAACAAACTTAAGGTCAAACTCAGTCAACAACATTACCCATTTAGCGAGACATTCTTATAGGTCTATTTTATTGAAAAGGTGTTTGCTCAGAGGATCAAATTTTGTCATGGCCTATATTTGAGCATTTATTAAATAATGTTGCAACTTACTAGTAGCGAATACAAGAGCAAAACATTATTTTTTGAATGGTGTGTATCGAGTTTCGTAATTAATTAAGGTTCAACTAATGTAATAAACATGATGTTCTTTTCTATTATCATCTTGTTGAGCCAACAATATTGCAAGAGCATGGGTTGACACGGTTATAAAGAATAAATGGTTTTTTTGGCATAGGAGGTTGTAAAACAGGTGGAGTTGCAAGGTATTCCTTCAAACTCTTAAAGTCCTATTTACAATTTTTGTTCCAATCAAAATGTACATCCTTCTTGAGGAGGTGTGTGAAAGGTAAAGTTTGATCAACTAGGGAGGTGACAAAATGACGGATAGCTTGAATTCATCCTTGTAATGTGTGCAATTTAGAAATATTTCAAGGAGGTGGCATATTGATTATAGCATCAATTTTCTTGGTGTCCACCTCAATGCCTCTGTGATATATGATGAACTCTAAGAGATTACCACTATCTACTCTGAAGAAACACTTTTTCGGATTGAGTCTTGTGTTATATTTATGTATGTGTTCAAATATTTGTCGAAGAACATTCACATTGTCTTGTCTTGTTAAGGATTTTTCAAGGATGTCATCAACATAATCTTCCAAGATTTTATGTATATAATCCTCGAATATCAATGTCATTTCTCTTTGATAAGTGGCACCTGCATTCTTTAATCCAAAAGGAATCATGACCAAGCAAAATGTTCCCCAAATGGTTGTGAATGCTATCTTGTATTGATCTTGTGGGTTTATGAAAATTTGATTATAACCAGAAAATCCATCCATGAATGATAGCAAAGCATGTCCAGCTATTGAATCCATGATCATGTCTATATTAGGAATAGTAAAATTGTCTTTTAAGGAAGCTTTATTCAAGTCACGAAATTTTGTGAATATCCAAATATGATTATCAGGTTTAGC
Organism: Sequoia sempervirens; assembly: GCA_007258455.2. NCBI lineage: Eukaryota > Viridiplantae > Streptophyta > Pinopsida > Cupressales > Cupressaceae > Sequoia > Sequoia sempervirens. The sequence goes on from VDFB02338372.1 coordinate 12,433,555, forward strand.
AATTACGACAATGTTCGAGATCTGAGGGGAATAATCAATAGGTCGAATAAAACCTACCTTAGGGAGTTTCTCAAGTTCTCCTTTAACATGCAAGACTATCTTAGGAATCATTTTGTGTATCTTTTATAGAATAGGATTAGAATTTTCAACAAGAACAATGTTATGCGTGACTATTTTTCAGGTCTATGCTTGGCATATCAGAATATTTCCAAGAATTTTTTAGGAAAATCATGAAGTAAAGTTGTAGTGTTTTCTTGTTCTTCATCCTCAAGGCACTTCCCAATCTTAATAACTTTTTATTTATCATCAATATCCATTATAACATCAAGTGTATCTCCTAAGGGGAGTGCATTAGGCTTAGGAATTTTAGGATCATATGTTTCTTCATGAATATCACTGTAATTTTGCATGGTGCTTATCATGGCACAAGTAACTTTTCTTGTGGAAGAAGACGATTTATCAAAAGCTCCTAATAGTTGCTTTAATGCTTCATCACTTTCAACATACTCCCAGCATGGTGGTGAATCCATGTCAATAAATTAATGATTCTTTTTAATGTAGGATTAATTCTTGGTTTACATGAGATGGTGTTGATGTTGAGAGATGGATGTTGAGTTGCTTTTGTTGTGTTAGAAAAAGAATATCCCAAACCAGTCTTTTTCTCTTGTGTGTTAGGTTCAATAGGGATACGGATTCCTTGTTCATTCTTTCCACATCCTTTACCATTATATCCCAATTGTTTTACAAGTTCATAACCCCAACCATAAAGTCATTCCATTTCCATTGGATCAGGTGGGTCCGGATAATCTATCTCATCAAAAAAAATAGTGTAAGTAGTATTTTCTACCAAAGTAGATGAGGTAAATGTTGGGGAGGATTTTTCCAAATTCTGAGTTTTCATAACCATTAATTGTTCTTTTTTTTCATCCTCTTTTTGTGTGATTATGTATTCATCCATGCATGAAAGTGTGAATTCTAAGGTACCCCAATCATCACCTAATAATTTAGAAATATATTTTGCATCTTGTTTATCAGTCTCTAGAGGTGCTATGTGAGATGTTGGACTTAAAGTATTTAGAGGAATCAATGTTCCTTTTTCAAGTTGTAAGCAACTTTTAGACTTGGGGTCTATTGCAACTTGATAAATTTTGTTGTTATAGACATATTTCATTACTCGATGGAGGGTTGAAGGTACCACATGCATCTCATGAATCCATGGCCTTCCCAAAAGAAGATTTTATGCAAGATCATAGGACATGACATGAATAGGAGTTTGCAAGGTGACTAGAATCCGACTATGATAGGTAAAGTGATTACACCAAGCAATTGCTTTATAGTATTGTTGAATCCCCTAATGGATAAATAATCAGGTTTAATTTGTGATTTATCCACATGTAACCTATCAAGAATTTTGACACTACACACATTAAGGGAGGAACCATTATCTATAAGGGTTCATTTGATGTCTATGGTATTATATTGAGAAATTATCATAAAGGCTTCATTTTGCTTCCTTCATTCTAATGGAGGGAGCTCATGCTAATGAAAGGTAATGTCTACATTCATTTTATTCATTCCTTGCACAAGAGTTGCCACATCAGTTGCATTTGTACCAGCAGGAACCACTATTTGTTGTAGTTTGGAGCAAAGAATGATAGCTTGAGGAATTTTGAAGAAGATCCCAAAGGGAGATTTTGGCAGGAGTGCTCTTAAGTTGCTCAACAAGATCATACTCTCATAATTGGGGAGCACTAGGAAATGTGGTATTACGAAAAGGTAAGCAAGTAGGGGTTAGTTGTGGTGGTTGTGGATTATTTTGAGTGTAATGTGTGCGGGAAACAACATCATGTATAGGTGGGTAAAGGGTAAACTTAGGTTTAGGTAGGGTTTGAGGTTGATGTGGAGGATAAAGAACAATTTGAGGTTGAATGACATTGACATCTTGTGTTTTAGGTTTCTCACAACAAAACTTAGTGGATGGCTTAAATTGTGAGATGAAGTCCTCAAGGGATTCATCTGACATATCAAATTCATCACTACTAAAAGGTTTGGGAAATGGTTTGTCATTAATAGGTTTAGGTTTGTCATCACAAGCCTTGGATGAACTTTGTGAGAGGAAACCTTGTAAGGCTTCGTCTAACCTATCCAAGTCATCACTACTAAGAGGTTTGGATGAGATCATTTTCCTAAAGTGTATCATTGTTTTGAGTGGTTCATCAGTTTGTTTGATGCTTTTGTTTGTGTTTTCTAATGAATTTGTTCAAAATGAACTAGGAAGTAATGCTAAAAATGAGCATTGTAAAAATCTAATGCTATCTATAAATGCCATGAAAGGAAATGATGCTTATGAAAATGAGTGGAATATAATAGAAAATAGCTAAACTGAAATAGAAAAGGAACTATAACAAACAAAAAACTGTAAAAAAGGAAACTAAATTCTAGAAATAATGATGCAAAAAGTGTACTGGGACTAATTCGCCCAGGGTAACGAATGAGTCCCAGGAGAGATATTTTTAAGTTTTTTCTATTTTGTTTTACTTTTTCCTATGTGTTTAGTTCTATACAATGCAAACAAGTAATATAAATGCATAATTTTGTGATGATTTTGATAAAATATAATGCAATAATGACCTCTAAATGATATTTTCACTAATGCAATTATGGTAAGCCCTGGGATGCAAAAACAATGCAAAAGCCAATGCAATGAGTCCTAGGATGTAAATGCATATGTAAATCGGAAAGATTATGTTCAATATATAGGTTCCCCAAAATGAAAACAAAGATTTTCATTACCTAATGCTATATGCTCCTAGGGATTTCCACCTAAAAGGAGATATGATTGGTACAAAAATTCAATGTTTACACTAAAAGAGGGATGTGAAATAGATGTAATATTCCCAAATGAAGTAAACTAAATGCAAAGAACTGATAAATACTATTGATTATGTATGAAAAATAATAAATATGAAGTGTTTGAAAACATAGTGTTGTTTGCAAAATACCTAAAAAGATGAATAAAAATGCAAATAGAATAGAGCAAAAAGCTACTAGACTTAATGTGTGCACCTATAAACTAATGAATACTAGAAAGACTCTAAAAAACTTGAAATGTTGAATTTTTGACTGACTAGGACTCATTTGCCACCCTGGGCGAATTAGTCCTGAGTCAGGGTTTCTACCATAATCTGATTTCTATCAAATGGGTACTAGAATTTTCATTGAGCTTTGATAGGAATCTCTAGTGGGACTCATTTTCCATCCATGGTGAATCAATCCTTTTTCTATTTTTCACAAATTCAAGTTTCAGATCTGCACTTTGTCACTTGCATAACACTTTTTGATGGAAACCCGGATCTAAATTTTTGAAAATACCTACAAAAAAACTTTAAATTTGTTGTCTAATGGGGATTTTTCCTTGGTCAAACCCCTAATTTGGTAATCAAACCTTGAATCAAAAAAATCTGCATAAAACTATAGCCCTAATTGTGTCTAAGACTAGGAAAATTTGAAGTATGAAAAACCCTATTCTAATGTGCTAGGATAAGATAAGAAAATGTGATTTCAATGATGCAAGACTTCAATCCAAGAAACCCTACAAAATTTCAAGTGAATGTAAATGACATGCAAATATTATGCAAACCTTAAATCTAAAGATAGAGAGAAAATGGAAAATGGAATCACCTTGAAATCAAGTCATAAGGTATGAATTGATGGCTAGTTGCATCTCCTCAACCTATATTTCTTCATGATTCTCCATAGGCATCCATGATGAACTTTTTTCAATGTTATATCTTGAATAAGAAGTGAGCTTGAAGACCTACAAAAACCCTAGTTTGCTACCCTAAAGCTTCAACTTCGATGTAGAAATGCTATTGAATCTTCTTGTGAAAGATACTTTTCTCTTGACTCTTGATTTTGCTTTGTAAAATGACTAGGAGATGTGAAAAATGACATAAAATGTGTATTTATAGGCAACAATACCTAATTTTCCCATTGTTTAGACCTAAGAGGCTGACATCCACTGAAAAATTGAATTAAATTGGTGAAATTTGCACTTAAAATTGAATTTTGTCCCAAAAGGGACTCATTCGCCACCCTTGGCAAATGGGTCCCACCAGAGGGGACTCATTCACCCAAGGTGGCGAATGGGTCCCACTAGTGGATTTTAGAGGTGGATTTTCAGGATATGACTATTTTGAACATTATTTGTTAGGATTTATATGATTTTAGAGTGAAATGGGCCTCTAGATCAAAAATAATGAATAATGGGGGCCTATAAATGTAGTTTTTAAGAGGTGATTGGTGCAAGGTTTTCTAGAATAAGACTAAGTTAGGCCACACATTGTACTTTCTACAAAGGCATACAATTTCCATGTCCACAATTTGTTTTAATACAAATAGTAATTTATCATAAATAAGTAAATATTATTGAGTAAGTCTTATTAAAATTTAATACTTATGATGAGATATAGTTACTATGTTAATGATTATTTCTAATTAATATAAGTGAATAGTGAAAATCATGTTTCTTTGGTTATCTATTCTTCTTTGTAGGAGATCACAGCTCCTTCCCAAGATTTTCTACCTGTTAAAATGAATCACCCTCATACATACATGAGAGAAGCACAAAAACTATTCTACCAAATATCTAAGATGATATTGCAAAATCCAAATGCTAAAATACATAGTGTATAGGCCATTTAAATGTGTGAGAAATGAAACGAGTGAAAAAATACCTAATACAAGAAAAATACCTAAATAATTATACCTAAGTTAAAACTTAACACTAACACCCCTTTTAAGTGCAAACTTAGGGAGATTATTATGAAAAATGAAATGAAAGATGGATCATGGCTACAAGGCCATGTTAGGTACCCATTTACTATTGCTATGCAATGCAATCTATCACAACCGGAGAGAAGGAGAAAAACCTTGTGGGAGAAAAATCCTTTCCAAAGGAAAGAAAAAAAGGTTGAAAAAGTGAAAGGAGGAGGACTTCACAAGACCCCCAAGAATTTAACTCCCATCACTGATCTCAGTAAAATACAAAAAGAGAGAGACTATGTACCCCCCATAGAAAAGAGTAGAAATACTAAAGAAACTCTTGTTCTAATCCTAGAAGTCTAAAGAATATCCCATGTCTACCAACAATGTTCTTCCCTTTAGGGAGAAACAACCACTGATCTTGGAGAAACTCCAACTCTAAAATAGGAGAAGAGAAAGGAAGAATCAACATGAAAGATTCCTTTGAAAACTATCTTGGTGCCTCCATGTAACCAAATGTCACATCATGATTAGGCACAACCTCAACTAAAGAAGGTGGATCAACAAGACCATGTGGAAAATATGAAGCAACAATCTTCAAAGATGCAAATCATGTGACAGTATTGTAAATACTCTCATAAAAAAGAAGTGATATACCCTCGAATGCATCATCCAAATCAGAAATGTGAGATTCACAAGACAACTTTACATGACCTATCAAGTGATTATCCTGGACAAAGAATGATCTGAAGGATCAAAAACATCCTCTTGTGATGAAGAACCAACCTCTGAAGTAATAGGAGATGAATCAACATAGGGTGAAGAATTTCAAAGTTCAAACGACTAATCTCTCTTGAGAAATTGCTATCAACACAAGTAAGAGGGGTGTGAGGCTCATAATTAGATTATCATCAACAAAATGAGAAAATGCATAGAGACAAGACTCATTATTAGCTTCACCAACAGCAATGACTTTTCCAGTATCAGCCTCCCTAATAAAAACAAAATTTGTAGTGAACTCTACAGTCTTAGGTACCTAATCATGAGTAATTTGATAGATGGAAAGTAGATTTGTGTTCAAATCAAGAATACATAGTACATATCTAAAACAACCATCACCAATATCAACAATGTCTATCCTTGCAACATCCAAAAACTTGCAATCTCCTAATAAAATCTTAGAAGTATTAGTAGGATGAAGACCCAAAAAGGATAGGGAGTAAAACCCATGTGATGAGATGCTCCTAAATCCAAAAACCATCTACCACAACCAGAATGAACTATAGAAGTCACTAATGCATGTTATTTGAGTTCATATTCTTTAAATTTCATTCCATTTGCAAATATTGCATTCCCTAACTATTTAGGTTTGGATGAAGGTAAAGGTGATGCAAATGGAGAGGCTAGAGGAGTCACACATGAGGGCAATAGAATATTGTTCTTCTGAAGAAGATGTGAAAGCTCATCAATATTCTTCGTACAATAGTGGCATTCATCATGACCTTTCTTCTTGCAATACACACAACTAAACTTCTCCTTCTTAGGTTTATCCTCTTTTGAAGAGATCGACTCATTAGACTCTGTCTTAGCCTTAGTTTTCTTCTTCCCTTTGCTCTGAGATGCTTGTGCAACTAATGCATGATTCGTAGATACCCCCTCTAACTGGGTAAGTTTGGCTTGCTTCATCATCAAACGATCACAAAATGTCTCAAAAGAAGGTATTTTGAATGCATTTCTCAAAGCATCCATGGTGGAGTAGAAGGTAGAAGAAAAAAATCTAGATGGACCTCTTAGTTTAGAAAAAATCATAAAAATGGACTCCTTATTAGTTTTATCCATCCCACATCCCACCAATTATGACCTCATAGATTTGAACTTGACTAAGACATCATCAATGGAAGGAAATGCATTAGGGGGAAGAGAAGTTAATTCTACCTCTAGTTGCAAAGCACGTAACTCACTGATCTAACCAAATAGGTTTTCAAACTCATCCCATACCTCCTTGGATGTATTATATGCCTCAATGTGGAAAAGAAGACTTTCAAAAACATGCAAAGCTATCAGAACCATAGCTTTGTCACACTTGTTTCTGTGAGAAAATATTTCATACTCCCTAGTAAAAGTGGGTTGTTTATCATTCATTATGGACCAAAAACCATTAGATTGGAAAAACCTACGCATTTTAATCTTCAAGGTATGATAATTATTGGGGTTAAATGTTCAACTAAATCAGAAGTAGCCATGACAACAATTTGCACCAAAAGCAAGTGAAATACACCAAACTGATAGAATTGAAACCTCCAAAAATATCAACCAATGCAACATGTCGAGATTTATATTTTCAACATCCAAAAATAATACTCAAGAATTAAAAAGGATTGAATATGTACCTCAATCTCAAAAAAAATGCAAAAAAAATTAACCACCTTAGGTAGTGTTTTGTGGTGGGTTCATATGTGAAATCACCAAGCCAAATCTCCAAATCAACTCGCCAAGCACACAAGCCACCACACAAAGCATATAAGCACTTCACATGTCTAGTATGAGCACTGGAGTATATAAATGCCAAAAAGGAACCTTCATAGTAAATGTGCGATAAATTTTGTAGCAATCCACTTTCTAGATGGGCCCACCTCCACTTCTACACAACTTTGAAACCATAAATATTTAGGGGAAAACTTAGGAGAGCAACAATCTTTTCCCAAACATCATACTCCATCTTTGGATAGCAATAAGGATCTTTGTAGAGTGGAGAATAGTAAATATCATCAACACCAATGACCATACATAGGTCAATCTTCACACCTAGATCATTTCCACGCATACAGCGTGGATAAACACATTTTAGTTTTTAGATTGCAACCCAAGGAATAGGTGCTAACTACATATACATCTTGTTCCTTCTCAAATTGTCATGCCTTGGTAGAATACATGGGTTAGTGGCTTTAATTAGCCCCCAAAACAGAAGCATCCAACTCTAAATTTTTCCTTTCGATGAAAATTGAGCCTCTCCTTCATAATTGCCCAGTTTTCAATGGAAAATCAACTCTTCCAATACACAAATTCGTGCCTCCCCACCACAAAATTAGGTTGCCTATGGATAAAATTAAACCTCTCAACAAAATTCAGGCATGTTATCTCAAAGAGAAGTAACAATATAGTAGAATAGTCACAAAAATCATGCAACAAAGGGATTTTGACATGGCTCCAAATGATTTCAATGCACCATACATAGATTACACATCTTGCAAAAACTAGATTGCACCTTCACTTTATTAAAATCACCGTAAAGGTGAAATAGAAATTTAAAGAAAAAATTCAAATGCCAAAAAAATTATGGGAAAAAAAATTGTCTAGATCTCCTCAGCAGAAACTCTATAGGAAGGTGAACAAGAGGAGGAGCTCTGATACCATGTAGGAGATGACAACTCCTTCCCAGGATCCTCAACCTGGAAAAAAAAATCACCCTTACACATACACAAAAGAAGCATAAAAATATTCTACCAAATATCCAAGATGATATTAAAAAATCTAAATGCTAAAATGCATAGTGTATAGGCCTTTTAAAGGTGTGAAAAATGAGATGGGTGAAAAACTACCCGATACGGGAAAACTACCTAAATAATTATCCCTAAGTTAAAATTTATCTCTAACATTCTTCTATTTGAAATGTGCATTGAGTGTGTAGGTATATTCTAAATTTGACCAATGGGAGAATGAGAGATCAATAAATAAGTTAGTTTGCCTTCCTAGTTCACCTAGTGTAGTAATGGAAAATTGATTATATTTTCTAATGACACCATTCATCTTAGTCCATGGAAGGACTATCACCCCTAGGAGTTGTATTACTTAAATTTACTTGATTTAAATGTGTTTTAATGTTTTAAGGTTCTTTTATTCCTTTTTAAGTGCAAACTCATGTGGTCATGGAGTGCAAACCTTATTAAAAAAGTTTAGCAAATCATTATTATCAAATTTCTAAAAGAATGGAAAAATATCTCACAATTAGCAAAGCATTAGTGGTGTAAACACATATTGAATCCATCAACATTTATTAAATTAAATGCATATAATTATATGGAAAGTAACTAAATTTAGTGTTTGAAAACATAAAAAGCCTAGAAAAAATGAGTAAATTTTGGTATATATTGTATTCATAATTGACTCTCCATGGTTTCTAATGTTCCCAACCCTTTACAAAGAGTTGTAAATACATATAAATGGGCACATTTAAATGGGGAGACCAAAGTCCATTCCCTCCAAAATCACTAAACGATAAATTACTTTAAAATATGAAGGGTCACTTTGACATTTCTTTTCATATTATATTCATCTATTGTAAATCATTTAAATTTTGATGAGTAGATGCATGTCATAAGACTTGTACAGGGACTTCCAAAGTTTCCTTCACCTTTTAAAGATCTCTTTAGCTATTAAAAAATCTATTATGTATCTATGGATCCCAACTAAACTGACATGGTTATGTTTCCTCCTTTCCGTTTTTAATCCACATTCTTTTTATATATGTATCTTGTGTTTAATAATAATGAAGCATTAAATTCATGTAAAATAATGTTAGTTCCATTATTAAAAAGTAATTTTAATTCCTTAAAAGATATTTATAGAGTATAAAGTCAGTTTTACACAATTAATATTTTAAAAAATAATAAAGGTTTAATTAAACATTTTTATAATTGCTAATGTTCAACACTTTCAAAATTTTGACCCCTAAATGCTAAAATATTTAAAATGAGTCATTTCACTATTCTAATACATTTTAGGTTCCAAATTGGAAAGTTTTCATATTTTATTTCAAATTTCAAACTCAGTTTGTGTTTTACAAGTATATTGCAAGTTACCTAAATGATTGAACTTCTAGCCTGCAATCATACTTCAAACTCCAGTCACAATTTACATAAAATTTATAATTTACAAAAATGATTGATCTTCCAACTTACAGTATACAATGATGATTTTACATTTGATTTGTAATAAAAGATATATAAAATCGATAATGTCCAATTTCACACAAAATTATGTCATTATCAATATATAATTACATTAAAATTTTCTTTCAAAATAAACATAAAACTAAATAAAAACTAGCATATATGTCTTAAATGTAATTTATATATAATACATTGATATATATCTTATTATTATATTATTATTATTATGGTATTATACTATTTTATTATTTATTAATACTATTACTATTATATTATAATGTTATATTATTATAATCTTATATTATTGTTAGTATTACATTATTAAAAATCTACTATTATTAAAATGATTTTTGTTTTTTTTAAATGTTTTTATTTCTTATTTTTCTCTAAACTATGTTTGTTTTTGTGTTTATTAATTATTAAAAATGTATTATTATTAAAATATATATATTTATTTATAAATATACATAGTACTATTGTTCTTTAACTCATTCTTTAATTAATTATTTATTAATAAGTTGGTTTTGAACCAAATTTTATGTTTCTCCAACATGTAAAATAGTTAACTTTAAAAATTGTAAAAATTATTTTTCTTGAAGATAATTGGCTAAGAAGTTTGGGGTATTATGGGCTAATTTGTAGGGAAAGCAAGGTAAACTATTTTTTTAACATTTAATTTAATTTTTTTCATTTTTTCCTTTATAAAATTATTTCATTAAATCTTTTTAAAATCACTAAAATATGAGAATAGCTCCAAAATTTTATTCATCTAATATTTATTTCAAATCTTATTCTTAATATTAATTTATAGATTTTTTTGTAATGTCACTTTATATATTTTTTGTAATGTCACTCTATAATTCTGTATTGTTAAGGTTAGGGTTAGGACCATAGGTATGTATAGTTTACAACCATAGTTAGGGTTAGAGATACGTCTAGAATTACCATAATGCTTTAGAATTTATTGTTAGAGTTAGGGTTAGGGTTAGGGTTAGGGTTAGGTCATGCAAAGAACTAATTAAGAATACTAAAACACTATAATTAACAAAACTTATATTTTTTTTTTCCAAATCTAGAAAATAATAATTACAATACTATAAAGGCAAGTACTAGCCACTACGTGACACTTATTTTTTTCTAAAATCTGTTTGTTTTTGTGACGAATTGTGTTAGCGTCTTATAAACACCGTACTCATTTAATAATAATAATAATAATAATAATAAATCTTATTGCTTTTTATACAATAAAATATATTTTTTCTTTTTATGTTTTATAAATCACTCAACAAAAATTTAAATAATGCTCCATACAATGTGCAACGTAAATACTTATGGCGATTATATAATTAATATAAAGTACTCGCCAAAGTAATCTTAATTGCCACAAATAATCTTAAATTTAAAACTTCAACGCAATCTAACAATTGTTATTATTATAAGTATGAAAATAGTCGTCCGTAAAGTATTGTGATAATGACATGATATATAAATAATTGATTTTGTGGTCCTCCGTATGGTTGAGCCCAACACATCAGGAAAGTAGTTTTGTCAACATTTAAACTTTATCTCCCCCTTGTAAATCAGCTTTAGTCGCCATGAGTTGAACGATGTCATTTTCTGTTTTTAAACGAAACCTCTTTTTGTGCGGAGGAACTTTCTAGTCTTTAATAGTGCAAATCTTTAACCAAATTTTGAATTAATAATACTATAAACATGATCTAATAATCCAAAATTTTAACTTAATAACTTAGTCTAGATTTTAATGAATTTTTATTTTATAAAGAATACAAATATTTGTAGAGCATATAGATTATGGTATAGATTTTTTAATTTGTAAACGGAAGTATGATTGAAATAGGTTTTCAAATACATAGTATATATAAATTTTGAATTTATTATAAATTTTTTTTTTAATTTTTATATGTAGTTATTAAAATTTACAAAAATAATTAAATAAATGGTATTAAGTGTTTAATAATATTGTTAAAGAAAATAAAAATACTGTTAAATATAAAAATGATTAGAAGCAAGAAGTGATGAGGAAATAAATAGATATAGGTAAAGTGAAAAGGGTGTAGTGTCCAAAGAAATTTATAAATATTTTTAGTAAATATTTTGTGTTAGTAATTATAAAAGGTAAAGGGTTGGTTTTGAAATTCCATAAAAGCTTAAAGTATAAACAATAAGGAAATGAGCTTAACTATGCTACTATTTCCTTGTACAAAGTCTTTCTAAATCCACTCAAAAGAATTAAAAAATGGTGAAATTTCAATCAAAGGAGGCTCAATCAATTGATGGGGTTTGTAATGAATACAAAAATTCCATAAGCCCCCACCATTGTTGTGATAACTTCTACAAACAATAAAATCTTTTAAACTCTTCATTATCCCTCATTGTGCTTGAGCAAGAGCATGCTTCACCACCAAGTTAGGAAAATATAGGTATTTGATCTCCAAATGATAAAATTCCTAAGTCTTTGGTTACTTGATTCAATCCTTGACCAATCAAATGTATTCAAGGAACCTACTCAAATTGATTTCCATTTATCACTATGGGATCTTTCATTACAACTACTATATGAATCACTTGAATTTCTTATTACTAGTGTTTTTTAAACTGGATAGAAGAATATTTAGTCCATAGGTTGTTGATGTTTTTCTATGTGAGGAATAAGCATCCAGTTAGGATTTTTCTCTATGGATGCATTGTACTGAAAAAATAGCTCCATTTTGGAGAGAGGTTTCTTCTTGACAAAATTTTAATCCCCAAAAGACTATAATAGGGTGTGGAACAAGGGTCTCTAGGTTTTTTGAAATATTGGCATCTTTGCATGTCCATGCACACACTTTTTAATCCGAATGAGGCTCTAATAATTGAGATTCCAATGTGGCATGGTTGTACAACCTTTCATTAGTAACATGTCATCTTGACTTGGTTCAACTTATGGTTGAAAAGGTTGGAAATTTTACCAAAAAAATGACAATGAATGGATTAGTCTTTATAGTATATTTTTAAGGGTTTTTGACATTGTAGATGTCTCAAAGCCAATTTTCCACTCCATCGAAATCCAAATTCCTCGAGGTGTTTAGATACAATATATTAATAATTAAGGACTCCCTTTACTTATTTTTTATGCAAAAAGTTGGGACACAATGTTGTAGAGAGAATTTCAAAAATTTATTTTGGCTCCTTCACTATCTAATTATATAAATGGGTTCAAATATTATTCCTTTGATGGAAATTTTATTTAGATAAAATATAGAAATTTTTTCAATAAGCATCCCTAATCTTCAACACATAGAAACAAAAAGACTCTAGGTGGTTGGGTGAGGTTGCTTTGCATGTAGAGGTTGTGAACTAGAAGGTGAATTAGGCTACTCTAATTTTATATTTTGATCACCCAAATAAGAGTGAGGGTAATGGTTTGGATAAAAAATAAATTGAAAGAACTAGAATAGGTTGACAATCATTTCGCCTCCTCTATGATTCTTACCATAGCTCATATAAGAAAAGAAAGAAAGACCAAGTTATGGTTCCTTAGTCAAACCTATAGGGAGGAAGTCAGAAGTAGAAACACTACATGTGGAATCTCAAGATGTCATTAAGAAATGATTTCATTATATTGTGGAGGACCTTCTCTTTAGGAAGGTGAGAAGAGGGGTCCCTTCATGCAATTGATCTATGTTTTAGATTTGAAATGAAGTTGTGTTTTCCTTTGGGTAGGATGCCTCTGCAATTTCTAAATATTTATTTGGATTATAGTTTGTTTCTCAAAACTAATTTTGATAGAATAGTCAAAATTTCTTTACTCATCTATTTTTTAATTTATTTTTTAAAATACTATTTCTCAAATTTTAATTATGTATCATTCTTTTATATAATGAGTGCTCCAATAGATTCCTTTCACTTTTGAATAAAATTAAAAAAAAAAACATTGTAAAAATAATAGAATCAAAATATGAAAATAATGCTTTATATTTCTTTTTTAGCTTTCTCACTTTCAATTTGGGGGAGACATGGGTTATGGAATATGAGAGCATTTCATAGAAGGATGTTATGAAAGGGAAGGAGGAAAATGGCATTTTAAAAGAGGAGATTTAAATGAGGAATTAACATTAATGCAATGTAAGCGGTGCGGTTTTCTAATTTTACTAAAAACATATGAGTGGGGTCAGGGTTCACATGGGAGTCGCATTCAGAGGGTATCAGATAGGTCCTAGTTGTGCAGCATGGGAGTCGCCACCAAATACCCTATTCGTTCATCTCCGAACCTAAAATTATACCAATTAATCTCCTCCACACGTCACTGTCATACTGTAAGACGACGCCTTCAAATACTTAATCTCCATCCATTTCCCTCATTTCTGCAAAGTTATCGTCCATGTAGCTTTGTTCTTCTTTTCCTCCATTCCTTGTTTGCTCAGTGCGTCTGCTGTGTCTGTCCGTCCATGGTTGCAGAATTTACTGCTAAATCATCATCGATCTCATCATTATGATTTGGCAGGGATTATGATCTGTTAGGAGACGTATATTGATAGACCTACCAAAAACAACCACCAACACCAAAAAAGGATTACTGCTAATCCCATTTGAAAAATCTCTTCCATCTTTCAGCACTTGTTCCCACTTTGAAGCAGCGGCACCCACATTAGCCGAGTTTCTTAGATTTATAGGTACTTAAATGGACAACAGTCCCCACCCTAACCCCATTTAGCAGATCACAAAAACAACTTCTGATCACTTAGTTTTTCTTCTTCTTCTTCTTTCTGCAAGGGTTTCAGGCACGTAACTTTCGGTAGTTTTTTTGGTTTTTGTTTTTCAGGGAATTCTCCAATTGTGTAGATCTACCTGTGTTTGTGAGCATAAAGTCATGGGCCGTGGAAAGATTGAGATAAAGAGGATAGAGAACACAACGAACCGCCAGGTGACCTTTTGTAAGCGCAGAAATGGTTTGCTCAAGAAGGCATTCGAACTATCAGTCCTGTGCGATGCAGAAGTCGGCGTTGTCGTCTTCTCCAGCCGAGGAAAGCTTTATGAGTTTTCCAGCCAGAGGTACCACAGTCTATCCCTTCTTTCTTTAATTCCTACTCCTATTTAACAGGACTTTCTGAAACGTTGCTGTTTTCCATTAAAAAAATCCGGCAGTGCTTTCTGGTGTGCGATTGATCTTTAGAACAAAGGTTTGCTTTATTTTACTGAGAGGACCCGAATTCATTCGTTTTATTTATATCTCTGATAATATTCGGTAGGGGTTTCTTTCTCGGCCTTTAAATCCATGTTAGCTCTTTATTTGTGGCTAATAGCTTATTACTTCTACGGAACGGTTTATTATAGAGGTGTAATATGTTGTTAACGAAGTGATTTTAGGAACGAAATAAGTGAGAAAATCATTCAGAGTGCCAGATGGCTTCAGACGTCAAATCCTCACTATCATCACTGCTGGAGTGACCTGAGCGCTTTTCTCTTTCTCAAAATGAAATATATTGTAAAAATGTCTTTTCATAGGCACGTTTGGTTTTATTTTCGTATACCAGGTCTGAGTATAATCCGCCTGAATTTTATTTTATTTGCCGAATGGAAATTCTACGATACTGAGGATTTAGATCTGGCAGAGTCGGTACAGTGAAGGTAGTCCTCCTCCGGTAATAAATAATTTCCCCTCTTTCCATCTCCCTCCGTATTCAAACTATCAGAGTCCTGTTTTCCGTCAATTGTATTTATCTCCTGCTAAACTGTGGCTATCATAATAAATAATAACAGATCAGAACAATATTCATCATTTTACATCCCTGAAAGATATTAAAAGCCTATATCTAAGCATAATCCGCATCTAATGAGAGGATAAAACGAACGGGGCTCAGCAAAAGAATTTTACCTCTCAACCTCTCGTTTTCAAATGGACTGACTTCACCTACTCAACTATGATTGTAAACGACTTTAAAACAATTTTATCTCCATTAATAATGAAATTACGACGTGCCTGCTGGTTAAGATTTACCAGAACGGCCAGATTAGAACGGTATTTGCAGTCTAATTTTTTCCAAGTATATTTCAACGATTTTGACTGTCGTTTGCAGGCGCCTGTAAAATAGGCTAGTAACCACGGTTGTATGCAGTTAATCAACAGAAAAAGCAGCCTAAAACGTGAGACCGCAGTGGAGTATTCGTATCGCACGCTTTCTTAACAAAAAAATATTTTTCTGGGCAACTGTAAATGCGCTGAGAGCTCGTCAATACATTTTTAATAAATAGAGAGGTCATATAATGTCTAAGAGAAGTAATATTCTTCAATTTCACCCTTTCTCAACAAAGTGTTTCAGAGAATGACTCGTTTCTGTCCTCATTCTTACTCGTCAAGAATCTTCCGCTTGTAAAGTAGTTTGAGAGTTGAACTAGTATTTCCGTTTTATAATAAATGACGTCCCCAAAAAAAGTTAGTTAGCATTTGAACTGGATGCTCCAAACCCTTTACAGACTGCCAAATAAGCCAAGAAAACGAACAATAAACGATTAAATGACTCAGCGACTACCGCTGCAAACAAATCAAACACGTCAACAGCGTATCAATTTTCAGTCTTTTTATCCCAAAGTCGATTTCTCACATGGTCAACACGAAAATATTTTCGAAGTTTCAGGGGTTTCCCCGGCAAAACTGACTGTGAATACCTCTTTAAAAAGTCGTATCAGCGTATTACACGCTTTGGTCAGCTTTGACAAAACCGGGCCAAGAATAATCCGCATTTTCCTTAATGAAAGCAGTAATAAAAAAAATACCAGATTGTCTGGAAATAGCAGCGACGATTGAATTTAGCACAACAAAAGCCAAGGTTCACCAAAGGATACAATGGAGTAGTTAAAATGCACCGCAGCCTGGGATGGAAGTCGGAATGGCAGAGAGTAATTTAGAATGCCTTTCTATTAATTTCAAGCCGATTGTGAGGCGTGATGCTAGACATTTTACTACTGCTCACAAGCACCTTAACATCTTCGGTGTGAAAAGGTATGACCCACTGTCAGCCAAAGGCTATTCTCAATAAATAGCTTGTATAAATAGAAAAAACTACTGACCTGCTGGACTCAAAGTAAATAACGTACTTATCTTGCTTAAGGCAGCCAAATTCCAATTCATCGTTAGTCCACACCACCAAACCTGAGTAGTAACTACGAATTGCAGATGTTCTTGTCTACTTTTAAGGGTTTTATTATTACTAAATCAAACTCCATAGATGTTAGATTAGTTGTGTTGTTTGGATTTTTCGAGTTGTAATTTTATTTTATATATTTTTAAAATTAAACTAGTATAACTCTCTTTCAAAATAATATAATAAATATTTATATATACAAAATTAATAAATGAACTAATATTAAATAAAGATATAATTTTTTTTATTTTGCTATCTAAATTTAATGTTGTTTTACCTTTAATTTATAATTTAAAATTTAGATACATCACAAATAATAATTTATAATTTATGTACAAACAATTTACAATTATAAGATAGTAATATTATCTATATAGTCTTTAGTCTCTCCATCAATTCTTCTTCCCTAAAATACATATAAAAATTGTAATAAAAGAACTTTCTAATAACTTTTTTACTTGATAATTAGATTTTTTATAAATGTTTAAATATATTGTTTGGTTGTAAAGAAGTGAATTTTAGAATTTAAATCTTAAATACATTTATCAATATTATTAATAATTTATAATGATAATATTTTTTTATATTTTATTTATTATAATTATATTTTAATAAATGTTTTAATGTATTTGTTAGTTGTAAAGAAGTGCATTTTATTATAATATATTTATTTATTTTCTAAATTTTAAAGATAATATTAATATTAAATATATTTATTAATATTATTAATAATTTATAATGATAATATTTTTTAATTTTGTTTAGCTTTTAAAATATAAATTTTATATTTAATAAAATAATAATATATTTTTGATATTTAATTGTTATTTTACTTTATAATTATATAAATATTTTATATTTTTTTATTAAATGCATTTTAAAATTATAAAGCTCACTATTTATAAGGAATGGAAAGAATACCAATAATTTTGAATAGATTAAATAGTTTATTTTAATATTTATTATATTTTATATATTAATGAATTATACATTAAAGATTAGATAATATAATTTAGTTATACATAGAAGACCTATGTTTTGTGTGAAGAATTATAATATAGAATTGTTATTTTGAAAGATTCAAATATGAATTTTTATTGTGAAAATCTATTAATTTGACCATTTAAGCATAGCCAATCTAAAACAAAATTATTATTGTTAATCACATTAACATTGAAATAAATAATCTTATAATCATACAAATTATAAAATTATAGACACTAGTGAAAAATAGAAGATTAAACTATCAAGAATAATTAAATTTATTTCAATATTAAGTAATGTTTGATTACCATTATAATGAGTTCTAACCTTTATATTACCATTTTTCCTATGTTAGATTCCTCCACCTATTTTTTTTAAATATCTTAAATCTCGATACTATAATTTATCTATTATAAATTTAAAATTAAATGTAATCTATCTCATTCTTTAATATATTCAACCTAAATGTTATAATATGTATATGTATAGTCAAGAAGTGTGTTGATTACATGCATGTCTAAAAAAGAAATAATGCACCACTCAAAGCCATCTTTCTTTAGGAACACTTTTCAATTGAGCACTTCCTTTTATGTGAAAGGCATAACATACCACTCAATCTATCTCTCTTTAAGAACCTTTCCAATTGTACATTTCCGTTTATTTGAAAGACATATTGCACGTCACTATTGGGTCCTTATTAGTATATATCCTTTTATTTTTATTTTTTATTGGTGTATTTTTTATTATGTATTTTACTTTTTATAAAGATAAAATAACATTGTAAGGAAAGTAAGTATTTTTAACTAATTATTTAGGCTATTAAATAAAGGTAATTAATAAATAGAGTAATTAATCTAGACAAGTTAGAAAATTAATTGCAATAAATACATAAAATTAAACTGATGGATAAGGTTATGTATCTATAAAAGTATTTGATAGAAGAATGATGTTGAATTTATTTTAAATAGATTGAATCTTGTCAAACATTCATATTGTCATCCTTATAACTTCCTCAAAATCTATACAATCTCATAAATCTATATGGTTTCATATCAAGTCATGTAGATGCAATCCAAGTGATGTAAAATTGATCTAATGTGTGAAATTAATCTATGCTACAAAAGAGAAATTCGATAGAATATGTTTCTAAATAACAACTCACCTTCATCTTCTTGATATAAGAATTTTCTAAGGTAATTTCTTGAGATTTTGTTTAGGAGTTTAGCAACTTAATATATGTTTATGTGACATGTTTGTATGTCATGGTAATTAAATACTCAATTTGTAGTAAAAAATTTCTTATGAAGGGTAATCAAGAATTAAATTCATATTGTCATATAGGTCAATCCCAAGCCACTCAAAATTAAATATTATTATATGAATGATAATTTTGAGGTAGGGGTTAAATGTATAGATGTAAGTATGAATGAGGGTGCAATGACAATGAATAAATGAAAATATGTGGGAATTGGAGTAAACAAGAGTAAAATAAGATGGATGGGGAATTAAAAATGAGCCATACCTAGCACAAGATTATGCTACTTGTAATATACTATTTCATTAATTTTTTCCTTTTAACATGAGAACAAAACTAAATGGGAAATACCATAGGTATAATAAATTTATAAATATATTTTTCCCCACTTTCACATGCATGTGAATCTCATAAAAGCGTGCATTTTAAAGTATATGGATATTATTAAGCAGAAACATAAATATATAAAAACATAAAAAATATTATCTTTGAGAAAATAATATAATAGTTCTTCTTTCATTCTCCTTAGAATGAATTCTCCACTAAAATCTACAAAATATTTAAAATATATATAATTAGTGACTTCTATCTCATAATTGAAATAAGCATGAACTACCAACTTTGATTCAAATATTTTTTTTAAATGAGAAGATGAGAGAAGGGATAGAAATATTTTCCTACATTGAATGTGATACACAATAATCCATGTGATGTAGTAATGTGATACATGTTCACATGATGTGTTCATTCAATAAAACTGCACATAATTTTCAAATGTGATAAGTTTGGAAACATGATGCTAGCATGGAATGTAGTGAAATATCCACATAGTGTCCAGGCAATGCAATATTAAACTATACATGATATTGTATTATGATCAATAGCCTCATAATATAGTAAATGTGATAAATATCTTCATGATGCAAGCATGCAACGTGATGAATCTTCATGTAATATGGCAATGTGATAAAAATATTCATCATGTAAAAAAAGTGACCAATCTCCATATGATGTGGAAAATACAATGAATCTTGACATGATTCTAGTGTGCAATATGATAAAGCTCTATCTAGGATGATTTGCTATCTAGCACAAGTCACTATCTAACATATGAACCATGCTAAAAGTGTTAGTGATAATGATAATAGTGGAAAGCTTGAAATAATTAATTAATATGCAAGAATATAAGCATATTAAGATATATCATCATGAAATTTATCATAAATAAAAGTAAGCAACAAGGCATAGTGTTTCCCACAATATAGGTAAGACCTAAAGTAAGAATATCCCTAATGTATATATATAACAATCATGTAAGTATATTAAGTGTATAATGAAGTCAAGCAAATAAGCATGTAAGAATAGATAAGTGTGATATAACAATGAAGGCACATGTAAAGTTGATTGCCCCAAAATTGGGTAACATGATAAGATAAATATGATAAAATTATTAATGGAATATCTATGGTAAAGCTATGATGATGGTCTTAAATGTTTGATCATAAGAAACAACATGATAAATATCATAAGATATAATAGCATTCAAACATGATAACATAAACAATACAAGGTGATAGGAATAAATTAATAATATATGTATTCATAAGAAAGTAGATAGAATATGGATCATAATATGTAAAAATGATAAGGGTTATTCAATCATAAGATGTGGACATGATAAGGAGTATAATATCTAATTATAGGATCTATGTAATAATAAGAATCATATCACATGAACATGGAATGAAAGGATGACATAAGTAAAGATAAGAAGCTTTATGATTATGATAAAAGGTATCATGGCTTGTAAACAAAACTATAATTATGGAAGACAAGGATCAAAAGAATGTAATAAAACATGTGTTTTCATAAATTATACAATATAGGAAGATAACTTGGAAGATTTGAAAGCATAAATGAATTACATGGACATGAATGATAAATGAGGCATGTAGATAATAAGAATGGGAATATAGTTAAGCATAGGAGCTAAACATGGTGCATAATAAGGCATAGATACTCATCATAATAGAAATTTAAGAAAGGTTCCTTTAAAGAGGGGAAATACAGAATAATTCCAAATTTATAAGATAAAATTATAATAAATTAAAAATAACAAACATGGAATAAATAAGATTCCAAAGTGTAAGGATATAAATTAAATGGATAAACAAGCAAGATCACAACACATATACACATTAAAACAATATATTAGAAATGACACAAAATATAAGGAATCCAAGTGACATGAAAAACACAATAAATGATCAAAATCGCTTATGTTAACATGCACTAATAAATATTTTCTTTTCTATTATCTACATGTTAACTAGGAATGTGGAAACATGAATCCAAGAAAAAAAAAATTACATGAAAATAGTATGCAGTAAGAACTTATATAGATAATGATATGTAAGAAATGAATTCATCTCCCATCATGTGTGTTTATAATACACTCACAATATATGTTACTATCAAAACTAATAACCCTCATAAGTTTATCTATGTTATAATGAAGTGTACCTACATAATTAAGAGTGAGGTTTAGGGATGATGAATGCTATGATTAAAATAGCTATGTTAGATGTTGTACCAATTGGTTTCTCTTTTATTTGTGTATAACCTCAAATTAGGTTGTGCTATTGTGAATAAGACCAATCTATTGGTGACTATTAGAAAAAAAACCCATCATTTGCTTTCATATGATTAACTTCATCAAGTGATGTATTCATGTGCTCATAAGCATTTCCAAAGTTTATCTTCCCTTTGTCTATAATATATTAAAATTTATGTTTGAATATAGAGCATTTTCTTATATAATGTTTATTATGTGATGATAGGAAAAAAGTACTTATCCTTGTGACACAAGATTAGAGTTATCCATTGGTTTAACAAGAGTTAGGGTAATGATATTATCTCTTAAAAATTATTTTAGCATACTATATGATATGTGTAGACTCATCTTATGTATTGAATTTTAAACTTCATTGGTTTGGAAATACATTAAGATCATCATATATAACACTAGGTTCATCCTCATGTTTGTTTAACCCATCTATTTTCTTGATAGAATTTATATAAGAATGTTCTCAATTGATACTCAAGGATACATCATAAGATGTATTGAAAGGATCAAAAGGAGGATCTACATCAAAAAAATTATAGCAACATGATACATAGAAGAAGTCATGGGATCCATTATGGAATGACTATTACAAAAGAAAGAATGAGAATCACAATTCAACCATTTTCTAGGGCCAACTATAAATTAATCTATGAAATCACATGAAAAATAATGGAAATATGTATATTAAGCATGACATGAATCAAACCATTATTTAGATCTCTATCAACCAAGCTATCACCATACACATTCAATAATGAGCCTTTACTCTGTATGTAAGCATCATGTGAGGATCATAAAAAAATAACATGTAAATATCCATCTTCATCAACACTAAATAGTATTGGAATAGGTGTATTAAAATATTATACATCATAAACTTAATAATCATGAAACAAAGAGTCTTCAAGCATGTTATGAGAAGAAAAAGAGTTATTTATATGCTCATCACTAAACATAACATGAATAGGTTGTGAACCACAAGATATAGGAGAATAGATAATGACCTCATGTGAATTTAAAACATGTATATCAACATCACTAGGATCCTCAAGGCAAGACAAGGTAAGAGAGACACATGTAGGAGAACACATAGGAAAACAAGGAAAACTAGCATGAGATATATAAAGGATATTCTCACTATATATATCATATTTGAATGAATAAATATCCTTAAATTTTGCATGAGAGGGTATGGAATAATCATCATCAATATGAATCGAGGTATGAGAAGAAAAGTTTCTCAAAGGTAGCACATCATCATGTTCATGTATGTCACTAGTCATAGGAAAAGTTGAAGCATCATGAAACTCATGAACAAGTAAAGTGTTTCTAAGAGAGAGGGAGAAACAATAACAAAATCAATGAAGGATAAAAAAATCATATGTGAGCATGATGAAATAACATATCCATTGAAAACAT
The DNA here is from genome assembly GCA_007258455.2 of Sequoia sempervirens. Lineage (NCBI taxonomy): Eukaryota > Viridiplantae > Streptophyta > Pinopsida > Cupressales > Cupressaceae > Sequoia > Sequoia sempervirens. The sequence continues at coordinate 12,456,694 of VDFB02338372.1, forward strand.
CTCCACATTGATCACACAAAAAGAAATAAGGGAATTGAGAATGAGGGGATCCTACAAAAGAAAGGAACACATCAACATCTATAATAGAGACATGAATATATATGTGAAGAATAATGAACTATGAAAATACATGATAAATGATATGGCATTAAAATAATAAATAGAAAGTTAGTTAATAATTAAATCTAAGGTCTTTCAAGGTTTTTATTTCATGTGGGGTGGTGTAGTGAAGTGATATTTTTTTTCTTTGTTTGTGGTTGGGTTAGTTTTGCTACCTTGAGCTTTGGTGGTGGCAGGTAATATGTATCCTTCTAGGGGTCCAAGGGACCCCCAAAATTTTTCCTTTAAAGAGGTTCTCAATAGTGTGGAAATATGTTCTTCTAATCATGTTAATATATTGATATTTTTAATGCATGCAACACAAGAATACAAATCTATTTGCCCAAAACCAAATGGATGTCTAGAGAAAAGTGTGGATAGGCCTATTTTGGTTTATATATTGGATTCCATAGCTAATGATGTCTAGTATCTATTGGAGCATACAACGGTTTGCAAGATCATGGTCCTTAGGATCACTATGCATTTTCTAAAAATGTGAGTTAGAAAGAACTAGAATCTAGACTAGGATCACTATGTATTCTAGCAGAAAATGGTTATTTATTTATTTTATTTTCTCCTATGGATGGATGAGATATGAATTTTTAGGGTGGTCCATATTTTCACAATCAAGCAGGTTTATTTATTAAACCTTGGCATGTAGGATTCAATATTATGGAGGAGTTACCCTCAATAATTCGTGTCTTAGTTTGGCTACCATGGATTCCAATGGAGTTTTGGAATTTTGATATTTTTCAATCTATAAGGGAAATAATTGGCAAGCCTATAAGTCCTCGTTAGACCCTTGATAGGAATATTATCAAATTTTCTTGTCTTTGCATAGAGATCAATTTGAATAATCCTCTCCCTAAGTCCTTGGAGATAAATCTAGATAACATGAATTGGATTCAACAAATTGACTATGAGGATCTCCCATTTTGATGTCAAAACTACTATAAATATGGACACATACAAAGAAACTGCATAAAAATGGACCCAAAACCTTCTAAAACTATTCCTAAGGTGCATGTGAAGAATTTAAAAGCTAAGGGGAAGGATCCCATTCAATCTAAGGTTCCCAATTTGAAGGGATTCATACCTATGAAATCAAGATCAAGAACAAAGATTGTCATCCATGAAACCCAGGATTCTCTCAAAGGACCCTTTAGTAATAGATTTGAGGCTCAAGATAACTTTGATGAAGGAGATTTGGGAGGAAATGTTAGGACCATTTTGAATTTCCCTCTTCCTATTTTTGTGTTGAGTAAGAATGTCTAACCCCTCTAAGTCAATTACTCCTCTTGAAATGAAAATTCCTATTTTAGAGGAATCAACTCCTATTTTAGGTCGAATTAAAAATTTGGAAGGAAATTGGGAGGTTTTCAAAACCACAAGAAATTGGGGTACAACATTTTCCTTTCAATTTATCCTAATAAGAATCAATGGGTGCAATGATCACAATAGATGAATTGTAAGAGGTAGAAGTAAAAGATGATGGAAAAATGAAAGTTGCACTCCTTCTAGGCCTTCAAAAAAAAGTTATTAAGAAAGGAATTTTATATTTAAGGGGTGCAAACTAGGAAGGAAAAAGCATCATGAAAAGGTCAAGCTGATAAGAGAATCCTTGGTGGAATCATGATTCATTAATACTATCGACTCTTATTTTTCTAGCTCCTTGCAATGATTGTTATTTCTTGGAATGCAAGGGGTTTGGGTAGCATTCCTCGATAAAAGGCTACTGAAGACCTTGTATGTGAGAAGATGTCAAATTTTGTCTTTATTCAAGAAAAAAAAGTATTGGTTGATGAAATGACAAAGATTTCATCTAGAATTTGGAAAGGTGGTTAGTGTCTTGGTATTGGGGCCTTTATCAATGCTGAGGGAATAGCTTGTTTATGCGACCCCCACAATATTACTCACTTGGAGTATGGAAAGTGAGAATTCAATTTCTTTGGTGGAATCGTGCTTTGGTGCTGAGGAAAAGATCTTGCTCACTAATGTGCATGAACCCTCAAATCTCTAAGGTAAAGCTTTTTTTTGGGCCCACATCAGATCTATGTGGATTTTAGCTCCTTCTTTCCCTTGGATTGTAGCAAGGGATTTTAATGTAATAGTAATCTTGGATGAGAAAAAGGAGGTATTGATCATCTTAGCCCATCTTCTCACTTATTTCAGGAGAACATCCCTTTCCTTGATCTAGTGGACATTAAGCTAAGGAATGGGAAGGTTACTTGGGTTAATAGAAAAGTTGGAGATAGTTCAATCTTTGAAAGACATGATAGATTCCTAGTTTGTTATCATTATATTGGAGATATTTGGGCCTTATTCATGGAGATTCTGGGTTGGAAGGGATCATGTCATTAACCTATCAAAATCTATTCTACTAGTTTTTACCTCCCTAAACACCCTCCTTTAGCTTATGTGGCTCCGTGACCTAGATTTGGTTGATCTTATGCAAATTTGGTGGTTGGAAGGAAAGCCTACCTTTGTAAATCAAATGGATTCCTTCTTGAAGAGGCTTCAATTCATTAAATAAAAGCTAGAGAAATGGAAAATATTGTCCTTTGGAAACATCATTCAAGCTAAATCCTTCTTTCAAAAGTGGTTAGAGGATATCACTTTTTAAATCAAGGAGGAAGGTTTAACTAGGACATTTTGCAAGAGTCTTTTTGTTCTAAAAAACTTTCTAAATGGGAGATTCAAGAATTTTTTTTTTTATAAATAGAATTCTAAGATTGAGTGGCTCTAGGAAGGTGATAAAAACACTTCTTTCTTTCGTAAATCTATGTAAGATAGGATAAGGAACAATTTTATTTCCTCTCTCACTTTGGAAAATGATGTTCAAAATTCATCATTTCAAGATATTTCCAAGGAAGCCACTAGGCACTTATCTTCTTTATTTGGGAGGTTGTCTAACCATAATGTAGAATTTGAGTGACTTGTATTGATTTCATTCCCTCTTTGGTGATTGAAGACATGAACAATGATCTCGTGATGTTGATCTCAATGACTGAGTTAGAAAAACTTGTCTTCTAGATGAAGAAAGGAAAGGCTCTTGGTCTGATGGTTTCCTTATAGATTTCTATTAGGTCTTTTGGTAAATCTTGAAAAATGACTTGCTAGAATAGGTGAGGGAATCTTAGGTAAATAAGCAAATTCTCAAATCCATAAACTCTACTTTTATTGTTTTGATTCCCAAGGTTGATGGAGCATCTTCTTTGGATCTTTTCTACCTTATTTCTTTATGTAATGTTACCTACAAGATTGTTGCCAAAATTATTATGAAAAGGTTAAAAATTTATCTTTCTAACATCATTTTTCCAAAGTAAGGTGGCTAAATGTAGAAGGTCATTAAATTATAGATGGAATTTTTGTGGTTGTTGAAACTAACCACTCTATGTCATGTTCTAAGGGGAAGGATATGTTTATAAAACTTCACATGTCCAAGGCTTATGATAGAATCAACTGGTCTTTTCTGCATAAGATCTTATCTTCCTTTGGTCTTAGTTTGGATCGACTAAAATGGGTTATGAGTTGTGTCACTTTAGCTTCCTTCTATATTATCATTAATGGCATACCTTCCTTTCTATTTTCTGCTTCCAAAGGCTTAAGGCAAGGGGTTTCTCCTTACTTGTTCATCTTAATGGTTGAAGGCTTGGAAAGCTTGTTAAGGAGTCATAACAAGGCTAGTTTTATCCAAGGTTGTTCATGGAATCATCATCTTGACTCACATATCTATTTTAAAATTTTGTAGGATACAACCTTTTTGGGGAAAGCAAAACTTGTTGAAGTAGTCAATTTCAACAGAACTTTACAAATCTATTTTTTCACCTCAAGTCAACACATAAATGAAGGAAACTTTAGTATTATATTTTTCAATACCCCTATGACAATCTAGATTAGAATTGTGAATATTATCCACTTTAAGACTAGGAACTTTCCTATAGAGCATCTCAGAACGTCGACTCCTATCTTGTAATCTTGGTAGAGAGCATTGGAAGAAGATTCTAGAAAAAAAAAATATGAAATCTAGAAATTGGACCTTTTGATGGCTATATTTTGCTAGTAGAGTGACTCTCATAAAAAGAAATCTACAAGATCTACCTATTTATAGATTCTTGCTTTTAGTTGCTCTCAATAGTTTTCTCAATGATTTTGATGCTTTATCTAGGATATTTTTGTGGGAAGGTGATCTAGATGCACATAAATAGTGTCTTGTGAGTTGGGACTAGATTTTTACACTAAAGAGAGCTAGGGGACTAGGCCTCCACCAATCTAACCTTAAATGTCACACTTTGGATGCCAAAATTTTCTAAAGATGGTGTAAGAATCATTTTTTTCCTTGGGCAAGGATTCGAAATTTTAAATACTTGGGAGGAGTGATTGATGTTGATATCACTTGTATGGATCTAAATGGTAAATTTTATTTGATCTAGGACACTATAAAGAAAGGTTCTTTCACTTATTAAGCATGGTTTATTTTGGATCATTATTGAAGGAAATAATGCTTTATTTTGGGATGACCCTTGGAAAATCTATCCTCTCATTTCATTTTTGTTTACATAGGTGTAACCTCTTTAAGGAACTTTTTTGGAGGAAGGTTGGCCCAATGCAGTGGACTACATAATTAGCTTTCCTCTATGTAGATCATCGTGTCAAATTTGGAAGGACCTTGAATGTTGGCCTAAAGGGGAATCATCAAAGGATAGGAGCTTCATGGCTTCTATTCGAGCTAACATAACTTGTTTCTCTTTAGAGAGGTCTGATTCTATTGTGTGTCTGATCATAATCCCAAAGTAGAGTACATAATTTCTCTTGGATATCATTCTTTGGACATGCATAGAAATGGATATACAAAGTGGCCTGAGTGGAAAAAAATTGGAATAAGTTTGAATGACCTAAATGTGATTTTTATGTGGTTGTTGAGTCATAATAAATGTCTATGTTGGGAGAATATTCGCACAAGAGGGTTTCAAGGATCTTCTCTTTTCTTGTTATACAACTCAAATTAAGAAATTACAAAACACTTCTTCTTTTAATGCCTTTTTTCAAAGGAATTATGGAGGATATGGTGACAACTATGGAATAAGCAAGTTGAATTCATGTTATCTCTTTGCATGAGTTCTGGAATAGTTTGGGCCAGGCCCCTACTTTAACTTATTTTTTGTTGACAGTTTGTGACATTGGCCTGTCTCTTATTTTTTGGTAGATTTGGTTAAAAGGAAAATGATGTATATTCTCATATATATGGTTTTCAATTATTCAGGTCTAGATCAAAATTAAAATTAGGCTTAAGGAGACCATAGAGGCCAAGTTTCTTGGTGAGGCCCCCCTTACTTCTTTAGATCAATGTATTTTCAACCTTTTAGGGATTTCCCTCCACTCTCCTTTACATTCTAAACCTAGCTCTAGGAGTCAAGGTTTCAGAAAAGGTGAATTGCAAGGGAAAGTGGTATCCACCTCCTGAGGATGCATTCAAAATTAACACTAATAGGTCTTCAAAAGGAAATCCAGGCTTGGCAAGAGTGGGTGGAATTGGTTGAGATAGTATAGGCTCAATTCAATTTCTCTTCTCCAAGTATATGGTCTTCCACTCTAATAATCAGATAGAATTTTGGGCTATCTTATTTGCTGTATAAATATCCCATGATAAAGGATGGAAAAAGATAATTTGTGAAATTGACTCTATAGTGTTGGTCTCCCTTCTAAATAGTAAGAATTTTGAAAACTCCTCTTGAAAACTTGTCATGATTGCTAAGGGAACTCTCTATCAAGCATTAAAGTTTGATCTTGTTTTATTTGCCCATGCTCCTAGAGAAAGGAACAAGGTTGTAGATTGCTTAGCCAGATGGGCCTCTGAAAGTGGGTCTAGTTGGTGGGTGGAAGAATGGGAAGCTTTGGACCATGATAAATCACAGGTGCTTGGGAAGCTTCTTCATGAAGACCACAATAATTAGATATAATTGGATGGATCAGATGTTTAGAATTAGTGATAAGCAGTGTGGTGATTCCATGTCCCTTGTCAGGTGGTTTTATAGGAATCCTTGTTGGTTTCTTTTTTTTATGTTCATTGTGATGGGTAGATGGACATCTATAAATCTAGTTGGTAACCCTACTTATAAATTGGTCTTGCTATTAATATAATATGTTTCCCCCAAAAAAAGAATTTAAATCTAAACATTAGGTCTAAAGGCACAACCTGTTGTGTAAGGTGTGTTAAAGAAAGGCCACACTATAAACCATAGATCATTATTACATGGAAAAAATAAGAAGGGGTCATCAAAAGATCAAAAAATAAGAAAAATAAAAAATCCAAAAAACATACTTCAAAAGGAAAATCCCTAGGTGGTGTAGGATATGTAAAATTCACCAAAAAATATGGAAATGGGCCCCTTTTGTATAAATATAGGTTAATTAAATAAATTCAATCAATAAGTAAACAAACAATCTATATGAATACATCAAGTTGAGATAGTTGATTGTGATAAATACATAAAAAAATGATGGATGGGGCTACTTAGCTCTAAACTTGTATGATTAGAGAATTATGTTGAAGTTGTTATGAACTAATTCTTCACTGTTCAAAAATTAATGTTATCATTTTGATGATTTTCTTAGAATTTTACTATCTTATAAATCTCTTAGGTTAAATCCCATGTTGTATGATTTTGACCATGAGTGATGTGAACTTGATTTGATATATATAAAAAGTTGGACACTATTTATGAGTTTGTTAACTCTATAGGTGAATATGTTTTCCTAGGTCAAACCCATTGGAAAGTTATAATAATAGTGATGAGTGATGTCAAATAACACATACACAAACATGCAAATGGATTATTTTATGATAATGTGAATTTGATTTTTTATTGCTAAATAGAGTTTCTAGTGTGCTAGATTTTAATTTTATCCTTGTAATCACTTGTGTAATTAAGTGTACAATAAATTTGTTCAAATATCATTTCATATAGAAACATGTTAGACAAGCATGTGTTAATTTGGTTTATAATGTCTAGTAGGAAAGAGTGAGAAAGTTAAAATTTAAATTCGAAGGTTTTGGATTCTAGTTTCATCATTGCATGCCTTGGGATTGAATCAAGTCAATTATAAGCCATTCAAAACTAGAACTTAGGGATGAAATGATAATTTTAAACAAAGGAATGAATGTTGATTATATTAGTGCCTCTCATTATGGTGATTGATGAAGATGAGAATGACTATAGCGATAGGGTAAATGATTACAAATTTCACACAGTTGTTGTTCTTCAATTACAATTCATTACAACATGATTTAGCCTTCAAGGCAACAAAATATGTATAATATCTTCAAATGGTGCCAAACATATAAAAAACAATCCTTGTTTTATTGCTTTATTTTCATGTTTTTAAATCTTTATCCTTTTCAAAGATAAGGTTTTCCTTTCTTTATTTACTTTGTCTTTTCCAAAGATAAAACTATGCGTTCTTTCTAATTTATTGTTGTCATATCCAACAATCTCCACCTTGAAAAAAATTTACTTGATACTTTCCCATGCCATTCATCACCTTTTCTACAAGCCAAGAGAAGTCAAACACCACTTTAACTTCTCTAATTGTATTGGTTTTGTACACATGTCTACACAATTTTCTAGTATATGAACTTTCTCAAGAGCCACTCCACCTCCATCAATAACTTGTCTTACAAAATGGTATTTAATTGAAATATGCTTAGTCCTACTATGATAAGCTATATTTTTAGTTAGATGTAGAACACTTTGACTATCACAAAATATAATCACCTTTTCCTGCACTTTTCCAAACTCAACCAAAAGACCCTTCAACCAAATTTCCTATTTGCATGCATGTGAGATAGCCATATATTTGCCTCACTAGTGTATAAAGAAACTATTTCTTGAAGCTTTGATATCCAACAAATAGGTCCTCCTACACTAGTAAAGACATAACCTGATGTATATCTCCTTTTTTCCAAATCACCTATAAAATTTGAATCAACATAACCATAAATTGAACCACTACAATCATCAAAGGTGATAAAATAAACACTTGTTCCTCTAAGATACCGAAGCACCCATTTCACTATAGTCTAATACTCCTTAGTTGGATTTTCCATGTATCTACTAACAACACCAACTACATGTGAAATATTTGGTCTTGTAGATACCATCACATACATTAGACTTCATACCACATTAGCATACAATATATAAGACATATAATCCATTTCTTCTTTATTACTAGGACATAAATTTGAAGAAAGCTTAAAATGAGAATCTAATGAGATATTTACTGGTTTGACATTCATCATACCAAATGTTATGAGAATTTTCTCCAAATAATTATGCTACGATAACCAAATCTTACCATGTTCCATACCGCTGTGTATTTCAATGCCCAAAATTTGTTTTGTTGCTCGTAGATCCTTCATATCAAAGGTCCTAGCCATTTGAGCCTTTAACCCATTGATCTCAACTATTCTTTTGCTTGCTACAAGCATATCATCAACATATAATACCAAGATAATGAATAAACCATTTTTTAAAATATTAAAGTAAACATAATGGTCATACTCACTCATAAAATTTTGGTTCACCATGAAGGAATCAAGCTTTTTGTACCATTACATGGGACTTCTTTAGGCCATACAATGAATTTTCTAGTTTGTAAACAAATTTACTGTTGCCGTCTTGAACAAACCCATCTGGTTATTCCATTTATATCTCCTCATCCAAATCTCTATGTGAAAACATTGTTTTAACATGTAATTTATCCAACTCAAGATCAAGTAAAGAAACAAGTGCTAAAACAACCTAAATAGAAAGTAGCTTAATAATCAATGAAATTTTTTTATGAAAATCAATACCTTCCTTTTGAGAATACCCTTTTACTATAAATCTTTCTTTGTACTTTTCAGCTTTATATCAACACCCTTCTTCAATTTGAAGACCCATTTGCAACCAACAACTTTCCTACCCTTTGGGAGTTCTACCAAGTCCCATGTTTTATTTTTCTCCAAGTCATCCATTTATTCTTTCATTGCTATTTTCTATTTAATACTTTTAGCACCATCCATTACTTCCTAATAACAACTAGGTTCACCATCATTACAAATCAAGGAAATAGATGAAACATAATCATCATTCCTTTTATGTCAATTTTTGACCCGTTAGATCTCCTTCTATCTAGTTATGGAATTTCTAAATTTTCCTATAGATTTTTTGCATTGTCATCTTCTTCTTTAGAAGCTTCTTCTTGCTCACTATTTTTTGTAGATGAATTAATTTCCAATTGAATTTGTTGATGTTGATGTAATTGTTCTTGTTTCAAATCAAATTCTACAATATATGATTTTATGAGAGGATATTCATCAAATACAACATGTTTGCTAATAATGACTTTGTGGGTAATAGGATCCAACAATCTATATATCCTTTAATTTTGTCACCATAATCAACAAAGATATATTTCTTAGATTTGGGATCTAATTTAGAATATTGATCTTTTGAAATATGAGCATATGCATCACAACCAAAAAATTTAGATTTGAATAATCACAATAATGACCTATCCATACCTCTTCAAGAATCTTACAATCTATTGCAACTGATGGTGACCGATTTACCAGATAACAAGCTATAGAGAGTGCTTCTGCCCATAACTCTTGCTACAACTTGGAATTACTGAGCATGCTCCTTGTTCTCTCTAGAAGAGTCCTATTCATGCATTTAGAAGCAACATTTTTCTGAGGAGTGTAAAAAGTGGTTTTATGCCTTTTGATCCCAACTTCCTTACAATAATTTTCAAATTCCAAAGATGTGAACTCACCTCCATTATCTATTCTTAAACACTTGATTGATCTACCAGTTTTCTTTTCAACCAAAACTCTAAACTGCTTAAATACACTAAACACATTAGCTTTTCTCTTAAGAATATAAACCCACACCTTTCTAGATTAGTCATCTATAAATTTCATAAAATTTGACGATCGTCCAAAATCTTAGATCTAGATGTACCAACATTTTCCCTTACCCTTGTTTCCTTTTGACTTGGATCTAGATGTACTTCTCAAATCTTCCCTTTTTTCTGTGGATCAACCCCTAGCCACTATTTCTTCTGATGTGGAGGTTTCTATGTTAGATTTCCTCTGCACCTTTTCAAACAAAAAAGCTCCCACAACATAATCAGATTCAAGGGTGTCAGTTGTTCTAAAGCTAATAGAAGGGACTAAGTGATTCTAGGATTTGGGTAATGAACACAATAGCGTAACTTCCTTTTCTTCATCATTCAAATTTACACCCATACTAGCTAATTGACATATAAGAGTATTGAAAATATTTAAATGATCAATAATTTTTACACCTTTCATTCACAAACTATATAGCTGCCTCTTCAAGTAGATCCAATTTGTCAAGGATTTTGTCATATAAAGACTCTCCACTTTAATCCATAAGCCTATTGTTGTATCCTCTTCAAAAATATTAAAAATATCATCTACTAAACACAACCAATTTTTTTTAAGAGCTCTTGTATCAAAATCCTCCCAATCTTCATTGGACATTCTGCATATTTCTTAAACTTTCCTACCAACACTTTGTGCAATCCTTGTTGCACTAACAAATCATGCATCCTGAGCTTCAATAACTCAAAATTATTCTTCCCATTGAATTTCTCCACCTTGAATCTTTCATTCGAAACCTTTTCCATTTGATGCTACAAAAAAGCACCAAATCTTAACCTAGATACTGGAAAATAACTAATCTAATACCACTTGTTGGGGAAATAGAAATGTAAAAGCCACAAACTTAAAGTATTGCAACACAAATTAGTTACAAAAAAATACATAAGAAAATTAAATGGAATGATAGAATAATAGGAAAGACACAGATTTACATGGTAAAACCTTGACAATATGCCAAGGAAACATTGACAGGGCAAAGCATCAATATTCTTAAATTGCTCAAAGAAATTGATTCAAACTTTCACATAGTTGTTTCTCTTCAATTACAATTCATTACAACATGATTTAGCCTTCAAGATAGTAATATATATATAATATCTTCAACCTATGCCAAACATAGAAAAAATTGGCTTTTTTTAATTGCTTTAGATTTATGTTTTTAAATCTTTATCCTTTTCAGAGATAATATTTTCCTTTCTTTATTTCCTTCAGCTTTTCCAAAGATAAAACTCTACTTTCTTTCTAATTTATTGTTGTCAAATCCAAAATTTATATATATAATAAAGAATTAAAGGAGGAATGCACGTGACAATACTCTTCAATCATACATTTACAATGTATTGAGCCTTTCGAAAGAAAGAATAGAGATTTTTTTTAAACACTTGTTGATGTTTTATGTGTAGTAGTTGACTATGTGAAAACCATTGAAACACAATCTTGAAGTTGTCATGTGATCAATACTTTTCCAAGTATTTGACACCTATGACATGGATCTATACATGAGCAATAAGGAGAGTGATGGCATGATTTTTGCATGTTTGTGAGATCTCATTATCTTTGCTATCCATCAGAATGTTTGAGCTCATAATAACTGTAGAAACTAGGAATATCTCTAGGAAGAGAAAAGATCAAGCACAGTGAATAGATTTAAAGAAACCAAATTCTATATTGATATTTCTTGAATACAATGAAGGATTGAATATCCTTATATAGACTCAAATGAAATCAACATGATATCCCTGAATGGTGGAGTTCTAAATGAGAGAGGAGTGAGATAACAGAATGCATGAATCAGTTAAGTTACCAATCTTATGTGCAACACAAAGATCAAGGAACATGACTGATTGAAATGCACGATTAATGCAATAACACTTGAAATCAGAACTAGATGACCTTAAATCCTAAGTTTACATTAAGCATTAGAGTAAATGAAGAATGATTAATTTACTCCAGTAGCCCCCTAAATAAAAACTAAGGAGAAGCAAAAATTGATGAAGGAAAAGAATGCAATGATGGATGCCTCTAAAAATTGCCCACATGTCCACATATTAGAAAGTGATCATGTTGATCCAAGATCGTGTGAAGACTAATATAGAGCAAGCTGAAAAGATGACAAAAATGATGGGCCAACAAAGATGATGTGGTTGTCAACAAATTATTCAAACTAAAGAAGAAAGCTACAACTGCTAAAGAACTACAGAGATGCCCTCTGTTAGGGATGATGTCATTATTTATCCAATGCTCAATATTGTCCCACTAGAAAGAAAATTTGGAAGCACACAAGATGCGACTATGGAAGCTCATGTAGTCAGGAACCTTGCTAGAAAGAAACTCTAGAAGCACACGATGATGCAACACTAGAATCTCATGTAGATAGGAATTTAGAATAGAAAAACACTTTTGGCTACCAATTGGAGGATTAGTGCAGAGCTTGATAGTTAATTAGCAACTTTTAATATTCTAAGCTTGTTTATTTAGAAGCAAAATGAAATAAACCTATACTATATACAAAGAAACAAGCATGCATCTATATACAAAGGTTTACATCTGCCTCAATATTGTAATTCATGGGAGACAAAACAAACTAAATCAAGCTTTCCAAGGGCACAAGTAGGCTATTGATGAATTTGTGGCCTCCAACAAAGACCTATGGCTACAACGAGAAAATCACCTTGCCAAATGCCAATCTTCCTTCTAGAAGGTAAATCCCGATCTCATTAGTCAAAATGGGTCGATTTGTAATGATCAAATATTGTGGATCTAGATCTCTCGCAAGCCTCAAAAATAAAAATGATGTCTTCAAGAAGAAAAATCATGCCACCAAAAAATAAATCATGGTAGCGAAAGAGGTGATTGGGCTGTGAAGAGGAATAAAGGGTTTGAAAAACTCTTGAGTCCTTTGGTTAGATACCTCTTGAAGCCATGATAGGAGGTTCTGACTTTGGAAAATCCCACCATGAACAACAACCTACGCCTTTCTCCACCTGCAACAAACAAAAAAATAATGTTCAATTCACAACGAACAATCTTCACACTGCAACGATCTCTTCTTCCATCAACACCACTCTTCATACTTGCACATCGACAATCACCCTCCAAACTCCCATGTGGTCTACAAATTATCTTTGCAGAGAATTACACAACCTTTATAATGAAGAATTTGATTTTGACCTCCAAATCCTAATCCATGCTGATTCCCACACATCCAAATTTGGTGCTTTCAAACACTCCCTATGTAGGTTGAAAATTATGGGTAGCAGATTTCACATCATAGGAGTCTGGATCTCCCTCGTGAATTGCAGATTGAGCTTCTCACAACTATTCCTGGTAGAGGCTTTGAGTGGGTTGTGTGTGTCATTGTTGAATACTTCCATGACCTCCAAATTGGGGCTTAAACCCTTGATTTCTTCCCACTATGAGTAGTGTGTAGATCTACTCCAAGCGACACCTAAAAATGCTTTTAGAAATGCCTAACCATCTTCCTACAATTTTTAACACACAACAATGGAATCCAACAATATACAATTTCATGCACCTTTGGCTTGAAAATATCTCCCCCTAAGCTCTAATACCATCTAGAAACTAGGAAGATCTAGGAAGATAAAAGATCAAGCACAGTGAATAGATTTACATAAACTAAATTCTATATTGATATTTTCTTGAATACAATGAAGGATTGAATATCCTTATGTAGACTCAAATGAACTCAACATGAGATCACGGAATGGTGGAGTTCTGACTAAGAGAAGTGAGATAACATAATGCATGAATCAGTTAAGTGACCAATCTTGTGTACAACACATTGATCAAAGCACATGACTAATTGAAATGCATGATTAATGCAATAACACTCACAATCAAAACTAGATGACCTATTCCTAAGTGTTCATTAAGAAATAGAGTAAATTAAGGATGATTAATTTACTCCAACAGTAACAATACTATTAGAGGAGAAAATCAAGGATAGCTTCCATGGTTCTCTTGAAAAAAATTGTTGGGTTTTAATCCACTCTATTTTTATAGTCTTTATTTTGTGTGTACGTGTATTTAGTTTTTTGTCTTCTTTCTTATTTCAATATTTGTTGCTAGCTATTTTAGGATTTCATTCTCATTATTTTAGATTTCCATAGTATGATTTAATTTTTATTATAAATATATAATATAAAACTATATCTAATTTTAGAATTGTTCAATGATAGGAGTAATGTATTTTTTATAATTATTAAGTAATAATTATAATTAGAATCTCATGAGAATTAAAGGAGTTATTTAAGAATGTTAAGTATATATTTTTATAGAATATCTATTGTAAGATGTTATACATGATATTAAATAAAAATGGTGAAATTCAATAAAATTTACTTTCATAAAAGAAGAGTCACAGGAAGGTTGTGATTTTTAACTTATAATACATATTAAAACAAAATTTCATTTTGAGTGGTTAGGAAGAGAAGTTATACTTTATATAGACAATTTATTACTCAAAAACTTGAAGAAAATATTGAGTAATGATTAAAACATATTAACTAAAAGTTGCAAAAATATCTCACACTAATTTCTCTTTCCTCTATATATTTCATCATATAAAAAAGTTAAGAGTGTAATCTTCTTTAATTTCAAGATAAGATTACTATTTTTTCATATTCTATGATAAAAATAATGAAAATGTTATATGGAATGACATTCAAATACTTATAGATCCATAATGCATCTTCCTTTCTCTATGGTGCATAGTTATATAAAATTATATTTTTTATCAAGTATTGCTGAGAAAAGAATTTTTTTATATCAATATTACAAACTATAACTTTTTCTTCAATCTCATTCACTTTTTTAAGAGGGAAAAAATGTTATATAACAACTAGTTTCATGCATGCCTCGTATAATAAAAATTTATTTTGAATAAAAATTTCTTAGTAGAATGCAATCTAAACCTAGAAACAAATCCAACTTATATGCTATCACAACCAATTGAACAATTTGATTTTTTTTTCATCATGGAATCTAAGATAAAATTATATCTAAATGTAAATAGTCTAATTATTTATTTGATGAACATACGAAGGACATCCTTCTAAAGTTCATGAATAGTACCATCCAAGATCTATTATATGATGTCATTATCATGAGCTTTCTAAAGTGGGTAAGTCACCAAAAATATATTTGTGTGTTTACTCCTTATACATATTATATGTAGTCTTATGGTGTGGATCCTATAACACATTACTACTTGGGTCATAAATAGGAGGTATTTGATCGAAAGATTCCTAAATATAATTAATAATTTAATCTTTATGTTATGTAATTTGGAGCCTCTTCAATTACACATGCCTCATGATTATTTAGTCTAGTACTGTATTTATCATGAATGTTTTTTCACACTACACTAAATTTATGCTCATACCTGGCATGAGGTATACTAAAATTCACCTCATGTACATGATAGAGTAAAGAAGAGAAACTATAATTATACCATCATAATCATAAATACTAAATAGCACTCACCTCACACAAATATATTCAGCTAGTGCAATCCAATGCTTCCCAAAGATTTAAAATTATAGAAACTAAACTCTCATACTTATTAGTGACACTTCAAAAATACCATTGACTATATAAAGATAAATAAATAAGTTATACAATTTCACATGATCTAATTTTTCTATCAAGATATTATATAAAAAAAATATCACGGATAAGAAGAATTAAATGACTATGTACATTAATAGTACATTAATAGATGTTATTATACTCTCATTCTCTCTCAAATACTCCACATTAAGAAATTTTCATTTCAAGAAACTTAAAACAACTAAAAATAACAATAATCAATCTAAACAATTTAATAAACTATAAAATCACCATTGATTTTCTCAAAAGAAATAATTTATGTGAAATTTACATAATCTTCAATTAGTTATATTAATAAATTAGATTTCCTTATTTAACCTAGTTATAAGTCTTTACTTTAAATAAAATTTGACTAATAATTTATTTTCCAACAACAAAAAAATATTATTACAAATATTTATGTGATTTTATTTAAAAAATTATACTCATTTACCAATTAACAATTTACTTTTAGTCAAAATATTTCTAAATCTCAAACAAAAACTAAATATTTAAAACTTATTTTCTTATTTTATTATATTACTTTCATATACTTAATTATTAATAAACCATAGATATTTTTTTAAATCTAGTTTTTTTAAATCATAAATCAATCCTTCAAGTCTAATAGTTCAAAGTATTAATTGGATTCTAAGGTAAACATAAATATTTATCCTTTGTCATGTACATGAATTTATAAAATCTTACTTAAAGGGCCCCCAAAACTATTTTCTTTTAGCATTGATCCAACATTTTGAATCAATGGCCCTGAATATTTTCTCTCAGAATAAACACGACTTCAAAAAAATTACGAATTCTATGAAGGTTCAGTTGTTTTACTGATTTAGCTTTAGTTCCTCCCTATGGTACATGAAATCTTTTGAAACACATCATCGAAGATTTTAAAGTGTTAAATAGTTTTTCTATCTAAAAGATTTAAATGTAATATAAATTTTGAATTAAATAAGAGAATAGTAAAAATAAAATTTATTAATTATAATTATAAATTTGTGAAATAATTATTAATTACTAATATTTGTTGAGAAATAAAGCATAATTTATAAATAATATATAATTTAATAGATTAAATGAAATAATTGACATAAAAAATTATTTTAGATAAAGAAGTTGATTGAATCTTGAATTGAAAAAGAGATTACAGAATTGAAATGAATACATATTTTGAATTTGGAGATAGGGAGGCTAACTTGACTATGAATAGAGGCAAATGCCTAGAATTTAAGACTAGATATGGAAAAAGAATGACATGTGCTTTGAAAAACATTAAAATTGTGTAGAAATTTGGATAAAGGTTACAAAGGTAGCATGAATCCTCCTGAGGGTGAGCTTGACCTGTCAGTATGGTTTTCAAGGTCTATAAATTTGTAAAACTTTCTTATTTGCAATAAAGGCTAATTTATATCTCTAAATATAAATAGAAGACTTGGTGGTGTTGAGGAATATTGTTGGATATTTTTATGACAATGAGGAATCCTTGAGACTTCTTTAATTGTAATCAAGACCCATTGATTGATTCAAAAAGTTGCGATAAGGTCTAGGACACACCAAGTAGCATATGTAACAAATGGATAAGTAGTTGATTGAGTGCAACTAACTTGTAATGAATTCATAAGACATGATGCAATGATTTCTTGAGATTATAGATTGTGTGTTAGAATGGGGTTTTTCGATAGTACTGATACAAGTGTTAATGCATAAGAGTTGTAACTAATTTCAAATAAAGATATAATAAAGACATTATACAATTCTAAGTATTCTAGAACATGATCATAGGATCTCAGTTGATGAAAATTATTATTGAAATGACATAGGAATCATATGCTTTTATATAAGTCATTAGTACATAAATTTGAAAATTTTGGCACATGTGCCCTAATGAGTAACAATAACATCAAATTGAGTCATCATGGGGACATGTAGTAAATTAGTATTTATACATAAGAGGGACAAGACCACAAGAGCGACCCTAACCAAGGGTCAAAATTATGTAACTAGTTTTGAATAGGATAGAGAAGGTACATAAATGAGAATTGAGATTTATTTGAGAAAGATTATGTATTTTTTATGAAAAACTAAATGTTCAATCAAAGAGTGTGCCAATTCAAAAAATATATATATAAAAAAATATTGATAAGATTAAGTACTTAGGATATTCATGTAACTTGGAATAAAAAGAGGGAAAATTTTAGGAGTATGCATTTTTCTTCTCAATATCATGAATCCCTATGACGGTCTTGATTTTAATCAAGACCCTTTGATTGGTTCAATCATTTTTGTGATAAGTTGGAGGATACATCAACTAATTCTTGAAAAATATGTACAAGTAGCCTACTAAGTGTTGGTAGAGTTATAATTAATTCTTGAGAACCATGCAATTAATTCTTGAGATGTTATATTATGTATTTAAGTATTGGGACTTTAATACTAGTGATGATTAAAAGATTTAGTGTATATCAATGGATGACCTTGAAATCTTAGTAAATGATAGTGATGATTGAAATGATGTAGGGACAACTCTATCTTATAAATTTTCTACTTGCAAAAATTTAAACATTTTTCCATGAACTCTAATGGTCAATAGTAACATTAAGCTAAGTCAATATTCAACCACAATAAATTTAAATATACAATTCACAAGTTCAAGGCTATGAGGGTGATTGTAACCATAGTTACAAGACTTGGATTGGACTAAAAATTGTTAGGATAAGTTTTTACTCAAATCAAAATCAACACTCAAACTAGGCAAAGACTCAACAAGTCAAAAATCTATTAAATATATTAAAGTTTTTATTATGTGTTGGCCTATCACCTAGAAACATATTGGTGTATTCCCTCATTGTTTCCCTTGATATTTGTTTGGAATCTAATATAATACTTCTTCCAATAAGCTTGCTTGGTGACCTAAGATATTGCTCCACTCACATTAGAAGTCAAACCTAGTTCCAAGACCAAGGATGTGAACATTCAAACACTAGGATGAAACTTTGATCAAGTACAGGAAAGCTTAAAATAAATGCTTAAGGAAATGCAATCCTTCTTCACTTTAGGCTATTCTGGAATTTATAGGGTGATCCCAAAGGTTTTTATATAAAAATTAAATAGAAAAAAATATTTATTAGCAATAGAAGCAAACCCATACTAAGGACAAAAAATCCCAAAACTTATCTTCATTGTGCTAGCATGGACTCAATACTTATGAACCTCATAAATGAGTTATGAGATAACATGCATGAAACTATTTGTAGATCAAATTTGTATCCTTGTGAATATGCAATAAATTATCATGCTTCATGCATGAAAAATTAGATAAAAATATTAGCATACCCACTTCAAATGTATCTAGTATTAGCACACAAGATATAATAGAATCGAGTTTAGTAAGTTATGCAAGTTGATAGAAAAATAAAAATAAAATTAATAGAATTGAGAAATGTTTAATGTTTTTTAGAGTGGTTTCATGGGAATAATGATTCCAAGAAGACTAATTCCTTGATCTAAATTGGGTGATAGAATTAAACCTTGAACACTAGATACTCATGTATATCTGAAAACATTTTTCCTCTAAAGCATGATTTGATTCAAGATAGAATAGAGAATCATCTAAGCACATACAAGTCTAGCTATATATTTATTAGACTAGACATTCCAATTTTTTTGTATGAAAATAGAAGTTGGACATTCTTTAACAATTGATAGGCTAACATATTTAAGCTTCATATATTCAAATAAAAGGGCACTTTAAGTAACCTTAGAGATATTAAAATTCCTACTTAAGCGGACTCGTTATAGTCAATATCATATCAAAAAATGAGATACCAAAGATAGTTATGATCTCATAAAATATATACTTAGCCTAAGAAAAAACCCAAATCAAAGAATTCTTACATTGTTGTATCCTTTTTCAAAAATCAAAATATACATGAATTCCTAAAAGTCCAGTTTGATTCAACATTTACACCCTAGATATGCATCTCAAAATGAAGAACTAAAAAATCTCACAAGATAGCCATAAAAAATCCAACAACAACCTTTGTACAAGATTATTACTAAATTGATTGCAGAGAGGCTCAAAGTTTGTCATCCTTCTATGATATCTAAGAGAGGGGGTTTTGTGGCTGGTAGATAAATCCTAGATGGGGTGGTGGTTTCTTTTGAAGTCATTCACTCTATGGTGACTTCTAAGGAGAAATCTATGTTCATCAAGTTAGACGTGGCCAAGGCTTATGATAGAGTTAAGTGGCAATTTTTGTGGAGAATTCTCTTAGGCTTTGGTTTTAGTCCAGAATGGGTCATTTGGACTATGAGTTGTGTTACCTCCTCCTCTTTCTCTGTTATTATGAATGAGGAACCTTTTGAGCTTTTTGGGGCATCTAGGGGCCTTCGTCAAGGAGATCCTCTCTTTGGGCCTTATCTTTTTATTATTATGGCTGAGGGTCTGGGAACAGTTCTTAAGTCTTAGGTTTCCCAGGGCATGATTCAAGGGTGTTGTTGGGGCAATGGGCTGCCACAACTTTCTCATCTTTAGTTTGTTTATGACACTTCTCTTATGGGAAGGGCTCGTCTTCAGGAAGTTGCTTCATTTAGGTGGGCTTTGGATATTTTTCTTGCTACTTTGGGTCAAAAAGTTAATGAGCACAAGTCATCTATCTTCTTTTTTAATACTCCTCAAGCTATTCAATTGTGGATTGTAGATATTTTGGTGTTTCAGATTGGGTCTCTTCCCTTTATTTATCTAGGTATTCCTCTTGTTCTTGGTAGGCAACCCAGGTCTTCTTGGCAGAAGTTTCTTGATAAGCTACGTACTCAGTTCAATTATTGGACTCATCATTGGCTATCTATTATTGCTAGAGTGACCCTTCTGAAGTCCGTTATCTAGGCTCTTTCTATTTACAGGTGTTTTGTTTAGGCTACTCCTTTGTACTAAGGGAATTTGATGCCCTCTCACAATAGTTTCTTTGGAGTGGTAACTTGCAAATGGCTAATTGGAATCTTGCTAAGTTGGATTCTATGTAGACCATAGAATGAGGGGGGCCTTGACTTATGTTCTGCTATTTTGAATGGGAAAGCTCTCACTGCCAAGTTATATTGGCGTTGGTGTACTAGTCAACATCATTTTTGGGCCCGTATTCTCACCCATAAGTATCTTAAAGATGATATTTTTTATGTTCCTCACTTTCCTTTAGAGGGAAGGAGATTTATGATCTGGCATGCTTTGAAAATGGGGGCTCAATTGGTTAAGAACGAGCTATTTTGGATCTATCATATGGGTTCTCAGGCTCTTTTTTGGTGGGATTCTTGGGATGGTCATCTTGCTATCCTTTTTACATATCCCCACCTCTAGTCCCTTTATGCTCATTTTACTACTACGGGGTGGAATATGATTGAGCATTACAAGGTTGTTCAAAATCTTGGGTCGGCTACTAGTTTTAGATGGAAGCACTCTTTTGAATGGCCACCAAGGGGGTCGAAGGAGGATAGGCAAGAGTTGGCTCAAATTATTGCCTCACATGAATGAAATTCCTTAGTGGGGCATGATGTTTTAGCTTGGAGTAGGGATTTGTCTAGTAAGTACTCTCCTTTAGCGGGTTATGGGGAGTTGGTTTGGTAGATGTTGGGGGGACACAGAGGTTCCTTGGTGGAAACATGTGTGAAACAAATTTTCTTGGCCCAAGTGTAATTTTTTTATGTGGTTGATGGTTCAGAATGGGTATCCTACTTGGGATAACTTGTGTAAGTGTGGGTTCTAGGGTCCCTTGATGTGTGTTTTATGTTGTAATCATGAGGAGAGTGTCTCTCAGATGTCTCTTCTTCCAATGTTCCTTCTCTAGAGACATATGGCATAGTTGGTGGGGTGTGTGGAACCAGGCTTACTGGCATCCTCTTTGGTTGATTTTTTTGCTCGGTGGGGAAAGGCCCATGTTAAGACTTTTTTTCTTCAGGTTACTTGGGCTCTTGGATCATCCTTTATTATCTGGAATATTTGTTTGTAGAGGAATCATAATATTTTTCAAGATGTGAAGTTGGTTTTCCAACATTTGTGGTGGAAAATTCTTCATTCTTTGGGAGAAACTATTTTGGCTAAGTGTGACTTGGTTGAGGGTGTGGATCCAGGAAATGTTGCTTGTTGCAATCATCTCAATCTTCCTCTCCACAATGATGCTACGAGGGGTCTTGGTCAGATCATGAGAAATAGATGTCAACATCCTCTTCAAAAGATAAATAGGGAGGGGCATTGGTATCCTCTTCCACAGGGAGTGTTGAAAGTGAACATGGATGGTTCTCTGGGAAATCTTGGTCATGCTAGTATTGGAGGTGTTGGGCGGAATAGCTCTAGGACTGTTCAATTTTATTTTATTTGTTTATAAGGGTCTGCATACTAACAATTTGATGGAGGCTCTTGCCATTTTATATGTTGTGGAGCGTGGTTGTGACTTAATAGTTGAACAAACTAGATTTATTCAAGAGTCACAATCATTTTCAATTAGTGAACAACTACACCCACATTTATTTATATCAAATAGATTTAGGAAAGACTTAAAATAGAAAATCGTCAAACTTGTAATTTTAACTTATACAACCTAATCCATACAGAGCCCATACCTTTCACAAATTGGAGAGTATATAAGAGTCAATGGTCCCTTAGACTTTTTAGGGGAAATTTAGGTCACAAATCATATTTTTAATCAATTTTGGAATCATATAGGTCAAGAACAAGGTATGATGGGTTGCACAACAACTAAGAACACCAAACCCTCAACCTAATATATATGATAAGATCCCAAAGAAGAGATGCATGTTATTGTTATGAATCTAGCTACCCTGAGATTTATACTTGTCCAATATAGTACTAAAATATTTTGATCTGATTCTTTCTACAATCTAACCCACACAAAGCTCATACTTTTGACAAATTTGAGAGAATATAAAAGTCAATGGTTCCTTAGATATTTTAGAGGAAATTTAGGTCACCAATCATATTTGTAATCAATCTTAGAATCATATAGGTCAAGAACAAGGCATGATGGATTGCACAACAACTAAGAACACCAAATCCTTAACATAATACATATAATAAGATCCCCAAGAAGAGATACATGTTATTGTTATGAATCTAGCTACATGAGATTTTTACTTATTGAATGTAGCACTAAATTTTTTTGATTTGTTTCTTTCTTTTTTTCTTGGGCTAATTGTTGCAAGGGGGAAACTCCTATTATATTATATTAAAAATAGAAATATACACTGTTCATTACATCAGGAAAGACCATAAAAGAGGGT
The DNA here is from genome assembly GCA_007258455.2 of Sequoia sempervirens. Lineage (NCBI taxonomy): Eukaryota > Viridiplantae > Streptophyta > Pinopsida > Cupressales > Cupressaceae > Sequoia > Sequoia sempervirens. Next base: position 12,479,654 of record VDFB02338372.1, read on the forward strand.
GTGTAATCCCTCAATTATCTCCTTCAAACTTTCTATTTGTGCAGGGGTGAATAAATGTTCATGATGTCCCATGAAAAGACATATGTTTCCATGTTGTTCCTTCCCAAGCTCTCTCGCATTAAGGTAATAGCTTGCTTCATATCTTCATTTTTCCTCAATACATATGGCATCCCCAACCATCCCTTCTTTTCGATCTCTGCTCAGCTCTGATATGGCGTTTAATGCCTCATCATGATACATGGGGATGACGAATCTGTCTGTTCCTCTTCCTCCCCACTCGAAGTCGCATGATGTTCATACTATATTGTATATAAATTTCTCCAGTAGTTCTGCATTTTGGACATGCGCATGAGCCATATGTTTTTCACCTATCACAAACTGGATCGTTGTTTCATTATCGTAAAGACCTTCTTTAGTTTCTCTTTCATGCTCTATTGATCGCACTTACAGACACAACCCGAAATTGTTTAACTTCTTTTCCATTCCTCCAATTATGCCACCGCATTTCCCTTCTGACTCTTATTTATTCCATGAGATGATGTTCAAGTATATTGAGGCTATCTCTATTCGAATCTAAGGCCCTCATTTTGATCGTCCGAGAAATCGGTTTGCAGGATTTGTTCGAAGTGTATGATATCCTTCAAGTCATTCCATCCTTGGTCATTGCTGAATATCTTGATATCCTCACTTTGATATATCCCATGATTTGATAGGAAGTCTACCACCTTATTTGCTTCTCAGTAAATATTATTTAGTGTCTAGTATTCGATTTGTTCCAGGTATTAGTGTATCTTTTCTATCCAATTCGTGATCTTCCAACTAACGACCTTCGTGGAACACACAGCTCGTATGACGACTAACGGATCTCCCTCAATATCCGTCGGAATTAGTTTTTCCTTGACACACAAATAAAGAGCTGCCAGTAGTGTAGAGAAATCGGCCTCAATATTGGTGCCCTGACAATCTGATTGAGCTAGCCCAACATAGATCTCCGACCTCGTTTCAGACAATGAATCCCGTCCCTGAGGCATCGGGATTCCCCCTTAGGCTCTATCAATTTTTTTCATTTGCCAAAAGGGGGCAGTCCATTTTTTAAGTGCCGGTCGATGCTTTATCTTTGTTAGTATTAGGTTGCAACATACATATTAGCTCAAGACCAATAGATTTTGCAAGCCAGTGATATTATCCTTATATAGAAGATCCTGGAAGACCAATACATTACTCCACACCAATAAGAACATTTCCTTGATATTATCAAGCATGCACAAGAAAATAAGTAAGTGCCCATTGTAGATGACATGGATTTCATCAATGAATGACACAATAACTTAAGACAATGAGGCTAATAATTCTATAGGGATTCATGGGTGCACCACGTGTGCTTGATTAAATGGTCATTATAACTATCCATTAAGTAAAGTAAGATAGACCTACCAAAGGAGGACATGGCTACAAGTAGATTAATAGTGAAATACTAAGAGCTAGGAAATTCTATTGATCCATGGGAGTGCAATATGTCATCTTCTAATCTAACAAAATCACACTTCATTGAGGTTAGAGGGAGAACACACTACAAGATGATGTAACGTAGCACAAGATCAACATAGCCTACATGCTTTAAAAATAATCAATAAATTATAACATGTTGGGGCCCACCTAATTATAAATGATTCTCATAGCCATTAGTGCACTAATAAATTTTGATCATCCCTATCATCCTTTAGAGATGTGTAGGCCACATATTCATCCAAATCAACCTAATACCTTATGGTTATTGCATAACTTGTGCTAACACCTTTACACCATCCACTTGTTAGAACCATAACTAGCATAGTCCATATGCATACACAAGAAAAAAAGGATGGTCCCACCAAGATTTGATATTCTTGTTGAATAGCCAATGGAACAGTATTAGGACCTCATAAAATCTAATAAGACATGAATAATGTGAGGCAATTTATTTCATAAATAACTAAAGAACCCTAAAACCATTTTTGTAGAGTGATTTTGCTACACTAGAAATAATGAGATCTATTTCCTACAATGAGATTCACCCATGGCTACTTGTCACATAGCACACATTAACATAGATTCACACCCCTTCCTGAATCACTTGATCACAAACCAAACTTTGGCATTAAATATCAGTGTTAAATCACTTCTTTAGAGCTTAATAAGATAATAAGATCATATATTGGTTATCAATACTACAAAATGAGAAATTGGTATACACATGACCATATATGAAGATCAAACAATTATCATGTGGATAGGGATAAAGACATAAGAGCATCATAAATAGTTTAAAAGGACTGATTTAATTAAATTTCTAGGATCAATTATTACCATTAGGAAAATTAGGATACAAGGGAAGACTATAACCATGATATTAATAATTTATGGAACAAGATACAAGTGTGCTTTATGTAATTTATCTTTTGTTTAATGAGTATTTGTAATGTGCATTGGTGTTCAAATTTCATATTTAAGTTTCTTGGTTTCGGTTTGTAAGTTTGAATTATAATTTGCTTAATTGTTAGGATGGGACACTTAAGGTACACTTAGCATGCCTTCTAAAGCTAATTGGAAACCTCACTTTCCACAATATTAAAGAGGTAAGCTAGAAAATGTATCTTATACATTTATACCTTCTTTAAAAAATGCTAAATTATTGCCATGCCTTGTATCTCTATAAAAATTCACTCATCTTAGGCATGTAGAAGATGCATGCACCTTCTTATCATTTGCAAATTTTTGGACCCAACCTTTGGTCCCTAATACCCTATAGTAATCTTATTTGGTGGATTGGTGAAACTATCAATAGCTTTGAATTCCTATTGTAAACTACATCCATGCATCAAATCCATCCAATTCCCTAATAATCTTGTTTGGTGGGTTTATTGGCCTATAGTACCTCTTATAATTCCTTGTAAATTATCCATTTTCCTTCACTCCCTACAACTTTGTAAAACTTCATTCTTTGTAGGCTTGTAGACTTCATGTGCATCTTTGTACAACTCATTCAAACTACATGTCCTTGATTATAAACCCTACACTCATGTTAAAACATTGAGGTGAACCTCTAATTTATTTACGTACGCACTACATAATTATTCTTCCAACCTAAAAATACATAAGTTTGTTGCACCTATTTAAGAAAATATCATAAGGAAGTTTTAGGTATAAAATTATTACATGAATTTTTAATTGTGTTTCTCTTGCAAGTGTGTATGAAGTAATTTCTCATTCGAAAACATCATAAGAGATATAAGTTTACATTTCTTAAAGTCACTTATACACTTTGCATACTTCCTTCAAAGAGAGGCTATAATATAAGCTATTGAGGCTCAATGACAATCATAAGAGTATCTTAATATAATAGGATATGGTTTGTGTTTCAAGGGTAGTTGTACATATTTCTATTTCTCTTTAGTTGTCTTATAGTTAACATCAAAGAATACCCCTAGCCTAGTAGAGCCTAATGAAGAAGAAGATAAAGAGAAATAAGTTCATCTCACTATTTGATCATAAGCCCAACTTATTAGATGTCCTAGGTTGACCTTCTATCAACTTAAGCCTTACTGTTTTTCTTTAGTATTTGTGGAGCTATAACTCTTATAGCAAAAAATATGCACCTTTCAATAAACTAACTCTTTAAGAACACAATAATATTATAAATTAAAATATACTTTGATGCCATATAGAGTATAAATTGATAAAATGAGTACAAAAGCATATTTTAGTTGAAAAAATTAATATTTAATTTAGATAAAGATTCTTAATCATTTTAAGTGTATTATGGTAGAGAGGAGCTTGTACCACTCAACCAACATCACTAGCTCTATGTGTGGCCCTACACTTGCATCTCAACCAAGTCTGCAATGTTGTTACAACCATAGATACATTGTTCAAGATTGCAATTGAATCAATAAACCAAAATTATCAATACAATTAAATTAATTGGGATTAATTATGAAAAAACTATATAAAATAAAGAACATTATTTTTCCATCCAACATGACCCAAAATTATTTTTCCTTTCTCTATTGATATTAGAGTGGGGGTTAAGGGACAATGCCCGCTGGAGGGTTTGAGGGAAATAACACTGGTGCATTCCCTATTGTGATAAAATTTATGGATAAGAGTTGGAGACCTTGCTACCAAGCACAAATTAAAGCCCTTAAGATTTCCTAGGTTTACATGATGCATATCATTTTTTTATAATTTTATTATTTTTAACTAGGATCAAAGAATTCAACCACCACACATACATTAGTTTCTTTTTTTGGTATATTCAAGACAACATATTATAGCCTACCTTTATCCATATTCCCCTAGCTTATCTTATAGATTAAATAATTCTTTTCACATTATAAAAGTATATTATAATACTTCTTACATTTGGTAATGTGTGGAATTTTTCCTTCATGTTATGAAATTTAAAATCTATAGGTCAATAGGTAGTTGCACACCATTGAGGAAGTTGATTATAAATGTTCAAAGCATACATTATCACATGCTATTAGAAGTACATTTTTAGGTTTTAGTTTTTAAAAATCACAGGCAATAAACAATTGCGACCAATTTTGCATGATAGGATTAACTAGATTTGATGAGTTTAGTAGACTTAGTGGATTTGACTGAACTGATTGAATGTTTCAATCTCAAGTCTATTAGTCTTTGCTAAGGTAACTTGCCTTAGAAGTTACTAAATTTGAATGAGACTTGTAACTCTTCTAATTGTAACATAAGATTAGAGCCATGTCAAAAAGTTTTGATAGAAAACAAAAAGATACATAAATAAAAATTGAAATATATTTATTTCTATATATAAAATTAAGTATCAAATTATTAAATATATCAAAATAAATAAATCATATACTAATATTATATTCTTGAATCTCCATTAAAATTTAAAAAAAAAACATAAACCAATTAAAACAAGCATATGTACACTTTTCTTAAAAATTAAAAAAAATTAAAAAAATATACTTAGTTTTCACAAAAGAAAGAAATACATACACACGTTCACATCATGCCCAAATATATGCAAAGTGAAATACCTTGGTGTAACCTCCTTGAATTTCATGTAAAAGCATTGAACCCGGAAATAGTAGTTTGGAAAAATTGAACTAGTTCTTGGATCATTAATTGAGGTTTGAAAAATTAAGCCACCTCTTGGATTTTTTCTTGTCCTTTATTGCGGCTTCACCAACGATCTAAATTTCTTGGTAGCTTCTATTTCATCCAAATGTTATGGAAGGTGATTCTTCTTTGACAACGACATTGTTTACCCGCAACTATTTTATGAAATGTTGCAGACTTTCTTTCTTCTCAATTATTTTGCTTTATCTAGTCTCTTCTTTTCTACTGCAATTGCAATCTTTCTCAATACTTGGCAACAGCTATCGGGTGATTCCACCTACACTGGCCACAATTTCCTTTTCTTTGACTTTGGCGACTTACTTGCTAGGCAATGACGATTTCTACAGATGTTGCATTTCTTTTTGAAGACAAATCGATATCTCTAGGCCTACGATCTTCCTTCCTAGGCGCGACTGTGATCTGAGCTGCGAATTTTCTTTCAATCTTATCTGCAAATCTATCTCTTTCTCATCGATTTTGCAACCTGGTGATTTCCACAAACGACACTTCCTTTTTGTCTATGATTTTGATCAATGCTTTCTTGAACAACTACTTCAAAAAGACAGTGATAAATAGTCAGGCAATTTTGGCCTTTTCTAAGGTTGTGATCCCCTCCTTGATTGGCACCTGAATTTTATTTTTATTAAGAGCTACAACTCCTTTCAAACTATGAAAGTCACTTTAAAAACTACGATCAACTTGCTTGTCTGATATGCATCTTCTTTTCCTGATACGGTGATTTCTATCTTTGCGTAGCTGCGAGCTCCTCTTTGACTCTTTTCCTTGACAGCAGTGGCTGGGAGAACTTTTCCAAATGTGGCGACCTTCTGCAATCTGAACACCACAATCTCTTCTTCAATCTTCAACTCTTCCCGATCTTCTGCTCTGGTTCTCTTCCCGAACCTGCTCTGATAACCTTTTTGAACCCGCTCATTTTGACAACAGAGAATAAACTCTGATTATTTTCACACATTTTTCTTCTAAATATAGAGGTCAGATCTTCATCTCAATAGAGACTTACAAAATTTCATTCTGACCTAAGTAAACAAGACAAGAAGACAATATTTTATAGAGGTTGCAACCTCTAAATAAAAATAGTTTACAACCTTGCATGCAGAGGATAACATCCACTTACAAATAGATATTTAAAACTAATTTAAATGCAAACTGTTTCTTAAACTGATTGACCTAAAAATAGAATTGCACATACCAGTGAAGGCACATGTAGCGTGGCAGTGAAGGCACACAAGCAACATGGTAATGAAGCTCATGCATCAATCATCAACAGTTACATCACTAACACCACATTTCAAGCCACTACAAAACCAAAGTTGTATAGAAATAAAAGAAATAAGAATTAATAAATGGGATTTTTTTAGAGAGGTCTTGAAAAATTAAATGAAAACATTTTCAAATGTTCTCAACATATTAATATATTATTATCAAATATTGCATTCAACTTTGTTGGCTACAATGTCTTATTCAAAACCTAGGCTCAATAATTTACCTAGGCTTAATAATTTACCATGTTTACCATAGACATGAAGGAAAGACCCCTTAACATTAAAAATTTTAGATTCTCTTTGCATTTTTTTTAACATATGATGTTTCCCTAAAAATAAATAGATAGTCTTTAGAAATTTTTATTATTAAATTTAGTTCTTATTATTTTACAAATATTTGTATAATATTAATTTATAACTATTTAAATAATATATTTAATATTTAAAAATATGATAATAAATAGGTTTTAAGTGAAAATATAAAATTAGAATTATTTTATATATATATCTACCTAATAAGGGAATCTACTCTCTCAAGTGTGATAAAATGATGGGAGTTGAATCATTGTTGAGGATGTAATGATGGATGGATTATAGGTAGAGCAAGAGAGTACTACATTTTACATACTAACATGTTATAGGTTGATATGACAATAAGTATGTGCTAGTGTTTAAGATTTTGGTGGTAGGGTGTTAAGAGAATTATGAATTCTTGGTAGGAATTAGTGTTTTTATTCTTTGTGTTCAATTTTCATAAAAGCTAGGATTGCCAATATCTAGTTTTCTTAGCCCTTGTCTCCCATGATCCTTGTGTCTATTTTCTTTTCAAATGGCCTTGTCCTCAACTAGTGGATAGGAGAGAATAAATTCTTGGATTATAGAGTGGTGGTGATGATTTAATAAGGGTAGACAAGGAAGGAAAAAGTTGATGGCACTAAGATGGTGGAGGATGTTGTATCTTAACTAAAGCATGAAATCTTGAATCTAGACCTCTATTCTTGAGTGATATGGATTTGGGAACTTACCAAGGAGATGGGCATGGATCACCTTATTTTGAAATCAGGGATTCTATTATTAAAACTATTTTTGGATCTTAGATAGTTGTTGGGTAGGAGAAATGTGTTTGATGCAATCAATGTCTTAGTTGTTCTTTGGTACTCTCACTAGTAGTAGGCACATATTTTTTACATGAAGATACTGATGGAGTAGTTGACCAGGCCAAAAATTTATTAATTGCAACTTGGAGAATCTCCACACTCTCAAGGAAAAGTAGGCATGTGTTTAATATTAAAATGTCTATGAATGCCAAAATATTTAGTTTTGTTTATTGTGATGAATGCAATTCATACATCATTTTCCCTTCCTTCCCATTCTCAATCATTAAAACTCTAAATTTCATGATTGTAGTGGATGGAGGGCTATTATATTTCTCCTTCTTTTTCGTATGGTAATATGTTTCCTTTTTTCGTGATATTCGTTAATATTTTGTTGGTTACAAGTGTCAATTAGGTTGGTCTATGTTGTCATTGCTTTGATGTGATGTATCTTTTGACATAGTTAGTTTTCTACAAGGGATGAATATATCATTGCATTTACAATTTCAACAACACCACATTTTTGTGAAGAATTGAAACATTATATGCTATAAAATATAGTATTTAGTAATTATTGTTATGGATTCTTGGCATAACCACATGTGGATTGAGTGAAGCATTTTTTATTAAGCATCATTTTTGTATTGAAGACATAATATTTTTAGTAGCTTTCTGTATGAATCAAGATTATCTGACTAAGTTTCAATTGAAAACAATAAAATGATAAAATAGTATAAATGGTATAGTAAACTTAATGTTATAAGAACCCAAACTTGAATACTTTTTTTTAATAATCCCTAAATGCTAGTCCAAATTTACTACTTATTCCTAACATTTTAAAATCTTCTCATTGCATTTGTATTTCCATTCCTTCATTTCTTGTCTATGTAAACATAGGTCATTTATTGATTGGAACTACAAGTGAAATAACTAGCATTCTCAGTAGGCCCTTGATCTATTGGTGAAGAATGGTTTTGAATGAGCCCACTAGAGATCATGTATTGTTGAGTGCAAGGCCCAACACCATAAGAGATGAGATTAGGATCGTGCACCAAGTACTTTGGCAAAATGAATACCCCTAAATTCTTAACTATCAATGAAAGAGGTATGAACCTAAGTTTCGTACTCATGTATTGAATAGCAACATGATTATGTGAATTTGATATAAAACCTTAAAAGAATCTGTAATCAGAAAAACCAAATTATGAGTGCAGGTTCCACAAGAGTTCCCTGTGAACTCATCGGTCCGGGGTTAGGGGTTCGACTTACCTAACAACTTCAAAACTTTCTCGGACGTAACCGATTTGGAGCTTCTGAATGGTTCAGAGTTAAATTTCATCTTGCACTAAGTCGGGAGAGTTCATGTGGTGAGATGAAAGCCGTAGCCTCTCATTAAAGCTGGAATATCCACTTATGGAACAATTGAGCTGAATAGGTTTCATGATCGACAGACCAAGTACATTTTTTACCTCCCGGAACAGACCAAGTACATTTAAACATGTTATCAACTGTGTAAGTACAGTACGTAGCATTTCCGGTCCAAACTCATATAGAACTTTGTGCCCTGGGCATTGTGCACAGCTTAGACGACCGCTGAATAACTCGTAAAAATAAACCATATAGCGGAATAATACTATTTGGGAATATGTGTTCGTACTTCATAATGAACTGTCCAAAAGTAAATTGTCTACTTGGTAATGTAATTGAATGACAAGGCTGCTCGTTTTGGGCTGAGAAAAGATGCCAGCATCAATAAAAGTGATGTAACTCATAATAATGTAGGGAATAAACATACCCTACATTGTCGGAAAGGAATATAATAAAAATTTAATAATATATTATAAACATAATCAAATTTAAGATATGTTAAGGATTTCAAAATTATAAATGAGTAATTTGAGGTTGAAATAAATTAAATTGGTAAGAGACGGATTAGACTTTACCTAAAAAATGGTGTTATGTGAATTTTGGGTGTTGTGATTGTGTGAGAGAGGTACACACTCAGATCTAGAATTGAATGTATTGCTAAAGACTTGAGAAATTGAGGATATCGAGTAGTGTGACATTTGTGATCTAGTCTAGTTAGTGTGGTTTTGCCTTGATGGCATGGTTTCTTCCTATGCACAAACATATCTTTCATATCTATAAAGAATGTTTTCATAGATGATATTTGTGTAAGGAAATTTCAGTGGTGTTAAGAAGTATAATGAGACCTACTATAATATAGGAGAAGATCAATCAAATTCTTTACTCAAAGTCATTTTGTTGGACTAATTTTAATAGTTATTGAAATAGAGATGTTAGATATTGATTTTAAAAGAGTAGAATCGACTACCGAAACTTACAATTGACTTGACAAATATGATTTTGATATGTTATCCTAATTATCTATTATATTCTCTTATGTGTATTCAATGATTATAATCAACTAGGATGATGCCATTAAATACAAATTATAGGAATGATATATTCAAAACATTCAAAAAAATTGGCCAAGAGTGATGGTCATATTTTGGAAGAGTTGTTGTCGAGAATGCTTAAGTGTGAATTTGAAAATTAAGGGATGGGAATATGGCCAGCGTTATGGTTTGGTCTAAGATGGAAAATACTTTGTGAATTGGATCAAGAATATTATAATTAAGTGATATGACACAATAGAGTGCTAAATTTGAGTTTATGGTTAGCAATTTTGTCAAAGAGACCAATTAAGTTTTAGGATCATGCAATAAAGACATCAAGAGAATGTTACATAAAAGGGAGGAAAAGTGGAAGGGTATGCACTTTTCTAGTTAATTTTTGTTTATATGAAATGGTGTGCATGCAAATCTAAATGATCTTGCATGCAAAATTATAAATAAATATGATAACTTGATACAAAGGATATAAAACTTCTACAATATAAACTGTTGGAACAAGTAATGTGCCCCCAATGGGTGAAACCTACACATTAATTGAGAAATGAAATTAGTAAGAATGTGCTCCCTTCAAGTTTTGTGTACTACAAAGGAGTGTGGGAAAATTGAGGAGAGGAAGGAAAAACTAATATGAAAAATTGAGTATAGAATGTATATCTTTGGTGTACTTGTGTGTATCAATAATGTTAATTAAATTATGCCCCATGGTTTTGTCACAAATGAGTAAACATGGAGACATAAATCTATGACAAGAAATAATGCATTGTCCCTCAAGCAATAAGTTCAAGTGAGATTCATGAAAAAAATCATTAACACAGAATATGTAATAGTATGATGTGTAAGAAAAGTAAGTGATAAATGTAGATAAATATTAATCAATACTATTGAAGAAATTATGTGTCAAGAAGTTTATCACAACGGGATCAAATAAGTATTGGGAATGGAACTTGAACCTTGGATGATCTTATAAGCACTAGTGTGTGTAACCATGGCATTGGTCCCATATAGATTGATGACCATCTACCAAGATGGAGATGCCACACTATCATATCACTTGATCCCTATTGTGACTCAATCTCACACTAGGTCTAGAGAAGCTCACTAGGTTCCTTGCTTTATTGTTTTCCAAAAGTCTTATTAGTACATGAGAAGGAAATAGCCTCATATTAAATTCTATGCAAACCTACCATAATTATTCATTTATAATAATACATTATTTATTTCAAGATAAAAATAATGATGGAAGCCTTAATGATAACTCAAGTATGTCATTACATATTTTTTAGCAAGACATAGAATATCTTATATCCATCATTATGTATTCATTCTCAAAGTGTTATGTCCATCAATCTTTGAAATTTTTTGTGCAAGGTATGTAAGCTTGATATTAGATCATTTTCTATCTAACTCTATTACTCTCTTCATTAAATTTCATTCCTAGATCTTTATATACACTTCTCTTTCCATTTTGATCAATCATATTTTCTTTAGTATTACTTGGTTAGGTTTCTCTTTGAAATAAAAAACAAGTTTGATTCCCATATGCTTCATAAGGGTTGGTCATCCTAATTATTTGTTAGGTTTTTTTCTACATAGTCTTCTAAATTTCCCATATATGGCTTGTTTATTAATCCTTTTGGGGGATTTCACTTTACACAATATTTTGTGATGCCTCTAACATGTATTCCCATCATGCGCCATTGCTTTTTCAATGTCAATACCTTTGGTACAAATAAAAATAAAGGTTATGTTCTATTCAAAAATATATAAAGGATCTAAATATTGTAGTAAATGTTATTGATGTATCACAGGGAATTTATGCAAGCAAAAGAAGTGCGCAATTGAATGAAACAGTTACAGATAGTTAACTGTATACACCCACCACTAAACACAATGTAATATAACCACATTAATAATAATGAAAAGAAGTGAGTGGTTGAATGAAATAGTTATAGATAGTTAATTGTATACGATCGCCACTAAGCACAATGTTATATAACCACATTAATAATAATGCTAACATTCCCCCCCTTATTACATTGTTCCTACAATTGTACCCCTAAAAGCTCTAATTTACCTTTTAAGGGACCCCCTTTAAGGCTTACATAATAAAACTTGTTGATTACAAAATATATATACATCTTTGTGAAGATCTTCCTTGAAGAAATAAATCCTGAATCAAGTGGGCTCCTCCAAGTTGCCTTGTAACCCTCAAAAAGGTGTAGCCCCTAGCTGAATTCTCTAGTTCTTCCTCCCATGAACCTTCTGAATTATAGACCATAGTTATTGGACAACCACCCTCCAAGTTGTCTCCTCGACCCTCATAAAGGTATAACTCTTGGTCCAAACTGTAATTACTAGACAACCATCCTCCAAGTTGTCTCCTCAACCCTCGTAAATGTGTAATCCTTGGCCACAACCTCAAGTGCTCACTAGGAAACAATCCACATTGAGCTCTTCACCAAACTCCTTACGTGTCTCCAAAAATCAAACTTCACAATATATGTATTCTTCAAATCTATCAGTAACAAAGAAAAGTAAGAAAATAAAGCCAAAAATGCTTCTCATGCAAAGCATCATCTCAAATCAAGAAGCTAACTTGAGATGATGAAAATTCCTCCATCCTTCAGTGCCACTAGCCTCCAATATTATCTTGTTACACTTTATCCATTTAATATCTTAGACGAACCTTTGAAGACCTCGTTAGGAATAGCAAAGATGGCCCTAAAATTCCAAGCATAACTATTTGAATATCCATTGATAACATTGAGTACTCAATAATTTTTTTAATGTTTTGAAATGCACTTTCCCAAGCACTAGAAGTAAGAAAATAGATTACTTGATTAGCCTCCTCAATGATTGATAGATTGACCATTGTGAATCTCTAAATTACAAATCACCAATCACCCATAACATTAATCAACGTTAACAAAATGAAGAACAATCATATCCAACCATTTGCATACATAAAATTCCTCCACATGGGTTGATGCAACCAAACTATGATCTCATATTCTCAATGACTACACAAATAACTATGAATGGACTTCTCTTGCATTTCAAATTGTTCTAGATAGATGTATCGATCACTCTTCGAACCACACACAACAAGTACATTCAATTTCCTTCAAACTCCCACTCATTCAAATCTTAACTTTCTCCATGTATCCTAGGAGGCGAATGAATAAGAAAATGCAAACACTAAAGTGCAATGGCTTTTCCTTAACAAACTTCCAAAACAGAATTGTTTTGTTGCTCCAAAGACAACCTTTCTTTCCTCTCTAGTTTGAATGTCCTGAACGATAGATTCTAGGCATAGAAGTTAAACAAAACTTTGGTTTCCTCTTCACATTCAATGACAATGCTATGGATTTGCACAAGTCTACAAGTTCTTTAAAGTCTGCAATGGGCGTGATTGTCTTGCAAGAAATCTACAGACCACTTAATAAACCAGTTATGTGCTCCTATTGCTCTGCTTTTCCAAATCCCCCGCTTCATTGCATATAATTCAAATTGTTATGCCATATCCCTGCCTTTCCTCCGACTAGTTGCAACGCATAAACAGAGAGTGATACACTCTCTTTTATCCCTCTTTCATTATTAATGCCAGAGACTTTCTAAATCATCGCTAAATCAGATTTCAGCGCCATTTTTTATCTCCTCCACTATCCATTGCAAAACTGTCACACGCCTCATGCCTTTATTAACGCGTCTACATTTCTCTAGCCAGACCTATACAAATATGAATCGCCTTGTCTCATAGCTCTTCCACACATCAATCTTCCATAGGATCCTTCGCTGGTCTGATACCATATGTTGGCAAATATGTAAAGGATCTGAATATTGCGGTAAATGTTATTGATGTATCAGGGAATTCAATAATGTATACAAGCAAAAGAAGTGAGCGGTTGAATGAAACAGTTACAGATAGTTAACTGTATACACCCGCCACTAAACACAATGTAATATAACCACATTAATAATAATGCTAACATATTCTTCTAGTTCATATTGATGTGTTTATTTGGAGGTGTACCTCACTTATGACCCCAAGAGATCTATGTAAATTGAAGCTAGGTCCCTTCAATTCTCAGAAATAGTGACCTGCATTAATATCCAAATACTTATTTTAGATGTCACTCCCCTGACTACATAATCAAGGACCTTCCTCTTATGTGTCATTCATCTAAGACTTTGAGTAAATCTAATTTCATTGACAAAAAAAAATAGAGTTGGAATACAATGGGAGGGGGAATCCCTCAACATCAAAACTCATCAAACATAAAAATCAAACATAAAAATCAACTTATATGGCCAAAATATAGTAGATTTTCATTAGACTAAACCAATTCCCTATCCAAGTGGTTTTTTTCTATCTATTTAAACACTCAAGTACTATATGAAGGCCATTAGTTATCTATTAAAACACTCAAGTACTATATGAAGGCCATTAGTTATCTATTAGAACCTACAACATGATTGGTTAACCCTCTAGGAAGTCACATAACTTTTAATTAAGAAATAATGACTATTAAGGGGAGAATATGGAGCTAAACACTATAGTTCATATAGTACTTTAAACACTCAAGTACTATATGAAGGCCATTAGTTATCTATTAGAACCTACAACATGATTGGTTAACCCTCTAGGAAGTCACATAACTTTTAATTAAGAAATAATGACTATTAAGGGGAGAATATGGAGCTAAACACTATAGTAAATGTGTTGGCTATTATCTCTTACAAATCTAGGTACTATTTTCTCATGATTAATAAGTTCATTGATAGAAGAGGAGAGCCACACAAAGATATCCATGAAGGATCCCTCTATATGAAAATTATTATTTAAAATATTCATGGTATTATAGGAATTTATCATAAGTTTTATATTTAGTATGTGAGCTAGGAACTAGGCTCCTTTAATGTTATTTTCTTGTAGCAGGTTATGGTTGTTATTTCTTAGCTTTATATAGCTTTGAGGATAGTTTGGTCTTGCACTTCCTACTTCACTATCTTCCATAGGATGGTCACAATTCATTTTTCTTTCATAAATTTAAGTTTCTCAATTCTAGTTTCAAGTGAAGAGACAACTCATTATATTATTTATATTATGATATGTGGATTATGCTTCACATTTATGTGCAATTTATTGGTGTTATCAACTTTAATTAACCTATAATAGTTTTTAAAGAAAAAAACTATGGAGATATTTTAAGGGATGATCTTATAGAGGTTTTGCATGAACCTTAGAATAAAAAATAGGTTTTTAAAGGAATCAATTCTAATTTCTTGCTTTAGATTCCTTAGAACATTGGGGTGGACCCTTTTTTCTTTTTCACCCTATTTATATCTATAATGTCACTTACAAGATCATTTTTTATTTAATTTGAAATATATTTTGGATTTTCTTATATCACTTGAGCAGGGGGGCTTCATAAAGAGAAATCATATTCTTTATGGTATTGGTATTTCTGTAAAAACTATCCATTCTATCTAGTTTGTTCTAAGGATATTTAGCTATGTTTATCAAACTTGATATGTTGAAGTCCCCTAATTTGAATATTATCAACCTAATAAATATCATTTGATCAATCTTCTCAATTTCTTAAGCTTCCTCATGATGATTTGGGTTGATCAATGTTACTTTTTATATAGGAAATTATTTGGTTTGTGAGTTTTTGTTTCCCTTTGGGTCTTGGAGGTGGTGATTCAACTATAAACCTCCATCATTTTTTATTCTTTTAGCTTTAGTGATAGTTGTTGTGGTTTGGAAATCCTTTTGTAATCTTTTTTGGCTTCTCAATTAATATTTGTTATCCCTTTTTTTCCAAAAAACATTATAGACATAGTTCGATGACAACCTACCCATTTTTAATCAATAAATTTATGGTCACTTTAATATGGTGTCATCCAATGATAAAAAGAATATCTATTGATACATGGGTGTGTTGATGAGCATAAAGCCTCTAGTATTATTTTAAAACCTATAGGGGGTTATCAAGCCCATTTTTACCAATGGAGTGACACATTAGTTCCTTGGTTTATGTGGTGTAATCTCTTGTATGGTCTAGAGAAGGTATGGATGTGGATATATCATGTCATGATTTTTGAGCAACATTTATTTTACCTCATTGCTACTTTTGGGTGGTTAGTGATATTGTGTCCACATATCATCTCTTTTAACCATTGTCCCATCATATTTCATTTTTTATTTGATGTGAATCTCTTAAATTCTTGAGCACTCAATTCTAACTAGACATCTGATTGCTTGTCATAACTTGGCATCATATAATTAATCAAATTGATATGGATAATTGAGCTATGATTTTTACTTTTTACTACTTAGATTAAGTAGTGGAATTTCATGGTTTCTTACACCACTACCTTCTTATGATTATTTGGGAAACATGGACAAGAATTTTGGAAAATGATAATATAAATAGAGAATTTGGGACAATTTTCACTTAGTTAGAAAGTAGGATTTTTTGCCTTCAACTTCAAATTCTAGTTGTGTAGATGAGACCTAAGCTCATGCTTTGTAAATTCAACTATGAAAAGAGTATTTAGATAAGAATTTAGCTTAATTGGATCAAAATCAAAGCTATATCCTTTAAAAAAATAAAAAATACCTCTAGTTCAAGCAAGCCAAACCTCAAAGAAAGGCTATCTAGTCTTCTCATGGGAAAACCATAGATCTAATAAAGATATCTATTTTATCTAATCATTTTTTTCAATCCCAAGAGGTGATTATGAAGTGCGCAAGTAATATTTGCATTAATTTGTAGGTATTATCACCTCCAAGATGAGTGAGTTTACCCAGGTTTATTATGGTGCTCCACTCATGCTTAATTAGTTGCATTATATGCTTATGTGGATGGCTAATGAGGTCATTGACCTAGATAGATTTCCTAATTGGTTATTTAATGCGATGTTACATTTAATTAAATTTTATGTACCTTTTGAAGGTTTCTATGAAATATATTTGTAATAAATCCTTAGGACGTGTTAGGTCAATTATAATAATATATCAATTTATACCCAATTTAAAATATTTTAAGCTTATCACAATATGGAGGCCTTTAACTTTAGTATTATTTATCTTACAAGAACTTGCATAAATCATTATGTTTATGTATTTCCCATCTACTTCTCTCTAAAGTATGGCCTAAGAAAATGGATTTATTAAAAGCTATAAAATTCTAGGCAACATCATCATCATTTAGGAATGTATGTAGAATGGGATATAACATCTCATTAATGTATTTATTTTATCTGAGATATATTTTAATAAATCCTAAATGATTATATTGAGTGGTCTTTCATCTTGGCCATGTGCTTAAAGCTATTAATTTTGGGAAATTATTTTTTTGTTATTAGTTCAATGCATTGTTGACAATATTTTAACTTTATTTTCCATCAATGGAAACATTTTAGACAATTTAAATATTTTTTTATCTCCATATGAAAAGGTTTCCCTTTGGCTCCTTTATTGTATGCACTCACTCTAGAGGATTTTGGCTAGCTCCTTTCCTATAAAGCATTATTTAATAGATGATGACATTTATGCCAAAATATCCCATTGATGGTCATTTTACATACGATTCCTTACCCTCTCTTGTAAAAAAAATCTACTTCAAAAAATACATGGCATGCCTTGATATCTTATCAACATTCAGAAGAGTAAAAATGAAAGCTATAAGAAAAACCCTTTTTTAGAACCAAATTGATTTAAAGAATTAAGTAGACAAAAAAATGTGAAGTGTCTTAATTCTTGATAATTCCCTTTACTTTTGATTGCTCATCCTTAACCCTTTTTCAATATGTTATGTAAGGGGTTGAGAATATCTCCTCATCAATTTTACTAGAACTCTCTTTTAGTTATTAAATTCTAGATTTGTACCAAATTGTGAGTCATAAATCTTGTTTATGTTTTTGATAAAAGGGATATTATCAAAAATCCCTTAAAGAATTAAAATTGTGAGTCATAAATCTTGTTTATGTTATTTCTCTTTCTTGAATCCTTCTAAAGTGATGTAGTTGATATTGAAGATCCTTGTCAAGCTGTCAGTCAAGCAGCAAAACAAAAAAATGACACAACGCAACAGGTAAACAATCCTCTTTTATTATATTCAAAAGAGTACATATTACATCTAGAATTTAGTTACAAATCTCTTCCACAGAGACCAGATTGATTCCTCCAATTACAATCCTTCTTCATGAATGCTTCTCCCTCTGATTTTCTCACTTCCTCCCCTGCTACCCACCTCTACTCGACCAAACATTTTCAATCCCACTTTTCCATGTTGAAAAGGTCTCTTAACTACCAAGCACACAAACCGTCGAAACCAATAGTATTCAACTCCATCCCATCAACTTGTCAATGATAGTTCACCCAAAGTCCCTTCAATGTGATGACATTCCTTAGATAAAGGTTCCAAGTCGCCACCACACCACCACCGCAACCATCAGAACATCGGGGAGACTCATTGTAGGGTTCTTTCGATGAAGCTAAGTCACTTCAATGAACTTCCTTCATGCACCATCATGCCATCGATGAGACGGCTTTCCAAGTCCTAATGATATAACATGAGATCTCTTACTGATAGTGTAAGAGCCACCAACAACATTGACTCATCAAAGTGATGACATCTCAAGTCTTGGGGATATAACAATCTCCCGCCGAAGAGCCCATGGCTTAGTATCGGGTCATCGAATGCTTAGGGTCCTGTCGAAGTGGAAAACTCTTGTCGATAAAGAATTCCCACCTAAGGACTATGGACATACATTCCATCGTGCTATCGAGGGGATGCAACCTTAAGTCTTGCTGATGGAGGAAGATCTCGTTGATGACACATAGCCTTCACATCGAGCTGTCAAAGAGACGTGACTAGAAGTCTCACCAATCACATGGTGTCACATCGATGGAAGAGCAACACCAGACAAGGGAAAGGGCATAAAAAATGAACTTAGATGCACCTACAAAAAATAACAAAATTGACAGCAAAAAGATGATTATGTACACATTGATGTAGATAGCTTGAGAGCCTGAGATGCTCCTACATCAAACACCCTGGGACGGGAGAAATGTTCCATGAGCGGAGACTCAGGAACATTTAGGCCAATCTGGAATCAAGATTCCAAGTTGAGCCAACTTATGTCCCTTCAACCAAGATGCTTCATCTACTGATTTTCCCTTCCAGTGAACCAGGTACTCTATGTACTCTTTACCACATGTTTTCTTTGCAACCCTAGAATCAATGATTTCATCAACTTCTTCAATTTTCTTCCTAGGTAGCTAATTCACCCTATCTGTATTATATGTTATGTCTACATGCAAATGAGTTTGAGTACTTGTCTCTCCTTCAAAATGTTTGTACAAATCACTAACATTGAAGATAGGATATATATCTACATTTCTGGAAGTTCAACTTCATAAGCATTGGCTAAAAATTTACATAGGATCCGACAAGGACCTATTTTCTTCCATTTTAATTTATTATAGGTTCCCTATGGAAACCTCTCCTTTCTTAAATGAACCCAAACAAGCTCTCCAATCTAAAATTCTCGTTGCCTTCTGTGATGGTCAGTAGACTCTTTATACTTAGTTGTACTCTTCTCCAACTTCTCTTTCACCTCTTTATGTAAATCTCTAATATATTCTACAAAATCCTCCACCACAACACTTATTCTCACTAGGTTTGCACTATCTCTAAGTTCATCTAAGCCCCTAGGGTCGAAACCATACACCACATTGAATGGACTTTTTATAATACTCTCGTTCATTGAATTATTATAGGAAAACTCTACCTGTGACAACAAAAAGTCCCACTGCTTTGGTTTGTTCCCAATCAGACATCAAAGGAGGATACCTAAACTCCTATTCACAACTTCAGTCTAACCATCTATTTGTGGATGGTAGGTTGAACTGAAACCCAAATGTGTTCCTAATTTCTTCTACAATGTGTGCAAAAAATTACCAACAAACTTTTTATGCTGATCAGATATGATACTCTTAGGAAAACTGTGCAACTGAACTATTTCTTTGAAAAACAAATTTTCTATATGGGAAGCATCACTAGTTTCCTGACATGTAATAAAATGAGCCATTTTTGAAAATCTATCAACAAGCACAAAAACTGAATCATTACCTTGCTAAGTTTGACGTAGTCCCAGAACAAAATCCATACTAATGTGTTCCCATGGTCTCTTTGGAATCAGTAATGGATGATATAATCTGGTATTTCGTTTCATACCCTTCGAATGTTGAAAGATTATGCATCCTTGTACCAACTTCTTGACATCCACACTCATTCTTGGCCAATGATAACTCTTGTTCAATAGAGCTATTGTTTTATCTATTCCAAAATGTCCACCCAATCCACCACTATGTTTTTCTCTAATTAGATTCTCCCTCATGGAATACATAACTTCTTTCCTTTGAACAAAAAATTCTCTTGAATAAAGTACTTCAACCATGGAGTTCAATCCAATTCCACTATATTCTTGCATGCTAAACATGCCTCTAAAATAGAAGTTTTGTTCATACAACTCACCCAAAGCATCAAAACCAACAACATTCACTTTCATCACATTCAATAAAAAAGTTCTCCTAATTAGTGCATCCACAACTTGATTGGATTTGTCACTCCTATGTTTTAACTCAAAAGAATAACTTTGTAAAAACTCAATCCATTCCATGTGCCCTTGGTTCAACTTGCCTTAGCTATTTATGAACTATAGGGCATGATTGTCTATATACAACACAAATTCATTTGGTAGCAAATAATGCCTCCACTTCTTGAGTACTTGCACAATTGCATAGAAATCCTGGTCATACACAAAATGCTTTCTTTTAGCTTCATTCAAATTCTCACTGAAGTATGTTATTGGTCTTCCCTCTTAGCTAAGAACTCCTCCTATTGTTGTTCCACTTGTGTCACAATCCACCTAGAAATTTTTTCCAAAGTCTAGCAAGACCAATACTAATTTTTCTATTACTTTATCCTTCAATAACTCAACTTTTCTCCACTTCAATTGTCCACTTGAACTCTTTCCTTGTTCCTTTCATTGTTTATGTGATGGGAGAGCATATCCCACTAAAATTTCTTATGAACTTCCTATAGAAGCTTGCCAACCCATGAAAACTATGGGTTTCAAAAGTATTCCTTGGGGATGGCCATTCAACAATAGCCTTTACCTTTTTAGGATCCATTTTTAATCCCACTTCTGAAACTACAAATCCCAAGTATACTAACTCCATGAAAGTACACTTTTTCATATTCACCATTAGTTTTTCCTCCTTCAATCTTTGCAAGAAAACCCTAATATGTTCTAAATGTTCTTCTTTTGTTTTACTAAAACTTAAAATATCACCAAGGTAAACTATGAAAAACTTACCAAGATAGGGCTTCAACATTTGATTCATCAATCTCATGAATGTACTAGGTGCATTTGTCAATCCAAATGGCATGACCAGCCACTCATACAATCCATCCTTCATCTTAAATGTTGTCTTCCACTCATCCCCTTCACGAATTCTGATTTGATGGTAACCACTATGTATATCAATCTTCATGAAATACCTTCCTCCGCTCAAACAATCCATTAAATCATCCATTCTAGGCAATGGGAACTTATATTTGATGGTGATCTTATTAATTGCATAGGAGACTTTACACATCCTCCATTCACATCCCTTCTTACGTGCTAATACTGTAGGTACAACGCATGGACTGAGACTTTCCCTAATCAGCCCTTTGTCCAACAACTCCTGGACTTGTCTATTTATTTCCTCATTCTCTTGAGATGTCATCCTATATGGTGCCTTGTTTGGTAAACTTGCACCTGAAATCAAATCCATATAGTGACTGATTTCTCTCACTAGTGGCAGTTCAACTGATAACTCCTTCATCATTATACCAACATACTCATCAACCAATTCTTGAACTTCCACTAACAACTTCTCCTCTTTCTCTATGGCCATGTTTCAAAATAGTTGGGCAACAAATGCATAACAAACACCATCCTTCTTCAAATCCTTTAGGAACTTCTTTCCTAAGACAAGATACACCCTAGAAGTACCTTTTGTATCTTCATCTTTATCCTTAATAGGATTCAAAGTAAACTCTTGACCACCCTTCTTAATGGTATATGTATTTTTCTTACCATCATGAACAACTTTTTTATCAAATTGCCATGGTCTTCCCAGCAAGAATGACAGGCATCCATTGGCATCACATCATAGAGTATTTCATCCTTGTAATTACTAATCTAGAAATTAACCAAGCTTTGTTCTCTTACCACCAATTGGTGCCCCTTCTGTAGCCACAAGACCTTATATGGGTTGGGATGTTTCATTCTTTTCATATTCAACTTCTTTACCATTTCTTCAGACACAATATTGCCTATGTTTCCACTATCGATGATCACTTTACAACACTTGGCACCTGATTTGCATTTGTTTCTAAACAAATTTTTTCTTTGTACATGTTTTGTTTCTACCTTTTCAAGGCTTAACAAAATCTTTCTCATCATCAAATACTCTATGTCCTCTGGGTCTTCTCCATGCTTTGAAGTTTCAACCACTTCATCCTCTACTTGGGCCACATGAACTTTGGCCTCTTTTCCTTTTCCTCCACCTTGAACTTGTGGAAAATTAAAAGACTTATGTCCTACCTCCCCACATTGGTAGCATGTAATGGTGAATCCTTTGCCTCTACCTCTTCCTTTAGAAGATTGTCCTCTTTCTTTGAAGCTTCCTCTACCTCCCATTTCCTATGAGATACCATCTTCATCTTGTTTGACAAGATATCCCCTTCCACTACTGCTCTATCCTCTACCTCGAGCATTTCTACCTCTACCCCTTTTATTTCTTTGTTGTTTCCTATTTAGCTTCTCTTCGGCCATCAATGCACACTAGTAGGCCTCTTCCACTCTCTGCAGTCTAAGTAATATAATCTCATCTCATATGGAAACCTACAAGCCATTTAAATACCTTGCAACTTTCTCAACCTCATTCTACAAGTGACCTGCTCGAATGCTTAATTGGTAAAACTCTTTAGTGTATTCCTTGACATTGGATTCTCTTTTCTTCAAGTTGTGCAATTTTCTAAATAGAGTTATCTGATAGTCTGCAGGCATGAATTTTTTCTTCAATTTACTTACCATTCTATCCCATGACTTTATCTTCTCCTTGCCTCTTCTTTGTCTATCAGTCTGCAAACGATCCCACCACAGGGATGCATTCCCTTTTAACTTTGTACAAGCATATTTCACCTTCTTGTCTTCCTTCGTACCTTCAAAATCAAAGAACTTCTCCATCTCGGTGATCCAATCCAACAATTCATCTGAATTTAGATTACCACTACTGGAGGGTTAAAATGGGGCTTGGTATTTATTCTGGTTAAAGCTCAAATGAACCTCTCTTCTCCTTGGTCAATTTTAGGTTGGCTTTCTCCTCCTTCAACTTCAACCTATTCTTCTTCATCATCACTCGTGTCTTTGACATGATGACCTCTTTGTTGTGCAGTTTCAACGGCTTCTAGTCTGGCCATAATTCCTCTCAACATCTCCATCATGATAGGGTCTGCCTCTCATCGCACCCCTCTTCCTCTGCCATATCCTCTTTGTGCCATTTTATGCAAGCCATCTATAGTTACAGGTCTTCTTCCTTTGCTCACTTACCCACAACAAATTCCCTTTCAAGACTTCATAATATCTTTGACACTTTCTCTACGAGAAAACCTTCTCTAATACCACTTGACGCAATCAAGATTGAAGAGCCTTGTCAATCAAGTAGCAAAAAAAAAAACACGATGCAATGCAACAGGAAAACAATCCTCTTTTATTGTATTCAACAAAGTACATATTACATCTAGAATTCGGTTACAAATCTCTTCCATAGAGACCAGATTGATTCCTTTGATTACAATCCTTCATGAATGTTACTCCCTACGATTTTCTCACTTCCTCCCCTGTTTCCAGCCTCTACTCGACCAAACAGTTTCAATCCCCCTTTTCCATGTTGAAACGGTCTCCTAATGGTTAACTGTCGAGCACACGAACTGTTGAAACCAATAGTCTTCAACTCCATCTCGTTGACTTGTCGATGAGAATTCACCCAAAGTCCCTTTGATATGAGGACGTCCATCTGAAAGAGGTTCCAAGTCGCCACCACACCACCACCACAACCGTTGGAACATCAGGGAGACTCAGTGTAGGGTCCCTCTGATGAAGCTAAGTCGCTTCAATGAACTTCCTTCATGCACCATCAGGCCATCGATGAGACAATTTTCCAAGTCCCAGTGATATAACATGATCTCACTGATAGTGTAAGAGCCACCAACAACATTGGATCATCGAGGTGATGACATCCCAAGTCCTGGTGATATAACAGTCTGCCACCGAAGAGCCCATGGCTTAGTATCGGGTCATCGATGGGACAATGCTTAGGGTCCCGCCGAAGTGGACAACTCTTGCCGATAAAGACTTCCCACCTAAGGACTATAGACATACATTCCATCGTGTTGTCGATGGGATGCCACCTTAAGTCTCGTTGATGGAGGAATATCTCACCAACGACACATAGCCTTCTCATTGGGTTGTCGAAGAGATGTGACTGGAAGTCCCGCCGATCACATGGTGTCATACTAATGGAAGAGAAACATCGGACAAGTGCAAGGGCATACAAAATGAACTCAGATGCACCTGCAAAACCACAACAAAATTGACAGCAAAAAGATGATCATGTACACATTAATGCGGATAGCTTGAGAGCCTGAGATGCTCTTGCATCATAAAGATACATATGATAGGCTCACCAAGATTCTATGTGAATTCATCTTAGCTAATTCCAAACAAGCCTAAGGATTCCCCATAATTGCTTGCTTGGGATAGTTGATATTTTCCTCGTGATAAGGATGGGATGGAAATAATAAATGTTTATTAACAAATTATAATCTTTTTGTCCTAAGTGGTTGATCTAGAAAATTGATGACTTAGAGGCTTATAAGATTCTTCTTATGCATATTGTATTATCTATGGTTCAACATGTGGAAAAAATGTGGCAAGGTGTTGGCCTCCACACTCTTTTATTATGAGCTCTCTTATGAAGATTGAAGGCTCCCTTGTGATTTAAGTCATTTGGAAGGATTTTGAGGTGGTTAATCCCTTCCTTAAGTTAGTTGGCGATGGATTATGATGTGGTCTCTTTTTGATTGAGCATAACATTTGGTGGTATCCTATTATCTATATAGTTACATTATTCTCTTTGGGGAACACTTGGTATGAAATTTCTTCACGTCTAGATTACAAAGGCAACAATACATTAAATAATTGTCTCTACTAGAGAATGGACCCTATGAATAGTACTATTATACAAGTTTTATCTAAGTTCTAATATTGACTTTCCTTCTATCCTTTTCTTTTAGAAGCTTGTGCTTGATGCTATGTTTCACAAGCTAGGGTTTCAATTTTTTTTTTAGCTTGGTGGAAGGATTGGCAGTTGAATTTTGATAGTATTTTTAATTATTAGATTTTGGTCTTCTATTTAGGTTCATCAACCCTTTTTATTCTGCCCTTTAGAAGCTCAACATGTAATAGGGATGGCATTCCTCCCCCATATTTGGCTATATTGAATTAAATGTATTTGGTGATCCAAAATGGAACCTAAAATTTCCTATTGTCTTTTATGTTTGGTTTATCAAGAGCTTTTGTTTGGAGAAATGCTTTTATATATTACAATTTCTCATCCAAGATGTTCTACTTGTCATTGAATTGTGAAATTCAAACATCTCTTTTTAGCTTACCTTTAGGCTTAAGATGCTTGGGATTTGATTCAAATCCTTTTCTCACTCTTCTTATCAAGGTTATTTTCCTACAACATTGCTTTGTTTGAGGATTCTACTCTTTGGAACCATATGTTACTTAAATTAGAATTTTTAGAACTTTAATTATATTTTAGATCTAGAAGTCTATAAATAATGTTATTCTTAAAGTTTTCACTATTAATTTTTTTTCTAATTTTAACAAGAAAATTCAGGTGCTTATTTGTACATATTTTTAGATTCAAGAATAGTGAGAAAAAGTTATTTTGGAATTCCAGAATCTTGAGGACCTCAACCACCAGAGGAGTGCACATTGTATTATAAGCAAAGTTCCATCTAATATTCTTCTAAAAGAAACATCACCTCTTACTCCTCATGACTTAATCTATACCAAAATCAGAAGCCTTTCTCGTTACCTGCTCAATAAAAACTACTCTCCTTTATAAAGAAAAATTATTGATCCCACATAAAATAATATATAGAATGCTATTTTACCTTTAACCTACAAAGATTTAAAATCACTTACAAACACACTAAATATTATTTTTTTAAAATAAATTTATAATATAAATAAAATGAAGTAATACAAAATATTAACTTATAATCAACATAATATAAATATAAAGGTGATCTTGTACATTTCCTATTAGAAATTGCAACATGGTAGGTTTATTCTGATCAATATTTCCCTAAAGGATTATTAAAGAATCTTCAAAAAGGCAATACTGAGCAGTTGCTTCACGGATAAGAATATGATTCACCATCGAAAGTTAACGAAGTCGGAGGATTCCCATGTTACGGTCTAACACGATATTTTCTATCTTAATTGACTCTATTCCACAACCATCCACAAATGCTCCGACAAGTCAATTTCAAACTACGTATCTTTTGGTCTCATCTCATTAATTTTGTGCAAGTTACAGTATTCACATTTCATGATCCAATAAAATAAAATAGTTACAGTTATCATGCTGTAGCTGCTGTTGTAGCTTTTTTTGTTGGGTTTAAATTTCAGCTTAATCTAATAAAAAAAATGTTACAATATTCATGCTTCATGACCTTATTATCTATATTGGACACATCCTTTAATACACTGCAGATTATTATTACTTTCTTCCCCTGCCTTTTGTCTCCGTACAATTGCCCTGCATATAAACCCTACTTTTTATGTCATATCTGCTGCTTTGCTTAGTTTCCTTTATATACACACAAACATATACCTACCGTCCTGTCTATTACATTTTGGTTAATCTAATGTTTTCCTTCAAGTTGACTCATTTTTACACACCCTCAAAAATACGGGATATCCCATGTATTGGATAATTTGACATAATGGACTGAGTAGGAGAAAAAAATGATAAAACCCACAGAAATAAACCCAAATTTTCAAGGGTTGAAGATAGCAGATTTACAAGCCCTGTCTCGTCAATTTTGCTTTGAAATAATCTACTTTCTTTTACAAGTGACTGGAGAGCCGTGCCCACTTGAAATGTTTGAAAGCAGTCAATTTGTCTAGTATTGTACCAGTTTACCCTGTGAGGTTGTTAAACCTAGGAAATAACAGGTCTCTCGGATCACGTGGACTGATTCGACTGATTTAACTGTTGTGGAAATACAGTGTACTTTGTAAGAATGAACTTGAGTGCACGCGCTATATCATGCAAGCTTGATTAATATGACTTGTCTCCATCACTTACTACTTCCACTAAAATAAAGGCCTGAAACTCTCCACCACATAGTTCTTGTAAAGTAGCATTCGTTCTGTCTTCTCACGAGATTTTCACTTTACAAATCAAACGATGACTCTTATTTCTGAGTAGATGGTGAGTGGTGATAGGATAATTTATCAGGGAAGATCTACAGTAAAGAAAATATTTTATGAAATTATATTATTATTATTTTAATTAGACAATGAGTGGTGATATGATGATTTATTAGGGAGGATAACTGTCAGAAAGAGTCAAGAAATTTCACATGAATTACACCATTATTTCTGATGGTGAGTAATGGTTGGGTGATTTTTTGAGGAGAAATATGTCACATGAAATTATATCATTATTTCTTATAGATGGTGAGTGGTGATAGGATGATTTACTGGGAATGATAATTGAGAAAAACAATAAAAAAATGTCACATGAAACTTCAAATTATTTTAGATGGTGAGTGATGATAGGATGATTTTAAGGACAAATGCAGTCAAGAAATGTCACATGAAATTACACCATTATTTCTAATAGATGGTGAATGGTAATAGGATGATTTATTAGGGAGCACAAGTGAGAAAAATGGTAAAAAAATACCACATGAAACTAGACCATAATTTCATATTAGATGGTGAGTGGTGATAGGATGATGTACTAAAGAGGACAATCATAGTAAAGAAATGTCACATGAAATTATACAATTATTTCTAGTTAGATGGTGACTAGTAATAGGACAATTTATGAGAGAGGACAACTACAATAAAGTAATGTCACATGAAATTACACCATTATTTTTATTAGATGGTGAGTGGTGATAGGATGATTTACCAAGGAGGACAATTGTAGTAAATAAATGTTGCACAAATTACACCATATACATAGGTTTGATTAATTGAATTAGAAATAAAAGATAAATATTTGATGTTTTATTGGAATTGAATTGTATACTCTAGAGTTAATTTTTATGATTTATATTTTATGAATAATGGTTCATAAGAATTCATTTCTCACAAATATGAATGATCCTCTTTCATTCATTATATTTAGATGACATTTACATAGGTAAAACATTGGGATTTCTCCCAATATTACTCCAACTCAAATGTATTTAACCATAAAATTTCACCTTAAAAAAAACCTACTTTTAAAAAATAATTAAAAAATGAACAGATAAAATAGACACCACAACTGTGAGCTTAATTGGAAATTAGGTTATTGCTTGCTAAATTCTCAAACCATATTACATCTTTCATGTCATTTTTGGTTCAAAGAATTATTCAATTTAATTTGATCAAACAATAGATGTCAATGTCATTAAAATCAAGCACTCGAGATTGCTAATACATCAAATAAGACCTACACCTATATTTAACAAGAGACACATTTGCGTCAGGTTCTGCCCATTGTGGGGTGTGCTTGTTTGTTTTAAACATCTAGTTAATAGAAATAGCTAGGGGTTTAATGTGATTGTTTGTTGTTTTATAATGTCATTATTATAGTTGATTAATATTGAAAAATAAAAATAAAAAATCTTGTGAGGTGTACTTGTTGTTTTAAACATTTAGTTAATAGAAGTAGCTAGGGGTGTAATGTGATTGTTTGTTGTTGTATAATGTTATTATTATAGTTGATTAATGTTGCATAAATAAAAAATAAAATTCATATGGGTGTGTTTTGTTGTTTTAAACATTTAGTTAATAGAAGTAAGTAGGGGTGTAATATAATTGTTTGTTGTTGTATAATGTTATTATTATAGTTAATTAATGTTCCAAAAATAAAAAATATGCAATTATGCAAATATATTATTATAATAATTCCATATATATATTTATTTTTATCCTTTTGATAATGTGATATTTATGTAATTTTTTCCTTGCTAAATTATATTATTACATGTATATTTTTTAAAATAGATTTTATTGAAATATTAATTGTAGATACATAATTTTTTTTAATATTTATTATAAATAGATAAATTCTACTGTAATATTTAATACACACTTGATAAACAAATACAAAATATGCATTGAGTGTACTCACATTTATTTAATAAGTTTGAAAATCTTACCAATTATTAAATAAAATATGTAAAATAATAATTGTAAGTCAACAATGTAATTATATGATGATGTATGTAATAGTGCTCATGTCATTCAAGTCATTAATAGGTTTGAAATTTGATTCATGAATTAAATGCATTGCATTGCACATAATTTAGAAAAAAAAAAATCCTAATTTTTGCAATGACTATTGACAACATGAACCAATAAAAAGAAAAATAAAGAATATTTTAACAATTTTAGAAATAGACAATTTAAAATAGACTATATAAAATTGTTGGTAAAGTTTTTAATTCTAGATGTTTATTGGTTGGATTGTCACTATCACTCAAAAAAATTGAATTGAATGAATGCTTTAGTATTCTGCCATGGGCAGAACTAATAATGAATCAACCACTCTCCCTTAATCCTAGTTGTTAGAAGTTAAGGCTCTCCTTCAAATATAATTCAAAATTAAATTAAATCAAAATTTAAATACA
Source organism: Sequoia sempervirens (assembly GCA_007258455.2). Classification (NCBI taxonomy): domain Eukaryota; kingdom Viridiplantae; phylum Streptophyta; class Pinopsida; order Cupressales; family Cupressaceae; genus Sequoia; species Sequoia sempervirens. The sequence goes on from VDFB02338372.1 coordinate 12,509,656, forward strand.
AACCTATTGAACATACACTCCTTTTAATTTTTTATTATTAAATTCTAGCATTTATAGATAATATTAATAAATTGATGAAATTATAAAAAAAATGATATTTTAGAAAACACTATACTTCTTTATAAAATTCTTATATCACCATATATTTCTATGTTACATATATATTATTATAATAGTTTATAACTTAACCTAATAAAGATGGAAGGGATTGTTATTCATTTAAATAATATTAAATATTATTTTGAAACTTCTTTTTATATAAATTGAGTATAACTCATTTATTTAATATAATTAAGTATTTTTTTTAAAAGAGAATGAAAGTGATGTTAAAGAGAAATAAATAACTTAAATTCAAATTATAGGACTAATTTATACCTTTAAGTAATTTGAGATAAATAAATTAAGTGAAATATATAAAATTTAAGTAAATTGAGACAAAGATAAATTAGAATGTTAATATAGAATTAAGGTTTATCTGGAATGATATGGATGATACTTCTTTAACATGATAATAGATGGTAATACAAACTTGAATAGTAGAATATGGTATTGAATCTATGATTAAAGGCTCATGATGAATAAATTTTTATTTTTATATAGCCTTCAACAAATTCATGCTTGTAATTGTCATAAACAATTTTCCTTTTCATGGTTTTGTCTATTGCAAAAGTTTAACTTCAAGACTTATAATGCACCCACTTCTAAGAAAGGATGGTTCTAAGAAGACCCTTTGGAGGCTTGTAATGTATAAATATATGATAATTTTACTTCTTTGATGATAATTCAAGCCTCTTAAAAATAAAGAAAATATTTCAAATTTTGATTGCAAAATAGATCTAGTGAGTATGTTAAGACTAAGCTTTGACTGAGGCTAAGACTAGTTTGAAAATTTGATGTGGACTTGTAAAGCTATGCTTTTTCAATCTCTGGGTATTTAAAGTGACCTTGGATGACGCCTTGAAAGATAAGTCCTAGAAAAATAATTTAAATTTTTATTGCACAACCAACAAGGAAATAATTATATTCTAAGGGTTTGAAGTAGAATAGTGTGTTCCACTAGTGAGAAAACTCTACTTTTTCCTAAAATCACACCTTGATTGAAAAATGCATTGAAAGTTTGGTTTAAGTAGGGGGATTTAATCTTAGCCTTGGGGGGAGGGATTAAATCTAAGCTCCTTAGATCAAACCCTTCTAGTCTTAGATAGATCACACCTCCCTTTATGGAGCCTCCTACATATTCTTCTCTACTCATATCAATATGCTAACATCAAATGAAGTCATCAAAAAATAAAAATTTACAAGTACATAACCCTTAATTTTAGTGCATGTGTGCGCCCACACACACACAAGCACATTACTTTTAAAATATTTCATATTTTTAAAAAATTATAATCACCATAGGTCAACTTCAAAAAAGTAATGACCAAGGTTTATTTGAGATACTAGTAAATGTTTAATGAAACTACACCATATACATAGGTTGTATTAATTGAATAAAAAAAGATAAATATACATGATTTTTTATTGGAATTCAATTGTATACTTTAGCACTATTTTTTTATGAATTATATTTTATGAGTAGTGGATCATAAGAATTCATTTCTCATAATTGTGGATGATACTCTTTCATTCATTATATTTAGGTGATTTTTATAGGTATAAAACATTCGGACTTCTCCCACCAACACTACCAGTCATGGTAAAAAGTTTACCGGCGGTGGGGGGTTATAGGGGGGGTCATGCTCCACCCAATTTCCCTCGTTAAAAATAAAAAATAAAAAATTTGGACTTCTAATATTACTAAAAATAAGATGTGTTAAAACATATATTTTTACCAGAAATCAAACCCACTTAAAGTATTAAAAGACATGAATAGATAAAACAAGAATTACATTTGTGAGCTTAATTAGAAATTAGGTTATTGGTAGCTAAATTTTGAAACCATATTATATTATTCATGTCATTTTTGGTTTGAAAGATTATTCAATTTAATTTGATTTAACAATATTTACCAATATCATTAAACTTGGGTATTTAAGATTACTAATTCATCAAATCAAACCTACACCAATATTTAATAAAGGATCGATCACTCTCCCTCAATTGTAGTTGTGAGAAGATAAGGTTCTCCTTAAAATATAAAAAAATATTATGTTTGTTATATTAACAATCACAATTAGTTGATTGTAAGGAAATTATATAATATCCCTAACAAATATTAATGCAAATATTTGTGTTTTTTCTAAAATTTTAAATATATTTAATTGAGTCCTTATAAAACCTAAACATTAAGGAAAATAATTTTTCTTTTCGGGGTTTACATATTTAAAACCTAGAATCTTATAAACCCTAGATGGAGATAATATTTACAAAAAGAATTATCAACCCTATATTATACTCTAGACATCATCATTTTACTCAAAAAATATACACCCTAACCTATTTTACCAAATCTACTAAACCTAGAAAATTCCTATTTTTACCTTAACATTGTACATTAAATACCTAGCATTCAATGGTTGGGTTCACTAATATGACAAATTATATATTTAATGCATACCTAGATTTAGTATAGGATTATAAATATTACTATGCATTCA
>VDFB02338372.1:12512355-12561212 GCA_007258455.2 Sequoia sempervirens
CAATAAAACATAGGATGTTGTAAAGAGACAAGTTTGTGAAGCTATAGAAAACATTCTTGATCACAAGGTAAAGTTGGTTGTAGATAAATTGGAGAGTGTGTATGATAGTTATAAGTTACTCCAACAAGTTTTTGATCAAATAAAGGAACATATGCTTGTGTTGGAGCCCTTGTTCAAAAGGTGGTAGCCTATACACCACACTTTGCCTAAATTTTGTAGAGTCCTAAAAAGTAGTACCGATGCTCCTACATCACTAAAACCAACTAAGAAAATAGTCAAAATGATTATAAATGAATTTTAGTATGCACAAGGACAAGAAAAATGGGTTAAGACACAAATGGATTCTTTCCACACCCTAAAATAATGGTATAACCAGAAATAGTAAAATATGATGACCAATTGAGAGACTTTGAAGAGTGGAAAAAAGAGTTTGGTCAAATTAACCATAAGTGTATTACCCACATACAGGAGGGTGGTGATATGAATCTTCACGAACTTAATTTAATTCTAGATGTATTAATTGATTTCAATGTTGGATACCTGAAGTTCATTATTGATGCAAAAGCATTATTGGATAGTCGATGGAAGGTGCATCTCATAAATATACCAAAGAATCAGGAGTACAAATGGCCATCAGATTTTATAATATATCAATGGGAGGAGAAATATCTATCTTCTAAAGAGTAGGTCACTAGGACAAGAGTGTTTGGATGTTTATCATGGAGAAGGAAGATTTTCTAGATCAATGATCGTTGGAATTCTACGTTGATTAATAGACTCATAATGTCTAAAATTTCTTAAGTTTCATTTTATTTCTTTAAATTATGCTAATCAAGAAAGTAGTTAGTGAAGAGGTGTAATTTTGAATCATTGCCTCATTTTGTAAAAGGGCATGTAGCTTGTTGCTTCCCATATAAAAGGGGAAACCAAGGTCTAGTTTTGATTATCATCATTATCATCGCCATTAGTAGAAGTAGATAGGTTGCATATTCCATCCATCCATTTCATATCTCTAAGACTTTTATTATCAATGTGTATCATTTAAAGCAATAAAATGGAGAAGATTGCTTATAATTGGTTATCTATTTTTAGTGTTCAATTGTTGTGTGGATTTTCATTCTTATATGTTGGTATGTTGTCTCCAAAGTGGTTCTCTTAAATTATTCAAATCTATATGATTTTTTAGGACACATTTTTTGTTACTATGTGACTGTTTTGATTGGGTTCTAGTGAGAGAATTAAAAATCCTTTCAATTAATTCATTTTAATTGGTTCCCTCATGGATTAAAAATCCTTTAAGATAGTTATTCTGATTGGTTTCCCTTAAGCTAAGAAGTAAAATTCCTTTCATATCATCATAGTAATTTGAGGAAATAACATTGGGATCTATAAAGAAGAGTATTGTAGCAAACAAACTTGCACGTTTGCACAATGTGCAAACATTGAAATGTGCCCAACGGTTAGATTAAGCTGAATAATAGGTTTACCTATCATACAAATCTATCTCCATAATCATCATCCATCCATTAAGTCCATTCACCCAATAGATTTAGGCACTAGTCAAGTTCAAAACAAATTTCATACAAACTTTAATTATACACTTTATTCTCAAAGCATATAGTAGGAATTAGTGATCAAGCCTTGCATCTACTTCACCCCTATGTGCCATTGTGAATAGATTTCTTAAGAGATTATTTTTGCACATTCAAATCTTCCTTATCACTCAAGTACACTTGCCTAGGTTTATCAGAGCCTAAAGAGTAGGAGGTGATCAATCATACTTGCCTCATTCATTGGCCAAAAATGTATTAAGAGATTGGCACCCTCTTATGGTCTAAAAACCTACATTTTGGAGACCTAACTAATTGGAGACTCTACTAGGGATAACCTAGCAAATTCTAATTCCAAGCATTTCATCATAGAGTCATCACATTATATATAAGACTCTGCTAGGAATAGGTCTAAAGAAATTATAAAATTTTCTCACTTTTCTTAAAAGTGAGTAGTGACTCTGTAAGAACAAATGCATGACTGAGAAGTTAAAGTACACATCAAAAAGAACTAACCCAAGAGTTCAAAGCATGAAAGCATCCTATGAAATGAATGACAGAAGAAAACTAGTATGGATCTATGCAAAGCATCAAAGCATCAAAGCATCAAAGCATAAAGAAAGTCCAAAGAAGAACAATGGAAGGTGGACAGACAAACATGGATCTCCTCCTTTAAGGGATAATAAAAATAAGAACAAGGAAGCATCTAAATAGCTAGAAACTACACTCAATAATCAAGAGAATATCTTGAAAAAACATCTTGCATTACACAATAGCTTCAACCCATTGCATGAATCAGAGTATCATAATGATGATCCATGCAAAGATCCTCGTACCCCATGTGAGAAAGAAAAAATTTGTTTTCATGTTCTTCGTTGGAAGGAATATCCTCAGAAAATGAAAGAATTCTTCACCCAACTTGATGAAGAAAAAATTCAAAGGAGAAAAGAGTATGATCATATGATATCATTTCATCAAGGAGAAGAAAACTAGTATGGATCTATGGATCACTCTTCCCTTGTTGAGAATTATAACAAAATGACCACTCAAGAATTGGAATAATATGTGGAAAGACAGAGAAAGGACCTTACGAGGAGACAACAGTTGATAAAAGAAAGTCAAGAACTGAGTCAAAAAATGTCTCAATTGAATGTCCATACATCAAAACCACCCAAATATGTCCCTCCCCATAAGCAGGTAGGTAACAACAATCCATAGTGGTCATCTCAAAATACAAGAGCCCCAAGTACTTCAAAAGAACCTTACAATACAACTGATAACCCAAAGCAACATGCCTAGTATAATGTGCCACCACAAAGATCTCAACCACAAAACACCAACAACATTGCACAATCCAACCCACCACCAGGAAAACAATATGTTCCGCACTATTAGCATCATGTGCCACAACAAAATATATATTCTCACCAAAACATCCAACAAAATGTACACCAACCTCCACATGGATTCCAATATTACCCTAATCCACCACCTCGGAATCCTTATCTGTAAAACCTTACAAGCACGAGCAAAAAAAATTACTTGACATGATATCAACTATACGCATATCCCATTGATAGAAACTTGAGGAATATTGTCCCGAAATTCACAGGGAATAGTGCAATTACAACAGAGGAACACATAAGAAACTTCAATGCTTTTGTGCAAGATTTGGGCATGGAATAGGAAGATGTCTTCATGAGGCTATTCATGATGTCTTTGACTGAAGAAGCAATGGACTGGTTTAATAGTCTACCGGATGCTTCAATTACCTCTATAGCAGACTTCCAAGATCAATTTCTAGAGCAATATGGGAATCAATGTGCTCCTAAATTTTCTCTACATGAATTAATAAGTATTTAGAAGCATCAAAAAGAATTTGTTTTTTACTTTAATCAGAGATTCTCCAAGATTAATAACAAGATACCACACGGATCTAAATTAGTTGACTCAGTAGCTCTAAGCATTTATTTAAAATCCTTTGACCCTAAAATAGGGTATGAGCTCAAGAACAAACATCCTATAATTTTGACTGAAGCACAAAAGACTATCATAACCATTGAAAACAATAGGAAATCTATTAGCATGATTGGAAAAAGATAATCTTAGAGTCCCAAGAAATCCCAGAAATTAACTGAATAGATAAGAAAATCAATACAAAAATGAGAGGCAAAGATTGCATGGCATGACCTATAATACCACTTGGAAGGATGGAAGACCAGTAGGAAAACCAAATTGGAAAGAGACTCCTGATCCCTTGAAGAAACATAGAGCACATGTAGTAGATACTACACCATGGTGTTCACCTTGCCATAGAACCCATGCCCATGAACATTGTGCAGTGGCTCAAGCTTGTTATGAACATGAATGGCCACAAGAGTAAGGTAGAGATGGCCACACTATAAACATGTTAAGATGGGGGTCTCATCAAAATTGTGAAGGATACTCATCTTCTAAGGATAGCTACGAATATGATGTCAACAATAAAAATTACAATGTAAATGTGGAGCAAGAAGTGTTTTCTAATCAGGAAGAAAGCACACAAGAAGCAACATATGCATACAATGCAACACCACAATTTTAGTTGAGAACACCAATAGAAGAAGAGAAGAGGGCCATCACAACAAAAGTTGTGGCTAAGGAAAAAGGGAGAAAAACAACCTAAGAAGTAGACCCACATATGGAGACCAATGAACACCAAGAAGCATGTTCATAAAAGAATAGAAGAGCAAGGAGAATGTCCCATCATATCAAAAGAAGGATGAAACAAAGAAGCCTCAGAAGGTTGTTCAAAAGGAGACTGCAAATATTGAATCTAAGAAAACACTAAGTAATAAAAAAGTTCAAACTAAAGGGAAAAGGGTTACTAAAACTGAGAGGGTTGAACAAGGGATCACCGCCCCTTCATTTGGCATTGCTCAAGCACTAGCTCAAACAAATATGACAATTCCCCTTACATAGTTGATGAAGATTGATGAGTTCAGAGACATAGCCCTCAGTATGATTACCAACACATCTCACAAACAAAAGGATCAGAAGAAGGAGGTTAATGCCATTGAGTCAGAAATTACAAAGACACTAGAAGTATATTTGGGAGACATACTCATGAAGAATCCCTCCTAGGTGGATCCATTTTACACCACATTGGTGATCAATAAAAAATTGGTGAAAAAATGCATGATTGACCCAGGGATGGCAATCAATATCATGCCTCTAGCTATCATGAAGGAATTAGGTCTGTGGGTGAATACTACATATGGGAAGTGCTATGCCATGGATAACAGATCGATCCCTATAGTTGGAGTGATATGGGATATAGAATTAAAATTTGCATCATATCCTAAGGTGACATATAGGACATACATTAATATGGTGGACACTCCCCCTTACTATGGGATGTTATTATCAAGGCAATGGACTACATCAGTAGGTGGGAATGTTTAGTTGGACTTGTCATATGCCACAATACATGTGAATGGAAGGGAAGTCAAGTTATACAGAGAACCTAGATTAGAACATGTCATTGAACTATTTGATCCCAATCAAATGAATCAATTTTGTGACGTAGACCTTGGGAGTTTTAGAATAGAACATTCAAACCCTAAATTAGTGAACATAGACCCAATTGTTAGGGATGTCTCTAAAAATGAACATGGAATATGGAGAATGTACTTTGATGGAGCCTACAATAGAGAAGGGAATGGAGCTAGAATTCTCTTCATTTCACCTAAGGGCACAACATTTAAATACTCAATTTTTATAACATTTGAGTGCACAAATAATATAGTAGAATATGATGCCTTTTTGCTAGGTCTAAACATGACCACAAAAAATGGGATCAAAATGTTAACCATTCTTCAGGATTCTAAATTGATTTTTTCACAAGTAAGATCAAAGTACTCCACAAAAAATAAGAGATTGAAGAAATACAAAAATGTTGTGTGGGATAATATAGAGCTCTTTGAAGATTTTTGTTGCAGATATAGGAGGATTCAAAAACACATCTCACAAATCTTCAATAATAATCCAAAACAATATTTGTATAACACATGCTATTAGGCATTGTATATCACATTGGAAACATAGCCATGGAAGCCCACAATTTAATGCAATGAACAGTCATTAATAACTTCCAAAAAAAAAAAAAGAATCATATCCCTCTAGTGAGATTGAAGAAAACATAGTTATAGACTTTTTCTCCAATTTTTATGAAGATCCAATGGTGGAAAAAAAAGATATTGCATTTTTCCCAAAATTGCAAACCCTAGGTAGGGTTCAGACCTGCCCTCACAAAAATGGTCATAACTTATTCAAATCTTAATGAAATTTGATGATAATTGAAGAAAATGAAAGTATATTCACATGGAAAAAAATAAAAATTGGTTTCAGATCCAAAATATAGGCTTTACAATCCATACCATCACATTTTTCAGACTATAAATTTTGCACAATATTGTTAGAATATGAAGTCTCGCCAAAATAGTCATATCTTTCACAAAACTCAATAAAATTCAATGAGAAAAAAATAATTGAAAACTATAAATAGATATATTTCCATCCATATATGATAATCCATTATTTGAGTCCATACCAAGCTGTACAAAGCACAACTTCAGCCTGGAAACAACACAATATCAGAAAATGCACACAAAACTTGAGGTTGCCATTCATCAAACTTCAAAAATAATGTCTCCAACCCCCAATTCGAGTTTTTGAGGGTGTATTTATACATTTACAACTAAAACCAACCATTTTAAACTATATTTTGATTAGTTTGTTGACAAAACACCTTAATGACACTTTTTGACAAGTTGCTTAACAACTTTCTTGAGCAACTTTTACAATTTTTACAATATGGAACAACTTTAAAAATTATTTGAAAAATGATTTAAAATATGACTTCCTAATAATAAAACACCTCTAAAATGGTTTGATAAACCTTATTATAAGACCCAATAACAAAATAGAGCAACTATTTACAAATGGCCTCATGGAGGCAAGAAATCAAACAGGTGCTCCTGCACCACTTTCTCCATTGAGTGGGTGGATAGATCTAGAAACTTTGTGGCAGACTTCTTGAAAAATATGGCCTTGAAAAAGGATGATGTTACCTTGGTATGGATCTCACAGGTAGAGCTCAAGACCAGACCTGCAGTTCCTGACAATATTTGCAATTGGTAAGTCTTCAATGATGACATGAATCTGATCAAATTCTTACACTATATTGATCAGTATGAGGCCCAAGATATTGACTTCAATTTATTTTTTGAAGAAGTGGATGGAAAAAAACTATGTTTTTTCAAGAGGTAGTGCAACTCAAAAAAAATAAGATCCCTAAAGGGTTAGTTTCACTAGAAATGGTGTTTTATGGGAGTGATAGAGCAATTATGAAGTAAACACCAGTGAGAAGAGAAGACATTGAAGATACTAATCTTGGGATTGAGTTGGATCCAAAAAAGGTGTATATTGGAAAGAAGATAAGCCATACAATCAGAAAGATGTTGATCGCATTGTTGAGAAAGTACAAACATGTTTTTTCATGGTCATATGATGACCTTAAGGCAGACAGAGAAGATCTATTTCAACATGAAATTCCACTAAAGCTTGATTCAAAACCTTTTAGACCTAAACAATGACCAATAAATCCCACCCTAGAACCCAAGATGCATGAAGAACTTATAAAACTTAGAGAGGGAGGTATCATCAAACCCATTAGGAATCCTTCTTGGGTTTCCAACTTGGTGCTTGTCAGAAAGAAGAATGGAGACATAAGGTTGTGTGTAGACTTTCAAAAATTAAATGTCTCGTCCCTTAAAGATAATTATCCCCTCCCAAACATGGAAGCTATGTTGCAAAGGGTAATAGGATGTGAGTTATTGTTCATGATGGATGGATTTTTAGGGTATAATTAGGTGAAAGTGAAAGAATCAGAGCAGTATAAGACTTCATTTACCACACCTTGGGGCACATATATATATGTAAGAATGTCATTTGCCTCACAAATGTTGGTGCCACATTTTAAAGAGCTATGGTCGTTACCTTTTTTGATCTAATCAATACAATAATGGTAGTGTATCAAGATGACCTCACATCATATTCAAAGAGAGCTAAAGATCTTGTTGAACATCTAGAAAAGATCTTCCTTAAAGCCCTAGAGTATGGTATTCCCTTAAACCCAAAGAAGTGCCATTTTGTTGTGATTGGAGGAAAATTGTTAGGCCACATAGTGTCCAAATATGGAGTAATAATTGATCTAGAGAGAGTAGAGGCCATAGAGAAGATCTGTATCCCTAAAACAATAAAGGCTATCCAATCTTTCTTTGGAAAAATAAATTTTGTAAGAAGGTTTATATCAAATTTTGCTAAGATTGTCAAACCCATTTCAAAAATGTTGAAGAAAGAAGCCAAAATTGATTGGACTGTAGAAGCAATTGATGCATTCATATCCATCAAAAGAGAAATCAAGGAGGCCCCAGTATTAAATTCACCAAACTTTAGGAAACCTTTTTGGATTTTCTCATTTGCATCTTACCATACAGTTGCAGCAGTAATGTTGTAGAAAAATGATGAAGGGTATGAGCAACCAATATAATTTTTTAGAAAATCCCTTCAAGGAGAAAAATTAAAGCATGAAATCACAAAGAAGCAGGTGTATGCACTTGTCAAGGAAATAAAATCTTTTAGACATTATTTGGTAGGTGCAAAAATAGTCGCATATGTTCCTAGTGTTGCAGTTAAGGATGCATTTGTACAAACTAAAGTTACAGGGAGAAGGTGTAGATGGATTAATAGAATTCAAGAGTTTGATATTGAAATCCAAATATCTAAGTTGGTAGGAGGACAAGGCCTAGCCAAGCTTATGGCTGAATCAAACCTTGAAGAATCTCAAACCTACAACACAGGGGAGGAAGAAGGTATGATTGCAAGCATAGAGAACACCTCATGGTATACTGACATAAGGTATTGCCTAAAAAACTAGAAATGTCCTAAAGACATGAATGAAAACCAGAAAAGAACTTTGAAATTGCATGCCTCAAAATATGTCTTTATGGATGGAAACTTGTAGTGGAAGAGCAAAGATGGAGTTTTGTTATTGTGCTTAGATGAATCACAAGAAAATCATATGTTGAAAGAGATGCATGAGGGAGTCTATGGAGGATATTTTTTGACCAAGACCACTGCCCATGAGATCTTAAGGGCTGGATACTACTGGCCCAGGGTTTTCAATGATTCTTTTTCTTATGTACAAAAGTGTGAAGCCTATCAGAAGTTTTTTAGAAAAATGAAATACCAAGGAGTACTACCTCTTAGACCAATGCAAGTTGAAGCTCCATTTCATTAGTGGAGGATTGATTTTATTGGGGAATTACTAGAAAAATCCAATGGAGGTCACAAATGGATACTAGTGGCAACTGACTACTTTATAAAATGGATAGAAGTCATACCCACAAAGAAATCTACTAGAAATGTGATGATAAATTTTTTGATGGATAACATCATCCCAAGGTTTGGGACACCCATAAGGATAATCACAATGGTATGTGATTCAGATCAGAGGAATTCAAAAAAAATTGTTAGACATCAGGAATAATAATTTCATTTGCATCCCCATACCATCCACAAGCGAATGGGAAGGCTGAGTCAAGGAATAAAAGTATCTTAAAGATAATTAAAAGAATGTTGGATAGAAATAAAAAGGTTTTGGATTCCAAGTTGAGGTTAGAAGTCTAGGTAGATAGAATCATAGTTAAAAAATCAACTGGCATATCACCTTTTGAATTGGTCTATGGGACACAAGCAAGAATGACCATGCAAAACATCTTGCCAATATATAATTTCATGCTTCAAGAAGACCTGGATATCCATGAACCTATGGATGATAGGATGGAGCAATTGGAAAAACTGGATGAAATTAGAAGCTTGGACCAGGAGCAAAACACAAAAATGTCGTCACAAGTGAAGTACTTGTTTGAAAAAAGGGTGAAAGATAAAAAGTTTGAAGTGAATGATATGGTCCTATTATGGAATGAAAGGTATCAAGATAAAGGGAAACATGGGAAGTCTAAATCTCTCTGGATAGGACCATTTTTTGTTACAGGAAAAGGTGGTGAAGATTCTTACTATCTTCAAAACATGTCAGGAGAAGATCAGGAATTGTCATTGCATGGACAATTCCTGAAACACTTTTTTTCTTAAAATATAATTTTTCCATGCATAGTAGTTTAGGTTTCCCCCTCCCCCACCCCATCTCATCCATGGTCTACCTCCTAGAGATTATTTATGGATTATTGCAATGACCTTATGTTCATTCATCCCCAATCAGAGCCACTGTTGGAGCAAAAAACTTCTTCCTTAGTATCCACTGGCCTTCATTTTCTATCCACACTTCACCTACATCAAAAGATCCATTTATTTTAGTTCTACATCGAGTTTTATATGAAATGCAATAATTTGTGTGACAAGATCCATAAAAATGTCAACATTCCCTTTGTATATATCCATTCATCCTTCTAGATAGTCACAAATAAAGTAATTTATGCCTTTACCGTAGTATTGCGACATCAAAATGAAGTCAGTGTGGGTTGGACACTCCTAATTCATAAAGGAAAACATTAACCACCATACCGTTAAGAGGTTATGCAGCAGGCATGGTAAAGCGGTACTCATCGCCACCCAGTGAAGAGGAGATTAAGGTAGTGCATAAGGTAGTATCCGCTACTACCCCAGAAGGAGAAGTTCAAGGTAAAGCAATAGAGCGATAAGCATTGAAAGAAAGGTAGACACCGTAGTACTATGTGAAGTGCATAGTATAGTTGTGGTAGGGTGGTATGTATACTATTGTCCTACAATTATAAGGATAGAAAGCAATGTATATTAAAAAGGACATGAAAATAGATATCACCATATCATAACAAGTATGATAAGTGGCAGCAGCAGTATGGTGGGACCTGTTGTGGCATCATTATAGACTATGATAGTAAATGAAAAATATCACGTCAACCATTGTGATACATGAATCCAACGGTGCATAATAAAATTCAATAATATGATATTATTGCAAAAATATTTGGTAGAAGGTTGGCATTAATGTTGATATGACTGAATTCAACACCATTAAAAAACAAGTGAATTTATCTATCACCACAGTCAATTGCAAGACATTGTTGTGGAAGGAGCTGAGGATATGAAGAGAAGGAGCTCTACAAGTGTCAAACAACCAGGTAAGTGCATGAATTACTCTCTGAAGAATCTTGATTGGTGTGAATATTTTTCAAAAGCTCTATCATTTTGAAGTTTTAGTGGAAAGGATTGAAACATGCCACCCAAAAGGAAACAATCAAAAGAAAAGGAGAGTAAAACTGAAATTAAGGATGAAGAACCTAAGATAAAGAAGAGGCCTCTCCACCGGTCCATTTTAGATTTAATCATAGGGTCTACCAAGGAGGGTAATAAGAAAATCCTCATAGATGTCGCACAAGACTGTAGGGATGCCCTCATTCCTAAATTTGGGTGGGACTTGTTTTGGTATTTTTTTAGTAAGATAAATGGGAAGGTTTCAGTGTCAAACCCCTAGGTGTTGGATTTAGCCAAATTGATTGTCCCTAATGTATTTTTTGATGTGGAGTTTATCAGACTATTAGCTAAACATTATCATTCTGCTACAAAAATTGTGAGGTTTCCAAATGGTGTGGTACTAGTCAGGGTAACCAAGGTAGCTATCATTGGTGCTTTGACTTGAATAAACAAGCCCTGACTAAGATAGACTTACAAAAAAGTGAGGAGTATACTATGCTAAGGAGAAATTACAAGAGTGATGAGCTTCGTCTATACATGAAAAGAGGAATTGGCAACAAAACAATCCCCATTTCTCCCTCCATCACCAAGCCAGTCACTGTTGTAGAATTTCAATATTATTTTATGAATACATATCATGCTCTATGCCAAGTATTAGGGATGGATGTTCAAGACAAGATTCTAGTAAGTTTAATGATGATGACCATGAGAATCCAAAATCCAAAGACCAATATAGAATATGACTTTGCTTCATACCTAGAAAAGGCATTGGATGAGGAATTCTTGCAAGTCACAGAAGACAGGGCACCTAGATCACATTCATACATTATTCTCTCTTATGTCATTTCATAGTATGCCAAAGACAAATGGACTAAACAAATGGACTAAACAAATGGACCTATCCAGAATTTATGAGCAAGGGAATCCTACACCTATACATAAATGGTGCTATATTTTAGACAGTCAGTGTAAGAACTCTAGCTTTGGAATATTCTATGAAGATTTTGTGCACAAAATCCTAGGAGTCCTTGGTTATTCGATACCAAGATTGCCAACCAAAATGCTATAAATGTTGAGACCTCTAGCCTTAAAACAAGAGCAGGGTCATACACATAATTTTGGTGATTGGTTATTCCTCCCTAAAGTCACAATAATAAGAGTTTATGGGTGCCCTATTGCTTCGTACATACTACCAAAATTTGTTCCCCTTAGACTATCATTTCTAGAGTTTATGTGGCAAATTATTTGGATGGAAAAGGATGTGATGCAAAGTAGAAGAAGGGCACATTCCTACCAAACCAAACCAAGTGTGAAGACTGGTCTATAGGCTCAAAAATATTAAAATAATTGCAATATTATCTAAAGACAAGATATTCACTAGATTCCAGAAAAGGAAGAGCTTTTGATCCTAAAGTTAATATGAATAACATAAGGCATAATCTTGTCTCCAAATAAATAGTTGTGCACCAAGTGGAATATGAAGAATATATAATAAGAAACCGCATTACTTATCAAGATGTGTTTAGTAGAAGGAAAAAATGGGGATATATGAGGAATCTTGAAGAAGAGAGGAAGCAAAAACACAAGGATTTCCTAGGCTATTTTTTTGAAGAAAAGGATCCTATCATAAGGATAGATTTGTTAATTTATAAGTTTGAAGACTTCTATGATAAAGGGAGGAATATCTTCAAGAACACAGTGGTAAGGTAATAGCATAGCACACCCCAGACACAACCACTGAATCTCCCATGGAGCAATTTCCCCCTAAAAGACAAAAGATAGAAAGCACTGAACCATTGGTACCCTATGAAGAGAATGAAGGAGTGGGAGACACTAAAGAAGTGGCCACTTTGTTACAATCATTAAAGGGTGATGTTGAGGTTGATTGGCCAATCCATGAGACCAATGCCCATAAATCTAAAGAAAGGATGGATGAAAAAGAAAATAATATAGAGATACATGAAGATGAAAGAGAAATTGCAGCTAGGAGATTCATAGAATCTATGATGAATTTATTAAGACTCCAAAGTTTAAGGATTTTTGGACAAAAATGAAGGTGAAATAATTTGAGAGAATGGAAATAAATGAAATTGGAATTAAGGAATCATAAAAGGATCAAATGGCAGCACAAACCTTCAGGGAATTAAGGATTGACCATATTGACATAAGCCCTTAGAAGGGTAGAGAAATGATTTTCAAAAGTAATATGCTCATTTGCCCTAGTCTGATACTGAAAAAGAATGTTTATGCATGACCAAGTATGGGTTCAGGAAGATACAATGCTAGTTGCAAATTTTGACTTTGATGAAGGAGTGAGTGGAACAGGGTATAATCTTAGGACTAAAACCCTAGCTATATGGATCAAGCAAAAGAACACATAGAATCCAAAATTGTTGGATGTGATATAGGGAATGAAAGGGGTAGCTATGGTAAGAACAATACAAGACACCACCCATTTGGAGGTAGCCACAATGACTATGCTTTCGACCATGTTTACTCATGCAATTGTTAAAGGATTGGAGGATAGACTAAAAGAATATGAGAAGGAGAAAATATTCTTGAATGATGAAGTTAATAAGTTGTTTATGGAAAATATGAAATTAAAAGAGTAGATAAAAGGAGTAGGAACCTCACAAAGCATGGAAATGGTGTTATATAAGCCTCCTAGTGGTCCAGTAGATGTTGTACAAAATATTTCTGATGAACAAATGCAAGCTCTTGAAAAGGAAGTGGATGAAATGAAGAAATCCATCAATAAAACAAAGGATGAGGTAAAGAGACAAGTTTGTGAAGCTATATAAAATATTTTTGATCACAGGGTAAAGTTGGTTGTAGATAAATTGGAGAGTGTGTATGATAGTTATAAGTTACTCCAAATTTTTTTTGATCAAATAAAGGAACATATGCTTGTGTTGGAGCCATTGTTCAAAAGGTGGCAGCCTATACACCACACTTCTTCTAAATTGTGTAGTGTCCTACAAAGGAGTATTGATGCTCGTACAACACTAAAACCAATTGAGAAAACAATCAAAATGATTATAGATGAATTTCAGTATGCACAAGGACAATACAAAAGGATTAAGACATGAATGGATTCTTTCCACACCCTAAAACAATTGTATATACCAAAAATAGTAAAAGGTGATGACCAATTGAGAGACTTTGAAGTGTGGAAAAAGGAGTTAAATGGTCAAATTATCCATAAGTGTATTACCCACATACAGGAGAGTGGTGATATGAATCTTCACAGACTTAATTTAATTCTAGATGGATTAATTTCTTTTATTGGATACCTAAAGTTTGTTAATGATGTGAAAGCATTTCTGGATAGTCAGTGGCAGGTGTATCTCACAAATATACCAAAGATTTAGGAGTACAAATGACCATCATATTTTACAATATATCAATGGGAGGAGAAATATATATCTTCTAAGGAGTAGGTCACTAGGATGAGAGTGTTTGGATTTTTATCATGGAGAAGGCTTTGCCAGATCAATGATCATGGCCCTTCTACATTGATTAATGGACTCATAATGTCTAAATTGTCTTAAGTTTCATTTTATTTCTTTAAATTATGGTAATCAAGCAAGTAGCTAGTGAAGAGGTGTAATTTTGAAACATCACCTCATTTTCTAAAAGGGCCTATAGCTTGTTGCTTCCCATATAAAAGGGGAAACCAAGGTCTAGTTTTGATTATCATCATTATCATCGCCATTAGTAGAAGTAGATAGGTTGCATATTCCATCCATCCATTTCATATCTCAAAGATGTTTGTTATCAATTTGTATCATTTAAAGAAATATAATGGAGAAGACTGCTTATAATTGGTGACCTATTTTCAATGTTCAATTGTTGTGTGGATTTTCATTCTTATATGTTGTTGTATTATCTCCAAAGTGGTTCTCTTAAATTATTCGAATCTATATGATTTTTCAAGACACATTTGTTGTTACGGTGTGACTGTTTTGATTGGGTTATGGTGAGAGAGAATTAATCCTTTCAATTATTTCATTTTAATTGGTTCTACCACTAGGGATGAAAAATACTTTTAAGATAGTTAGTCTTATTGGTTTCTCTTAAGCTAAGAATTAAAATTCCTTTCATAGCATCATAGTAATTTGAGGAAATAACACTAGGATCTATAAAGAAGAGTACTGTAGCAAACAAACCTGCATGTTTGCACAAGGTGAAAACATTTAAAAGTTCCCAAAAGTTAGAGTTAAGTTGAATAATAGGTTTACCTATCATACAAATCTATCTCCATAATCATCATCCATCCATTAACTCCATTCACCCAATATATTTATGCCTTGGTCAAGTTCAGAACAAATTTCATACAAACTTTACTTATACACTTTATTCTCAAAGCATATAGTAGGAATTAGTCATCAAGCCTTGCATCTACTTCACCCCTATGTGCCATTTTGAATATATTTCCTAAGTTAGAGACCATTTTCACACATTCAAATCTACCTTATCACTTAGGTACACCCGCCTAGGTTTAGTAGAGCCTAAAGAGTAAGAGGTGATCAATCATATTTTCCTCATTCATTCACCAAAAACATATTAAGAGACTAGAACCCTCTTATGGTCTAAATACCTACATTTTTGAGACCTAATAGGTCATCCCCTTTACCTCTTACCTTTATTAAGGTAAGAGGTAAGAACTTCCCCTAACCCCCAATGTGCTTGTGGAAAAACAACTAAGTGTTTGCTTTTTGAGCATCGGGAATCATTCTTCCCCCTTACCCTTTACCTCAGTTGCAGGTACAGCATAAGGAATCCTCTCGATGCCTGACACCCAAAATTCCTTCTTCCTCCTTCCATTTTTCCTTCTTAATTTCTCCTTTTCTTCTTGAAGCCTTATGCTTCCTTCTCGGACTCTTGTTTCTGAGAATTCCACCTAAGTCCCTATTTTTCAAACTTTTAGGTTTCATGATATAGTCTTGCCTCTTACCACTTTTCCATGTATTCGATAAGCAGTAAGCCCAACCCTTAATCTCTAATGTCTGATGAGTCCTTTTGAGCTTCAATGGTTTCCCTTTCCTCCTATGCTTTCCCTTGCTTAGCGGTAAGCGGTAAGCCTCATGCCTGATGTCTAAAGCCTGACGTCAGTGCCAAAGTAGTGTATGAAGTATGAAGTATGAGGGATGCCTGAGGTTTAATGTTTGATAGGGTGCTACTTTTTGGGCCTATGATGCAAAGGTTTCTTTTTAGGCTCAACACTCCAACCTTTCTATGGATTTTTATTTTTTTTGGGTGATGCCATTAATGCTCGAATCACTTCCTCAGCTACCTATTTTGACTTTTAGGCTTCAAAGATAACATTGAATACATTCTCTAACTCTTGCAAGTGGATTTTGTGGCACGAATATTGATTTATTATTGCTACTTTATCCCTTATGATGGATCTATGCTCATATTCCTAATTTTATGGGGGGATATGGATGCACTTTCAAGCAAACATTCATTTTTGGGTACATGGTATGTAGGTCTTGGTTTCTATAGGATCTCTTTTTGGCATGGATTTCATGAGCAGATCTTTCCTTGATTAGATCTCCTTAATTGCTAACCCTAGTTGGGTTAGGGTTTGAGTTGCATTCATCTAAGTTATGCTTATTCTATAAAAGCAACACTTGTATCCCATTTAGGGGTTCTTCTTTTGGGATCCTCTCTAAGTTTTCTTTTTCAGACACTATATCTCTACATTCTACCATTGTAAAATATGGCTTTATGCCTTACATTAATGAAATCTAGCTATCATCACATTTGTTTCTTGCATGTTTGAGTAAAAATTCTTACCTTCATTCCTGAATGTGTGTTTTAGTTGATTTGTTGATGTATTGAGAAATCTTAAGTAAAGAAGGAACACATTCTATCTTGGTGTATCACCTTCATTTCATTTCATGCTATCCTTCTTTCTATTTTCCTTCTAAGCTGTTGGAGTAGATTAGTGACAGGGTTTCCATGTGTTGGGTTAGACCAACACATTTGCACTTAGATTAGAAGAGGAATTCATCCTTCTCCAAAGACTCAACCTCATTCATGCAAGGTCCCACACCTTGATGTTTTTTTCATTGTGTCATTAGAACACTAAACTCCTTATTCACTAGGGTGCAATTTTATGTGACAACACTACCACTAGGGCCATTTGGATTTAACACATCCTAACTAGGTTAGGTATCTAGTATATATGGCCATATATCATCTCTATAATAACCAAAGTGTTAGTTAGATCTCATGTAATTCACTCCACCATTAGTGAACCAGCCACATTGAGGTTCACATGCACTACTTTTAAAATATCATCCATGGTCATATCATTAATCTCTAATGTTTCTTGACTTAGATCACATAGTTGATTTCTTTACCAAACTCTTTATAAAGAGTAATTTTATTCATTTATGAGCTCTATTAAGTGTGTGAGAGGATTTGACTAGGGGATACTTAGTCCTCTCCACCCCTTCATCTATCTTCTTTTTTGGGATGTGTCCTCTTGGGGGAGTTTTCTTCCTATGGGTTCATCTCCATCTACTGATGCAGATGGGAAGGACTCAAAACAACATCCCAAACACTTTCAAACAAGATTTCAACACCAAGGCTGCTAATATGCACATTTGTTCACTCTAGGCAATATGTTCTCAAGCCTAAAATATGGGGACAACATCCTAATGGCACTAAACCTTTTAGGAAAAAGAAGAAATGAGGGAAATTAATTGTATTCAGACCTATTCCAACATACTCCAAGGGTTTCCCAACATACAAAGTCCAAAATCAAGTGCTTGACACCATGAACAATGCAAACTAGGTCTTGCTTCCACTAGGTGCATCCTATGCAATGGCATTAAACAAGAAGGAATTTTCTTGTCTCATGAATTATTGGTTTTTGTAGACCCTTTACAACATGCCACAATGATTCTCCATCCTACCAATAACAAATAGTGCATAGATTTATCAAAACAACATTGTGCATTTTTTGCAACCTTTTACAATGACTCTAAAACACCATAGAACATCATGAAATGACTCCAAATGACTCAAAATGGTCTCACATCACCTTATTGACTCTATCCAAATCAAAAATCAAAGTCTCTCCATCATGACAACAATTGCCTCAAAAAGGTGTATCAGGGTGCCCCTGCACCATCTACCTCTTTTAAGGGTTCATTTTGCACATGGGTACCTAATATTACTACTCATTTATTAAGACCCATTTTTATTTCATTTTATATCCATCTAAGCTATGGTTATGGGGTATTGGTGCACTATTTTATTTTAGTATTTAGTTTATTACTTTATTGCATATTATGTACCTAACATAGGATAATCTTTCTTTATAGCATCTACTTGGGTAGGTTGTACTTGCATCATGATACTTCTACTAACCTAGTATCATGGATATGTTGAGAAAACATGTGACTACATCTCCTAATACCCCACATTAATTTCACATTCACATCTCTTGGTGGTGTGTCGTATATACCCTTATATTATTCTCATTTTCTACATATTGATCATTGCATATTCCACTCTATTCATATTATAATCTATTGTGCTTGCTTATAGTCTCTTGATCTTGGGTGGCTTTCATAGCCAAATATTACAAGTATTAAGGATGAGATCTAGAAAGGCTACACAAAATTAACTTGGATAGAATCGCTAGAACCATTCACAAAAAAAATGCATCACTACATGAAGCACTATATTCATATATAAAATAGGTGCATTATTCCTCTCTAGTACAATAAGATTGTTTTTTGTTTGAGATTTAATTTGATCCAATTGTAATGATACTTTCAATAGATTTTCATGTAGTTAGAACACATTATCCCAAGATATCAACATATTTGTGGACATTACAATAATAAATCAAAATTATAAAGACACTTTGTATTTAAGTGTCTAGTGTTATATAAGATTTTTGATAGTTTTATTGTCTATATAGAAAGAAAACAAATGGTTCTATACAAAATTTTATTTATTATAAAAATAAAAAATGTATAGCTTCATTCGTCAAATGGATAATCCACCACAAAATCTAGATTCTTAAAAATCATTCATACAACTCTTTGTCTCAAATATTTATCTTTAAATTCCTCTCTTCAACCTTAATTTCAAAAAAAAAACAAACTAATTATAATTTATAATTTATTTTTTCATTTTCTTACAAACACTCATATAAAAACAACTAATAGATTATAAATTTCAAATTTCACCAAGCTAGTATGTTTTGCACTTTGTTAACTATATTTAGAGGCCTAGATAAAGTCTCTTTAGCCATAACTTGAAGCAAAAGTAGTAGCCAATGAAGAGAGGAAACATACAAAAGTATAAGATAAAAGGAATCTCATTCCTTGTGGGGGTCGTTCTTTGATAAACCCTATTATACAATGTGCACCTATTGGAAATTTGGAACATCACTAACCGACATAGTTGTAAATGCTTGTGAGGGGAGAAGAAAGGAGCCCCTATTTTAAAAAGCAGCCAACTTGGGAACATTATCTTGGCAGCAACCATCACAAAAATGATAGATGTAACAGTGCCATCTCTTTCCCATGAAGACAAACGTGCTAGTGTTATCAATGCTTGTGTTCACTGTTTTCTAGGGATGGAAAGTTCACTTTGGTCGAGATGCTCTAAAACTTTGTCCACATCCATTTACAAGGTATATTTGGTCACCAAATTGGACAACATGTTGTCCTACACCATGCTTGTCTATTAGTCTTTTAAAAGAAAAGAAGCTGACTAGTCATTATTATTTTTAAGGATTCCCTCTACAAGTACTACATTTGTCTTCCCAAATCTAAAAGTGTGAAAACAACTAGAATCATAATTAGAGTGGCCTTTGAATGATTTGAGGACCCTTTTTCTCCATTATTTTATCACTGTTATCCACCTTTGCTTTTTGTGGGTTAGAGTTGATGAAAAATCCAAGTTATGTACTCTACATGGAGATCAAAGTTGGGCCCAAAGAATCATGTACTCTAGCTCATATGACCCTGGTGGACCATCAGAGAATCTATACACTTTTACAACTAACACCATTTTAATGAGGGGGGCCCAAGTAAATGTTGAGATGATTTAATAGCCCCCCTAATTAAAGATTTTATATAGTTTATAGTTGTTTTACCAATCATAACAAGAAAAAAAAGTATGCACATGTCATTTGTAGGGCCAAAACAGCCTCATGGCCCTAAATGTGAGCTACTAATAATTATAATGAAGGAATCATGGTTGATCTCCATGGAAGGGACAAGTTTTCTTTGTATTTTGCTACCATCCAAAGATGCCCTAAAAACAGTGGTTTGAAGTGGTTGAGATTTCATTTCATAGTGTCAATTACGAGGCAAACAATAGAATAGTGCTAACGAATTTTCAATTGTATTAGACAGGTCAAACCTTCCATATTATAATATAACTACAACTAAAGACAAACATAAACATTCGTAGGAAAACCATCCTTTGGCATGTTGTCATTCGGGAGAAACGAGCTTATCGTTTTATCTACACTTGTATGCCTTCATTTGTTTTTTGTTTTGTTTTTAAAACGCTTTCCAAAGGAAGTAGAGTAGGTATATATATATATATATACTCAATTTTTGTTTGAAGGAAAAGTCTTTTCCCTATATGTTAATCTAGGATATTAAACAAATTACACCTTTTTATTAAATATTAAGTTAGGTTAATCGATCAATGCAATCATAAACAATGATCAATCTAAATAATGGAGTTAATAAATAAATGTTGCAATAAATAAAATATTCAATAGTTGTGAGTAGGTTGAGATAAATTTTAAAGTATTTGATTTTTATTGTAATGATTTAAGTTCAAGTTTAAGGCAAAGTTTTTTGTGATAATTGTTGATCTTTTATTATTTAATTTCAAGTAGTAATTTGTAAGTTAGATGTTATTAAATATTGTATTGTTTGTAAGGAGTTAAGTATCTTTATTAGTTGGTTTAGATGTTCATTTGAAATTTATTTGTAGACAATTGAAAATACAAAATAAAAAAATATTATTTTTTTGGAAATTCAATAAAAAGGATCAGTTAATTAGCTCTGGGAACTATAATAAAAAGACGGCTACGAATCAAAATTTTAATATAATGTAGGACAACCCTACAAAAAGAGGATGGAGCTACTTTCCTCTATCAAACACCATTTGATTAAGGGAATTGTCTCCCTTCAACTTGAAGCTATTGCATTTATGAAACAACAATTTTGGCCTCTTTCTCCCATGCATTAAATTATGATTACCTTTGAGAGAGTGAAGATCAACACCACTATCAACCTTGACATTGCAAGGAAACCACAAAATATGTGTCACTAAATCACTCCATAATGCATCATTTTTATACATATAGCAACTAGTGACAACCTAAAAACTTAGATCAACCCTGAAATAAACATTGGTATTTTCATACTTATTGACCTCCTTAGCTGAATTGAGGCAAATTTAAAACACCTTCAATTCACATTGTAATAGAAAATATGCCCCGTCATCCTACTACCCTACATAAGGAAAATCTTTCTCATGCACGTCAAAATAAAAAATTTGAAACTCAAGCATATAGAAAACTTGAATAGCTAGTCAATCATAAACTATGCACGTGGCTACTCAACACCATCACAAAACATATTCTAAGCCGAAGAAAAATATTCCAACTCGAGCATAATGTAACCTAATGCAGTCAAGGATAGAGTACCTTTCCAAGAAGTTCACCCTTGTAGTCAAACACTTTAAAATTCACACACTTTTATTTGTTTTATAAGATAATTTAATTCTTACTCCAATTACCAATTCAATTGGCACACTATAACAATGGACGAATTACAACCTACAGGCAGTCGTTCTTTCATCCTTCCAATTAATTAATTCACATTCAACTCAACACAAACCAGAACCAACTCACAATTGCATTTCCATTGATTTGATTTGTTTTGTTTTTTAAAATTTCTACACAATCATCTCCAAAAATAGAGAGTTTGTGCCTACCAATGCTCTCATCCAAATCCAATGCCCCACTCCTGGCTTCACCTATAGGACAAAAATCTACAATTACAATTTTAATTTTTTGTTTTAAATTCTCCTTCTTGGAGAACTCCCACGCCCCCTCTGGCAATTTGGACTAGTTGCTATGAATTCTACCTTGTTGGGATGAATTCCACATGCCACTTCTTCCTCCTTTTTCCTAGGAAAATTCTGCAATTTCCTTGTTTTGATAACTTCGTTCAAAAACTCTCCTTCTCCAACCTAGGTGTCCCACTTCCTCCCCTTCTATTATTTTTCAAAAAATCTTTAATTTTTCCCCTTCTCCTCTTGGCAACACCCCTTGTCTCTCCAATTTCTAGGCAATAAAATAATAAAACTACATTTTGCAAGGAAATGTATTTAAATTTACAAATTCTTTCCTAGCATCAAATGTTGGGTGAGCATAGGAATTAAATTAAATAATTAATTTAAATTGAGCTCCTAATTCTCCACCTCGAAGGGACTATAGATGAAGCGAAATTAAATTGAAAGAGAACTAAAGCTTAAATTCTTCTATTTTTGCTTGCAACACCAAAATTGAACCAAACCAAAAATTTTGAAACAAAAAGCCAACTGAACAGAAAATCAAATATTTTTGTGTGATGTTGATTGTCAGTTCACCCAGATGCTCCTACATCATCACCCATATTAAAAGAAGCTACAACTTCATCATGAGGGGAAACTTCATATTCAAATTTACTCATCTTAGGGATAATAGGTAACTATCATGCCTCACTATAATATACGTTGATACACTCTTCATCAACATAAAATTTACCAACATGAGACACCTTATATGAAAAAATGCATTGTTCAAATTATCCTACTATTTCCACCTCTTCTCAGAATTTTTTTGTGTTATTGGTACTACTCAAATTAGATTGGTGGAACCTTTCTTTTTCCATATTAATTGCATACAAAATACTTTCATGTGACCCTATTCAAGCATAATTTTCATGAGGGACAAGCATTCTTGCACCAAACTAATAGGTTCACATATGTGTCCACATGAACACCACCCATGTAATCATCAAAGGAAAGCTCTTCAAGAAAAATAAAATCTACACTAACACCTATTTCAACAATACTATCACCAAGTGCAACCATGTCTAAGTCATCATCATGCAAATGAATATTAGTAGTTTCAAAATCAAGACTAGAGACAAAAGAAGTTAAAACATTAAACAATGAACTAAATTCTTATTTATCCTTTGCATCACCATCATATGAACATTCTATACAATCAACTTCAAAAGCTTATCCATGTAATTTCTCATTGGTACACCTCTTCCTCTTCGTTTACCTCACTATACTCGACATTATGGTCATGCTTTTTTACTCTAAAACTAGGGATGATCATTAGTGTATTCATTATCACCATATGTGTTTTGGGGATTTGAATTGTGAACCCCAAATCCCTAAGGCTACAAAAATGAAGGCTAATTATTAAGGTGGTTAGGACCTCCTCCACTTTCAGTTTTGTAATACCAAGAGGGTGTTAGAACACACAAATATATTGAGAGGGGGTTGAATCAATATATCCCACACTTGCATTTAATGGAAATCTAATGATTTACCACCAATTTGAATGGAATCGACAAAAAAAGAAAGGAAAATGCAAGTTTTGAATAGATTGTACTAGAAAATCAAGCATGTACACCAACAAACATCGATTTTACCTCTGATTCGTGGGCTTTTTCCTTTTTTCCCCAACTGAGTCAATTCTCTTGCCTTCTTCTTGAATCCCTATTGCCACTACTAGTCCCCTGCCTGATTCCTTGCAAGTAATTCGTACTACCAAAATGGAAACCATGTTCTCCCTTACCTATTCGCTCCATTAAGGAGGTCATTTCATTTCATAATTATCCTTAATTAGCCATCCACTACTGCATTTAAATATATTTTCCTTCAATTTGAATGTAGACCACTCATCCAAAATATCTTCTTTTAGATATTATTTGAAATCAACAATAATGTTTTATAAATTTGATCTCATAGTCAATTTATAAGGAATATGTATATGTGTATATGTGTGTGTGTGTGTGTGTGTGTGTGTGTGTGTGTTTGTGTGTGTATTTATCACTATTTTATTTTATGATAGTATAGTGTTTAATCACTTTTAAATAAAGAATAAACTTTTATTTTATTCAAATAATAGTTTTTAAATGAAGTGGTTTTCTTATCTTTTAAGCATGCCTTTTAATTACATACATATATGTTTAACCATGCTATCGTTTTCTTTTAAATTTCAAAAACACAAGACCAAAATAGACAATTGAATAAGAAATCACATGTATATCATTCCACAAGATTTTTTTTCAATCATTGAATCATTTTGAATCAGATCAATATAATCATCTATATGAAATTTCAAACGCAGATATCATGTCGTTTAATGGTGTGTGTACCCAGATTCCATCAAGCTTACCATTCAATCCAACTAAATGATCCTACCTCAATTGTTTTCTCATCCTTCAACCCGTTTCATTCATTTGCACACACTTGCACTTGCATAGTCCATCAGTAACATTTAATCATGATAAAGTGTAAGATAGTTTGTAAGATCACATAGTCAAAAAGATAGTCAACTTTCTTCAAAGCATTTCAAAATATCAAATTTATCACTCAACATATTGAATTTCCTCAAGAATTCATTTTATCATATTATAATTTAAATGCAATAAAAATTGGGATATGACAATGGGTCTCATCACCATTTTTTCTTTTGGTGTATTCTATAGCTTATTAAAGTCAAAGGTGTTGTTTTCAGTCCCGATCTCATAACTTTTGATGTGTTTCTCCATTTTTCATGATTTTAGTGGTGTTGAGATGGTCTTTTAGAGCTCTTCATAGCCATCCATGCACTTTTTCCAAATTTCTCTTCAGGTACATTTTATTCATTTTTTGTGTTTTCACATTTTAATGAATTACTTGGACATTTTAGCTACTAAGAACTTTTTGTTTGTGTGGGGTGACTTGTTTTTGGCTGTTCTACATGTATGTCTAGTATTTTGTCCTATTTGGGCATTGTATACATCTTTTTCTTGCATATTCTCTTTTGTAGACACATTGAGATAAAGTGCCATTCTAGTGTATGCTTTTTGGGGATTTTGTACATCCTATTGTGCCTTTTGTACTCGCACTATGATATAAAGTGTTATGTGGGGTTGATGTATGTCTTTGGTTTGGAATCACACCTTTGTCAAGTGAGTTTCCCTTCAATGACAATAATGATTCCTAGTGATTTTTGCCTCATGTGTGTGTGCTTTAATTTGCACACCCTTTTATTTGCGGTTTGTTTCTCCTAAATGCACTTCTTGGTTTCACACAGTATCAATGTACCTATCTTGGCTCTCCCTTTTCAGCATTATGGGGGATTTCTATTGTTGGTGTTAATGCTTCCTTGGTTTCACATTTTGGAGTGATCTAGATGTATCTAGTTCTTGTCCCTATGTACTAGGCGGATGTAGCATACATCAATGGCTAGTTACCCATGCATTTCAATGAAATGGAGCATTTACCATATGAACACTCTTGCATTCATGTTTCTGGAGGTTATTCATTTTAGCACTATACCAGTCATCATTCAATATTTGTCTACAACTTCTTCGTGCTTTGAACAGTGATGTTCTATATGGTCCTCTAATTTTTGGAACATTATTTTGGTTGGAGACTTCCTAGTCCTTCACCTTGATTTTGAAGCTTTTTTAGTCCTTCATTTGTCTTTCTCTCTTTTGGAGAGGATTTTTTTCCAAGTGGTTTTCTCCTTTTCTCCAATTTTGAGAGATCTTTTGTTTGTACATGTGGGTATCTCATCAGGCCTTGTTTTTCGGGACCCATCATGCATTCTCTTTTTAGGGGTTTTTTGCTACTCCCTAAGTTCATCTTAAGAGGGGTTGTTAGAATAATCATACATTAGCTAATTTAATTAATTAATTATTAATCTAATTATTCTCATGTAATTAAGCTAAACTTAGGAGTGATTTTCTATGTTAACTAGAGAGCTATTATTAGATCATTATGTCTCATTGCATGGGATGCTGACACTTGTCATGATCTAATCCATTTACTATTTAGGGTTGCTCATATATAACACTCAACCCTCATTGTATTATCTCTCTTGAACTATTAAATTCCATTTCTTGTTGAGGAATATTGCAATTCATTACATTTGTAGATCTCTTGTGTGGAAGGTGTCTTTGTTCGTTGTTTGATCCTGTGGCTCATATTTTTCATAATTCTAACAAAATAATATGCATAATTTATCTTTTGTAACTTTTTTTACCTTCACCATATTATAATGCAATTATGTGGCGTAAAGCTAACAATAGTTTTTCCTATGGGTTGATCATGTGTTTATTTTCCGAGTGACAAAATTAATGTGATATATCAAATATTTCAATGATGTTGCAAGATATTGGTGATGCATGCTTATCCAATTATAATTTTTTAACATTTATATTAATTTTTTAAGTTTATTTTCCATATATGTACTAAAATATTTTTATGTTTTAGGATGCATTAAAATTGACGTTGAGTTTGAGGGAAGTTTTATAGGTCATGTTCTTTTGTGTCATATTATTCATGCATTTAGTTGGGTGAAGGAGATTTTTGAGGTGGAGGAGAGTTTAGATTCATTGAAAAAATTCAACAAATCAAAACCTTGATGCAGAAAAATATATAGTTTAACTAATATTTTAAAAACTTGATATAAATTGTGTTTTCCATGTTGGGGTAGTATTAATGAGGTGTAGATGGCTTGGATTTAACTCATAAAGGGGTCATGCTTTTCCTTGCTCATGTTTTTCTACCAATTGAAAAAAAACAAAATGAGAAAAAGTAGCTTGGTTACTATTTAATTTTTTATTTTATTATAGCCATTTAATGTACTTACATTTAAAATATCTTAACACGCTTTTATTACAATGTGATCATGTTGTTATTTAATAATGTGAGCACATTATCTTTTATTTACCTCCAAATTATTTTTTGCCACTTTTCCCTCCCATCTTTGAGTACGTACCGTAACATCTTTTGCACAACTCTTGTGACATGTGCATTCATCTAGACTATTAATTAGTGATTTTACCAAGTGTGGCATCCAACCTTTAATACCACATTTCTCATCCCTATGATCTAGTACTTATTTTTCCATACTTGTGTACTATTGATTACCCTAATGAATTGAACATATCACCCCCTTCATTACACATTTTTTTATGCAATAAAGGATGACTCCATATTATTATTATTGTGCTTCCCCATAGAGAGAATCCTAACTCACCACACACATTATTCTAGAAAATAATATCTACATAATATAGTAAGTTTACATAACACCCAATCACTCAATTTCCACTTGTTACATATAAAAATATGCTAATCAATGCACAAATTATTAGAAATTCCTAACAATTAAGCCAAAATATCATCCTTTTTAAAATCATGCACACTTAGACCATAGAATAATTACTTGTGTAACCCCCATGCACTAAAATATTGGCCCTAAGACCACTCACCAAGGCATGCTTGAGTCTCAGTACCCTATATAAAGCCTACACCCTATTATTTATTTGTTATTAAATATTCATGAAATTACTTTCATGAACACATGTGCACAAAAATGATCAAAACCCTCATATAATATTACAAAAAATGATCAATTAAATACCATTGAGCTTTCAATGATATACATTCAATATAATTGTGAAGAATAGTTGTAATAAGACAAGCTAATAAAAATTCAAATCAAACAACCATATTCATTTTAATTTTAAATTTTATTTAAAATGTAAATTATTTAGAGATGTCAAATATATTGATATCATGTTTGAAAAAAATGAATTAAACTTGAATTGTTAGAGGATCTATTGACATGGATGTTGCACACACACACACACCAACAGGTAGATAAATTCTCACAAAGTACTGCGGGAACCTACCTTTTTTGAAGGACTTCACTAGGAAACCCAAATCTAAGGCAAACTCAGCTTGATCCCAAAGCTTGGTTATGTCAAATCTTGATGCACTAGAATCACTCAAGGTTCATTGTGATTTTTCTATTAAACACGAGGGGTATACAATTGTTAGGAATTGGATGGTATCTGAAAGATAGAAACATAATCTAAGTCTAATCATTCAAGTGTCACTCGATAACTTCATGAAATCAAAGAATTTGCAATAATATTTTATGAAACTCAAATTATTTGTATACATTCAAGTAGATTTAGCATTAAGCACTCAACAACTTCATGAAATCAAAATATTTACAATAAAACTCTATGTATTTATCAATTTTGGAACATTTATAGAAATATAAAGTATCTACTCTAAAATAAAGCATGAAAAATTACTGAAATGTAAAATTTCTCCTAGGTATTATCCATGCATGACTCAAGAAATAACTAAATCAAAGCAAACCATTGTATACTTCACCAGATTGCTTCACGGCTAGGCATAGAATGATGCAAGAGTTTAAAGAAAGGGGGATTATTTGCCACTGAATAGTGTTAGTATGCACCCTTAAATGGCACAACACACAATCTTGTCTGATAGGAACAAACAATTAGCTACGTAAGATTCCATATCAGGAAATAGCTTTAAATTTGGCTTTGATATTAGTTAACTTCTAATGAAACATACAAGTTTTTAATCTGGAATGGAACATAAAACAAGAAAAAGAATAAAACTTGAAAAAAAATTAATTCTCTCTAGAATCCACAAATTTTAAACTTAGAAAATAAAATACATCTCCCAACTTTCTATAAGAACAAGACACTTGGGAAATTCAATCAACACATGAGAGGGAATCCAAGGGACGAATCATAGCAAAGCACATGGCATGTGATAGTTGGAAAGAGAAAATTCTAAATAAGTCAACAAATTTTGACCCCCTTTAGTACTTAAAACTTTTGGACTTACGTCTTTGAAATTTGATCAAGAAATCAAACTGTATTGCTCGCAAATTTGTCAAACAAAATGTAGGAACTTCCTCTGCTAGATATTTAGAGTGATAAAGTGGACATAGATATCCTAATCCACATGCATTTGTGTTCTTGCATTTACGTTCAGGCTTTGAGGTAAAACACCTGGAAGTATATTCCCCCAAAGCTAGGCACCCTCCTTCATCACATGTGTAATACCTGGGTCCCCGATCTTTTGGTTATCGACATTTCTTCTCCATAAGCTTTGTCCTCACATGGGCTTTTAGAGTGCACCACCAAACCTGGTAACATCATTGGATCTGCTTGCAATCCAATTTTTCTTGACTATCCATACCAAAACATCATCCAACAACCTATTTCTCCTGCACATAAAATTCCATATATCAATCCCTTTTAAAATATTAATAAAACTCTTATTAGCATAAAACCATCATTATTGCTAATCTCATTTACAACAATTCATAAATAACACTAGGGGGGCTACAAGACATTTTAGGCATTAGGGAAAAACCAAACAACAAACTTTAACACTTTAGCACCAATGCACCATTTACCCAAGTATCTAGCTTCCGACATATTTTAGTTTTACTGGAACAAAACTCAACTTGGCTCCTGACTACCACTAGAACTTTTACACCCCTGGGCCTTTACTCCTGACTACAACAACTTACCAAACTTCATTTTAAACATTCCAAATACCTAGTTTCCCAACACCCAGTATACTCAACACCTGGTACCTTTAAAGCATGAATTATTTTAAACATTTTCACGTTTACATTACCTGTGATCATTGGCCAACCAACGCTTGCCATAAGCATCAATTTTCAACTTGGGTCCCTAAGCCTTGCATTCTTGGGGCATGTTGTGAGACCACATGTAATAGGATTAATCCCAAAGTGGTTTGGTAGCTTGATGGTAGAAAAGCAAAGCAGTATTGGAGCTTCTAGATTTGAGTCTTAACTGATCTATCGAAAGTTTAACATGGTATTGAAGCCAAGTTAGGAACCCTAAACATGCATAGTGTAGCTTAAAGAATGGTGAAAATTGAGTCATTTTGTGATATTGTTATTACGAATATTCAACCGTGTAGTTTTATGAGTCAAATTCATTGACTCAAGTTTCATGAGTAGTGGTTCACAAGAATCCATGTCTCCACTTAGCACTCATTGCATCTAGGTGATGTTCACGAAGGTGAAGCATTGGGCCTTCTGGGAGGTCACCCATCCCAGTACTACTCTAGCTCAAACACGTTTAACCACAGAATTTTCCCCAGATTAAACTCATAAACTATAAGAAAACTGATAATTAAATTCAATAATAAAACACCCAACAACAAATAAAAGTTATTAGAATAAATCCCAACTAAACTTAAAAAATAATATATATATTCTCGAACTCATCGAAGCTTGGATATACACTTGTGTACACTCTCATACTATCTTCCAATGGTAGTCTTAATGATGTTGAATCCACCTATGAAACAGAATTTCAGTGGACTTGTTTGAAAAAAACAAGAATGATGGTCGAAGAAAACAGTATTTCATTCCAGTAATGGAAATGTAAGGAATGTGAGCAACATGGTCATATCTTGTCAGGTGCAGTAGCAGCGTCATCAGGGGTTTTCACCATTTTTAATAGTCCTCCACCCAAAAGGCGACCAGCCGATAGCTATGACAGAAGACAATATGAAAGGAGGAAAAGTAGAGAAGAAAAAAGAGCACTACAGAAGCGCTGCATTGTAAAATTCAAAGGACGATTATAAAATTGCTACATGAAACGGTCAATCAATTGAAAAATGTAATAATGTTCACATGGCAGCTGGTAAACACGAGGAATGCTCTCTGATATCTCTAAAAAGTTGAAAATAATTGACAACCTAAAAATGATAAGAAAACAGGACCCTTTCTTAGACTTACTGTATTTTGTCCAGGGCAGGGAATTTCATAGGCGGGAAGGATGAGCTCAAACCAAAAACAATCATTGTGCGAGAGACGAGGCAAACTGTAACCTCTTCAGTCAAAAGTTTCGAACACAATATTCTCAATTTTCACTTTTAAAAGGTGGCAGCTTTGTCAACCACCTTTTATATATTCTCAATTCCAATGTGAGGTCCCCACCTTTCAGTCTCTCACACCTCTAAACTTCAAACTCTAGTCAAATTAGATCCTTAGTTTTAAGAATAATCAAAACAAATTATAACGATGATATTATGTTAGGATCATTTGTCATTGTATAATAAGTTAATGTTTGCTTTTTGAAATTTTGTGTAGATTTGAAAAACTCTAGGGTACATTTCCTTGAAGATTGGTTTTCAATCACTACAAATTTGATCTTTAACAAGAGTTGGATTTTTGAAACAATTTGTCAAATCTTTCGAATCAAATCAATCATTTTTATGATTCTAACTGAAAATTAATAATAATATACACAAGCATGCATATGCCCTATATGTAGATGATGCAAATTTTGATTTTTTTTTCTCATAGAAAATAAGAATATGCTATAAATGTTATTTTCATTTCCAAGATCTGACATATGTGTAGTGGCAGACTGGATGCCTTTAAACGTCAAAATATAATAACATATCACACAAACATGTACCAAGTCACTCAAGTTCCATTCCTTCACATTGTAGGATTGATCATTGTGAAAATTAACTTGGTCAAGAAAATGAAGTGTAATAAATAAGAGGTGAATGACAAATGTGTGGAAATGAGTGTAAGTGGGGAGAAAATAAGTATGGATAGGAATTGAGGCATGAGTCAAACTTAGCACAAGAATGTGCCACTTATAAATATATTTTAGACATTACACCAAAGTGAACACAAAATTAAGTAAAAAATAAAATGAGTATACAAATTTCACTATTACAAATAGTTTTAGAATGATCGTCCACTAAAATTATAATAATTTAATTTAAAATAAATAGAATAAATTTATAGGGATTTAACTATCAATCTAACTTATTTATTTAAACATTTATTTTGGAGAGTTATTTTTGTTCTACTTATCAATTGATTTTATTGGAATAAAGCATTATTAATATTTTTTATTAAATATTAAACAATTTGACATGTAAATAGATGTCAAATTTAAGTTATGGAGTTTTTGTTAACAATTTGTACAATCCAAAGCCTAAATTTGATAAATAAAATTACATAAAAATTAAATAACATTAAATAGCCTTACATAAATTTGGATTGTCCATCTAAATTAAATATATATTAGAATATAATCTTATACAAATGGAATAACAAGTTAAGTAGTCTTGTCTTGGGCTTTGTTGTATGATTTTCTCTCTTTTTTTTTGTGCAGTTCCTTATTCAATTGCTATTTTCTTATGTAATCCAACTTTGTTTAAAACAAAAAAAGTTAAGTGAGCTTGATTTTGGAGGAGACATGTTGATTAAGTGTGTTTGAGTTGGAGTAGTACCAAATGGGTGACCTCCCAAGAAGTCTCAATTCTTCACCCCTGTAAGCATCACCTAAATACAATGACTGCTAACTAAACTATTCATTGTCAAAAAATATGGATTTGTGTGAACTACTATTCATGAAATATAAGTCAATGAATTTGACTAAAAAATTATTCAATTGAATCTTAATTGTTAATTACGATATTGCTATCAAAATTCAACTGTGCAGTTTATCGAAGAGGTAAAGCATTGGGCCTTCCTGAGAGGTCACCCATCCCAGTACTACTCCAACTCAAACACACTTAACCATGGAGTTTTACCCAAGGTTTAGCTCACTCTACATGCAACTCCATTTACAAAACCTTCAGAAAATGTTGTGCCTTATGAACCATTCATTATGGAACCCCTTTAACTCCAATTGATAAATAAGAAATAATTATGATATTGCTATCAGGATTCAACTGTGTAGTTTCGAGTCAAACTCATTGACCCATGTTTCATGAGTAGTGGTTCAACAAGAACCCATCTCTCATGATATCGAATGGTCCACTTAGCACTCATTGCATCTAGGTGATGCTCACAGAGGTGAAGCACTGGTCCGTCCCGGGAGGTCACCCATCCCAATACTGCTCCAGCTCAAGCGCGCTTAACCAGGGAGAAATATTTAACAATATCATAACTCCACCGAATATCACCCCTTTTAAACTAAAATCTTTCTATTATCTTAATTATATTTTACTAAAAAACACAACATTCCAACAACCAAATTTAGCCTGGGGAGTCACGCAGTTACAATCCCAAAGAAATGATCATAACCTACCTAATTCGAGTGGGTAAAAGGCACATAAAAAGTAATGGAGATGATTTTGACACTGTAATCCGATCAGTGAATAAGCTCTTGCCACGGCAAACCTGTCCTTTCAAAGCTTTTGCAGGGCGCCCGTGTTTTACAGAATGGCAGGCCCATGCGCACTACAGATACCCCAGCAACATGACACAACATTTCTGAAACATCTGACACCACTGTCTGGAATTAATGTACAGTATTTGTAGACCTATTTATATAACCGTCAAAAGCGGCTCAAAAACCAAAGGCTTCGTACGCTTAGTGGGACGCTCAGATTAGCCTCCCCAAGTTCATGCATACTGCGTTCCCTTGTCTTTTCCTGGCCCGTCCGTATCACCCCTTTGTTTTTTATACCACCCTTTCTTTTCTACGTACGTCTTTCACTCAAAATTGTCTCTTCCAACTTCCACATGTATGAACAGAAACACCATCGTATTTGTGGGTTACAGTCCTACTGTAACGTCCATTAGCAGGTCGGGTGCACACTGCTCATCTTCAAACACGTATAAATGTGATGTCTGTGACATTGAAGTGACAGAGTTGCCCTTCTCTATTTATTATGTGTTTCTTCCATGCATTCTCTTCTAAGTGTAGTCAACGACTAACAGTAGCCTCTGTCGAACATATATTTATGAGTTGACACTTACGTTATGGAAAAAATCCTTGTTTCTCGTTAATTTTCTTCCTCACACTGTTTATATTTTAATAGTAGACGATGAAAAAGTAAGGATAAGATCTCTAGTAAATACAATATTTCAGTCCATTCCTGTTTGAATCAATGATCAGTCCCTACATTCAACATTCCACTCATAAGTACCCAAAGATAGTGGTTTGAGAGTTTTGGCAAAATCATCACTAGTCACAAGTGGCAATAGTAGGTGCATATATACCCTAGTGATCATAGGATATATTATGACAACTCTATGATCACCTTGACGAAATTATCAATATTTTGGTGAAAGCACATTTGCACCGTGGTCGAGAGCTAGTCAATTCATTACAAGACAAGCGAAGATTGGAATGTGAAAGGTTTTTCTAATCAATTTATTACAAGACAAGCAAAAGGTTGAATGTGAAAGGTTTTTTCTATTCGATTTGACTTCTTAGCATTGGTTTCCATGTTTGAGCCCCAAAGGAATGTGAACAAGTCTACACCAGTTAGATTTGGACATGGAACAAGGGTTGGCACTCATGTTTTCCTTTTAAGCAATGGTTTTGTAATCCATTATCATTAATGAGTTGGGTTTTTGGAGTTACATAGTATTTTATGGGCTACAAGCTATTATATATGATTTAGGAATTTGTTTGACATTGTATTTAATTGGTTTATAGTGAAGATGATGATATGTTTCCCTTGCTGTCTTTTTTATTTAAATTTTTTGTCTATTCTTGTTATGCATGATGAATGTAATTACTTATATTTTATGTGGAAGTAGCAAAAATAACATTAACTTAAGCAATTAATAGGTGTTTCTAAGAAGCAACACAAAAAATATCTTTTGTTGATCAATTATTTTGGAGTACCTCACTCAATTTATAGATCAAATTGATACCAAAGCATATTAGAAACACCTATAGGTTGCATTTTAAAGTCAACTCGTGAGTTATAAAGGTTATTCTCACTACAAAGTCTACCGAAAGAAAAAAACTTAAGCACATTTAAACCTAATATAGGTACTTAGGGTGGAATAAAACTCAAAGAATGATGACATATGAAGTTGACAAAAGCATGGAAAAATCTATAAGGATATTTAGTAATTTGGAAGAGGATGTTGCTATGATTTACATGTATTGTTCCACATCTACCCAACACAAATATGTTTGATTTGGATCTAGTTAGCACATGTATTGCACTTGTGGGGTCAGTGACATTATCAAAACACTCCTACTCACATGGAAAAAGGCAATGGAGTGATGGAGTATCCATAGGAATACCCTCTTCATGAGGAAGGAAATTCTTATGACTATTAACAATATTAAAATGCGGGGTGGGTGTCATACCAACTTGATCACATACTTCATTAGGAAGGAGTGCTTGATTGTGGAAAACTATGTTGAGGCATAGAGTTGGAGTCATGACAAACCTCTAAAGAGGTGTTATAATGATTCTTCTATGGCTAGGCGTGTAATTAGATTAAATCAAGTTTAACTATTATATTGAGTGTACTTGCACAAAAAATGTTGATATGATGGTTCTCTAACTCAATTAGTTGTTGTAGGAAGGCTAGTTCTCTTACATGTCTTATGTTGTCTACCTCTTAGATTTGTTGCAAGATAGCAATGTGTTCCTAAACTTGTCATGCATAATTTAATGCTTCTTGGTTTGGTTGAGTGTTTTGAGCTCATTTAAGATAGACTTTACCCAACACTCTCTAATGCTAGGAAATGTAAGTTTGATAGTAGAAGAGAGAAGGAATATATATACCTTGTTTGATGCACTTATGAGTTTGTGATTGCTTTGTTAATTCATTGAGTTCACCTTATTTTTAAACCAAGAGATTTTGATTTTTTAATGTTTTATAGAATAAAGATAAATTAACTATATGTCTTGATTGAAGTATAGGAATAAACACCTATTCTATCTTTTTTATGTTTTCCCAAACTAAAGTATGATTTAGTTAATTACTACAATTAAATTACTTTAAATGTTCATAAATGTAATTGAGATTTTTTTTTCATTTTCATTTTATTTTTGATGTTTTCTATGCCTTATGGTGTTTTCGAGGCATGTGCACAAAGACGGGAGAACAAAATATGGTCAAACCACTTTTTGCTCTATAGTTAACCTATTTAATATCATATAAGAATTTTTATTCTTAGATTAATCATTTAATTAGGTTAGTGTGTATGAGAATAAAGTTTTCTTTTCTATAAAGTATAAAAAATATTAGTAGAAAATCCTAAACTACACTTTTGCATGTAGCCTTTGGACACTACCTAGATTTATACGATAACTATCTATTAAAGTACAAGATTCAACAACATTTGTTAATGAGGAAAAACATATCCAACACTATAAATGAGGGAAGATCATTTGCATGATGAAACAACATATCCCTAGAAAATATATCTTGTTTATAGCATAAAATACATAAGAGCATCAAGGATGAAAGGATTAGATGCTTAAAATGTAGGGATATATCAAAATTATTAAGGACTTCTCGGATAGAGGCTAAAGGTAAAGATCTATGTGAAGTCATGATAAATGACCTAATGATAAGGCTCAAAGCACACAAGGGTGGGTAGGTATGGATTATAAATATATTAGACAATTAAACTCAAACCTTATTCAAAATATAGCGATGAAACACAATGATAAGGGATAGATCTAAAACCGAATCAAATAAATGAAAGACAAGAAAAAAAAGAGTCTTACTAGAGCTAAACCCCTAATGTGGAAGGAATAAAACCCAAGGAAAAACCCTAGGGGTTAAATGATAAGTTGAATTTGCTAACTTAAAATGTGATGGGAAGTAACACACCTCATGTAAATATCTTAAGTAAATTAATAAAACCACGATGAATAAACAATCTAATCTAGTATTAATCATGCTACCAAAATACACACACTAAATTTGAATAAATAAAATAATGACACTTAGGTTTAGGTTCAATGCCAAATTGCCAATTGATTCACCAATATGCTAGAATATTGGGACGAATTAAATGACTATCTTAGGAAAAAAAACTTTTGCTTGATGCTCAAGTTTAGTTTCATGCTTGTCGAAATAGCCTCCACACTTGTGGACCCAAACCTTATTTGCAAATCTAAACTTGCTCAATGATATAAAATTTACTAATTTTGATGGCATGGATCTATTGACCTTGATATTTCAAACCTATGTCTAAAAAGAAGTGGTGTTAATAGACACAATTAATAATCTTGCTAGGATATGATTATTCTCCTTTGAACAAACCATCATTACCAAGTCAATAATATGAAATAATATTAGAATATATGTAGTCATGAGATGTTGATATCATGCTCTTGTAATGATGTAATATGTAACATAGCTCTCATATCATACCCTAGATGTCTAGAGACTTTTATAATGAATTACAACTTGTCCTTCTATACAACATCCTAACATGCAATTTGAAATACTTTGTAGTCTATTCATCCCATAACAAATAGTTAGAAAAGTGGAGCATGGACCCAATTTAAAATTTTATATTTAAAAGTTTGGGGGTAAAATATGTGCCCATAATTTGACTTGGGTTAGTTATCCACTTGCTAAGCTAAGTTAGGTCAATCCTATGTCAAAGGGTCTAAGTTGGGTTAATTTTGCACCTACAAATCTAAGCTAGTTAGTTTTGTGCTCATATATCTGACTTTGGGTAGTTTTGTATCCACATATCTAACCTAGATCAATTCTACACCTACAAATTTGACTTGAGATGATGAATAGATAAAATGAATATCAAAGATTAATCCCTAAATTTTGTAAATTTTTTTTTTTTAAACTTCATTTACACACTATCAAAAAAAATCCCATGGGTCGGGAAGGGTGGGGGGCGCTAGCTGGATTGGCTAAAACATCTTGTTGCTAACAAGAGGTCACGAGGTTTAGTCTCCCCTCGTCCCAGTGGTACCGAAGGGTGTGTTGCGCCAACATCACTGATCACGTGAAAAAAGTTTATCAACGCATTGCTCTTTATAAAAGAACTACTTATTACCTGCAATCTAAAAAAAACCCATGTAAGATTCATTTCACCAATATAACTTTGAAAAGATTTATTATGAGTTTAATGTTACTATTGAAATGTCCCAAGTTCCAAGTATAAATGAAATGCTTGAAAATACTAGACATGAAAGCCCTCACCCAGCATGGTGAGATTCTGATCTGGAGAAAATGATTGGAATTTGTAGTAGTGGAGTACGTCAAATCAGATGATTCATACAAGTCATAAAAAGATAAAAGCGGCACTTACGCCTTTCCCAAACATAATTAACTTTTCATAATGGGAAATGCCTTCCATCGTGCTCACGGATTTTCAAAGCGTAGTACTTAAGATTTTGCAACTGAACATATCTTTTGTGGAAAAGACGACTTCATACATAATTAGTAAAGTTATCTTTGGGAATAACTTTTCTTTATTGTAGGAAACTTAGAAGGCTGTTTCATGCTTTTCTTATATGCTTAGATAATTTTTTTCCTCCTTAGTAAGGACTACATTATAGAGAATGACATGGCAGATAAGTATTCAATGTACGGTAAAGGCTTCAAACTTGTTATAAAAAAAATGAAACTATGCTTTTAATTATGTTGTTTTAATTAAACATCTATTAAAATGAAGAGTGTAGAAAAATTATAGACCTTGTTTATCTATTATTTTTACTCATAATATAATCTTTTTGTTTGGTCTAATATTACTACTCTCATATTTTAATCTTATTTCTTCTCCAATTTGACTTAATAGAACCTATAATGAAAAGATCAACATTTCTTTTGAGGAAGATTTTCATTTATTTGAATTATAAAGATGTTTGGAATACTTATCTATCAATCATTAAGGCAATGTATAGATCATTGTATTATAAATGTAGCTTATTGGTCTTTACAACTTGTTATATAGAGGTATTGTGGCAAGGGGTGGAGTAGAGTGAGAGTGACAATAATTTAAAAATTGATTCAAAATGGACATATAGCCTTGTCAATGTAATATTTTTGTTCACTTTGGATATGTTTATCCAAAGTATAAGTTTACACTTTTTATTAAGTTCACTTAGGTAGGATAGGATAATGATCTTTCATATTCTCCTTCTTTCATGGGATCACTTCTCATAGATTTGGAGAGTTAGATAAGCAATCCCTTATTTTTTGGTTTTATACCTTACCCTCATCCTCATCAAATTTGTAAGCTATAAGGCCATATGTTATAGCTCTTTTCACTTCGTTGATATCAAATCAAACCATTATTAGCTTTCACATTTCTTTTGCAAACTAATTGTATTTTGGTAGTTTGATTTTAGTATCATTTTCAATTATAATTTTATAATTCTATGTGTTGCACTTGTTTTGGGCTATTCATTTGTTTACAAATTCTAACATGGTATTAGGCATATAGTGCTAAGATAATAAAAAATAATTTTCATATTTAAGAGATTCAAGGGAGATAATAAGTTTTCTTACATGGTTCCCAAGAACCCAATATGCTCTTCGTCTTACATCTCACATGGTCTAAACAATCAAAAAAGTGACATAAATGTTTTGATTTCTAAGATTTGTATTTTTTTACTAAAATCTAGATGATTATAACATTATGACAATATTGAAAGTATTTTTTAGCTATTCCATAGCATCCAAAAGGCCTGAAAAGGTCACAATTATTTTTTATATCACCAAAACAAGCCTCACCATTAAGTTTAAAAGGCCCAAAACCCCTATTTTGATATGAAGTTCATAAAAAGTAGACTCAAGAAAATTTATTGCATTTTTTTACTTCAACCATATGACCTTACTATACCATATTATGCAAAACAAAAATAAAAATTATATAGTGTTTGTTTGTGCCACAATTATTAGTTAATTGCCAAGAGAACTACCAATGGATTAGCTAGCTGGTTGCTCAATAATTACCCCTTTTCCACCTAATCACATCAAGGTGCCACCTCCACCAATGGTGGTGTCAATATACTACCAAAGAGCCACCCCTAGTTATCTTTTGTTCTCATAAGGTGGGGATAGTTTTCTTTTGGTGATATTTTGCACTCAAGGAGTTGGAATTTTATAAACAAAAGGTGGCAAAAATCTATTGATGTGTACTTTGTAGCATTGTATGTTTGATTAAAACAATTATAAGATTTTTTAGAAATTATGGGTTCAAACTATTTCTAGCATGTAGATTCAACATGTCATAATTTTTTTCTTAAATATCTACTTTTCATAAATGAATAGGAATTAGAAAGACATCACAAAACATGACATAGCCACACATATAATTTTTCCAAATTTTGTATTAGGTATATTTTATTTTAAATTATTTCATTTCTTGTACCTTGGACTATCAATAAAATATGAGGATTAATTATTAGCTACAAAATTTTAATTTTCACATGTGTTGATCTCTAATTTGATATTTGAAGAGACTATCATATTTTTTTATATTTATCCTTCTATAGTAACCCTGAATCATGGTAATCACGAGTCTTGGAAAAAAGACATATTAGCACATCTTAGGTGGCTTAATATTTTTCCTCGCCTTTATGGATTCATCCCTAATCTAGGTACAAACTATAGGATGATAACATAGGAAAATAGGATTGGTCATGTCTTAGGATTAATTGGTTGCAATACTGATTTTGACTTGTGTGATCTTTCACACCTTGATTTTCCTCACTCTGTATGGACTAGAATTGGGGAGTTACATGGAGACACTTGTTCTTCTTTATTTCCTAATAATCCTACCATGGACAACCTCATACCCATTGATGATGTTGATAATATACATTTTGATGGCAGTATAAGATTTTCCATATAAGCTATAAGGTTTTGAATGTTGTGATGATATTTAGGCTTCTCCTACCCCTCCTCCTATGTCAACGACCATCATTTCTTTAGATTCTATAAGTCACCATATTGAGGTTGAGGATATGTGGATATATTTTAGCAAACATTATATTTCCTCCTCCTACAAATTTAGAGTACCAAGTTATTCATTATCTTCCTAATTCAAATACTTGTGATGATCACTTGATAAGTATTGTAGCCTTATTTTGTAAATTTTGAATAATGTAGATCTATGAAACATACTTGAGGAAATTCAACTTATCTTTGATGATAGCCATTTCACCACTATTATCCTATCTACCCTGTCTTTGGATCTTGAATTTGATTAGTCTTTGCATGCTTCTACCTTCATGCATTAAGGCATTTTTGGATATTTACATGGGAGCACCTGAGTAGAGTTTAGATATAGGACACATCATGAGAGTTTCTACTTCACATTGCTTATTAGAATGGGAGTTCCTTCATCATTCACCATTAGATTTTTTTCTTCCTAAGGGGAGAAATGTCATTTTCCACAAATTTATCATCTTCAAAATTCATATACAAGTATCTTCCATTGGCACATGAACCACTACATTGTGACAAGGTTTCATATTCTCTCTCTCCTAAGGGGTACTTATTGTATATTTATGATGAATTTGGTTATTTTTTATTCATGTTGAATCCCTACCCATCCCATGTGCATGTTTATCTATTTTCTCTCTTTTAAGGAGTTTTTTCCTACATGTTTTCTCTTTTCTCTCATTTATGAAAGATTCTCTATAAATGGGTACCCAACATAGCGTTCTAATAGGATCCATCCTTATATTTTTGCATGTTTTATCATCTCCTTATTTTTCACTAAAGGGGGTGTTACTTTACATATCCTTACCTTGTTGGTGTGAACATGGTATATTACCTATCTAGTCCACCTATTAGGTCATATTCACAAATGTTAACATGTTAAGTTTACTTATGGATGTAGAAATATTTCTAGAAGTCTTCAATAGTCATTTGATCTTATCTAATCTTATCTCATGTCATAGGATTAAGATAATCAAGTCACAATATTGTCTTTTCATGTCTCTTAATATTGCCTATATAAGAAAGGCCTCATATGTACATTAAATTTCTTGTATCATTTATCCATTATTGATTGTTGTTTATTATTGTATCCATATCAAGCAACCTATTATTTTTCTTCACTCTCTTGTGAAAGGACATCTTTGGGTTTGCAAGTGATCATGGGGCGTTAGAGATCACTATAAAAAAATTGATATTTTATTGATAAAAAAAATTTGGCCATTTTTGTGGGGGTTGGAGAATTTGTAGGGTAAAAAAATATATACAATTGTACAGATTATGTATGATCCTTACATATTCATACTATATGGTTTGGTTGTAGGTATGAATGAGCACATAGTGTATAGTAAGTGGAATTTGTAGTTGAATATTCCTTTTGTATAGGGTTTACATCACTCTAGTACAATTATTGTGCCAATTAATGTCACATTTGCTAGGCATGGTTTTTGGATTCAATTAAAAAATATATTTTTATTTTTATGTTGGGTTAGTAGTTTCCTCCCTAACAGATAGTCATAAGAAGTTGAAGTGCTTGGTTTGGCCTAGCCTCATAGGAGATAAACTAGTAGGGAGTGGCATGACTTGCTTGTTGCCCCCCAATACCACTTTACTAGACAC
The DNA here is from genome assembly GCA_007258455.2 of Sequoia sempervirens. Taxonomy (NCBI): domain Eukaryota; kingdom Viridiplantae; phylum Streptophyta; class Pinopsida; order Cupressales; family Cupressaceae; genus Sequoia; species Sequoia sempervirens. The sequence continues at coordinate 12,554,629 of VDFB02338372.1, forward strand.
AAAAGCCAATCCACTACCCAAGTAGTGGATTTTTTTTTTTCCAAGCACCCAAAACCCCTAGTCAATGGTAATATGGCAACCAATGCCTAACCAACAAGGGGGAAAAAGTTTTTTTATTTCCCAAGGTAGCTATTTTTTGAGAGCCATAAATTTTGATCCTAAATATTTTCACAAACAGGATATCATTGGAAAGCTAGTTCCATGTACTTTCTAGTGGTGTAAGTCTCATTATTAGATTTTGTTGTTGGTGAAAGCTATTGCTAATTGAAGTCAAATCTCCCATTTTGACCTTTAAGCTCATAATTTTTTTCCCGTTTATCCAATTTTCATGATTCTTGTTGCATTGAAAAGGTATCGAGGAGATATTTTGATCCATTCAATCTCTTTTTCTAGATTCAACCCCAAGTATCCTTTATTTAGTTTTTATAAATATCACTTTTTAATTAATTACTTGGACATCCTTACACTTGGAGAAGTTATATATTTTTTGGGGAGCTTCATTTTTAGTATTGATTCAGATCTAGGAGATTTTATATAATTTTTTGATGTATATTTTCCATTTTTCTCTCTTAGTGCTAGTTTCTCTCATGAAAAAATCAAATTCATTTGAGCCACTCACTCCTCACAATTTTCACACATGGAAGATCAAAAGATAATTGTTGCTCCATTCCAAGGATTTATGGTTTACTCTAAATGAAAATCCACTTGAATTTAGTAGAGAGTATGATATATTTTCTCACAAGAACAAATTGGATGAGGCTATTGGCTTGATTTCATTGTATACTTCTAACACTTTTGTGTTCCACATTGAGGGGTACACTACACTAAAGCAAGTATGGGATAAATATTAAACTTATTTTGGTAAATTTAGTGAATTATGTGCTTTAAAAATAGAGGAAAATGACATCTCTTTCTCTTGATATATTTCTTATCATTAAGAATTATTTGGTTAAGTTTTGTTGGATAACAGATTGGCGCCTTGAGATATTATCCTTGACTCTTCACCTGAAAAAGGTGCAGTTGTCCCCAACAACTTGAGTTAATTGTTCCTTGTGAGAAATGATCACTCTCTGAATTTTACAGAGGTACAACCCCCTCTTAGATTTTCAATAAAATATCAAGAAATTTTTTAAAAGTAAATCATCTATAAGCTTTTAACCAGAAAGTAGTAAAGGAAAATAAACTTAATATCAGAAAAAATTTCGATACTAGATGCAATGAAAACTGAGCTATCACAATCGCTAGCACAAAGACTAGTATATATCATGTAACATATAAGTAAATAACTTCCAATTCAATAGGAATCAAGAGTGAAACCAATTATGAAAGTGAAATAGTTGCACATTCAAACATGAATAATATGACTAAAAGAGAATAACTTAAACACATAGATTCAAGATATTCAAATTAATTTCATGAAAGATAAACACATACAAATGAATAGAGGTCACAATCTTGTATGCTATATTGGAATATAAATATTAAGTTTAGAATGCTAAGAGAGTTTCTTTGTCTTAATTATATATATATATATATATATATATATATATATATATATATATATATATATATATATATATATATATATAAGTGGATGTGCAACTAAAAATTCATGAAGTTGGTGCTTCGTTGGTAGGCTCTATTGCAAGTATGAATGAGTATGGTGGTGTTGTCATTGATGTCAACACAGTATAGGTGGTTGCAGAGAAAGGATTCAAGTGATTGCAGGTGTGCTGATATGTTGAGTTATCAAGTACTTTTGAGGAATAGTGAAGTCAGAGTGGTATGTGTGTTTAGAATGTGCTCTGGTATGTGCTCCACATTTAGATTCTATGTTGATCCTATGCTTGTGCAGATCTGAAGTGTTGTTTAAGGTCATTCTTGGGTGATATATCCTAGATTGTAGCTTGTGGTTTGATGAAGAGTGAAAGTTGTGTTCATCGATGTGAGAACTAGTCTAGCAGAGTTGTTTGTTTATGGACTAGGAGAAATGTTTTTGCTCAGCATTCCTCTGATGTTTTGTTTCAAGTCTTGCGGATCTAGAAGAAGGCTTGTAATGATGTTATTTGTGCTTTATCAAATGCGTTCATGGTTTGGTACTCTAGAAGACAAGTTTCAGAGTTGTGTGTGTCTGTGCAGTCCGGATGGACTACTGGAAAGTATTTTGCATATGAAGGTTGTTGCATTTGTTGTGGATGAATCTGAAGGTATCTAAGATGTATTCTAGTGTACGGTGAAGCATGTTATGTGGTTCACATGTTATCTTCTTGTTGTGGAAGCATGTAATTCAAAGTTCATTGGTGTTTTCATTAGGTTTGGCTGACCTGGTGTCTACACATCATGCAAAGGATAAGTATCAATTGAGGAAGTGTGTGATTGATCTGAGATGTTGTTTTGGGTCTTGGTTAAGTGTTGGTTTGGTCCGCTCTCATTCTCTTCCACCACAGGAATGTTGAGTTGTCAACCTAATTTGAATTTGTAAAATGAAGAATGTGTAGCCAACCTTGGAGAAAGTTTCTAAGGTTGAAGATGGTATAAATACAAGTCAAGATGTTATGGTTTGATGTATCAAGAATTCCACAAATGTGAGAAGCAAGAGTGTACGAAAGTGAATTGAGGCAGCAGTTCTTTAATGTGTTAGACTCTTGAAAGCAATTAGTTGATGGTGTCTGCAATATTTTGATCAAGGTTGCAGATGTGTGTAATTTGTTGTGGTGTATTTTTCTGTTATTTTTTGTATCTGTAGGTAGTGAGCCTCCTTGTTGGACAATGAGTCATATTTGTAGGAAGTGAGCCTTGCATCCAGACAGTGAGTCCTTCTTGGGTAGTGAGCCCTTTGGCAGTGAGCCTCTTTGTAATCGATTTTTCTATTACTTTATATTGTGAGTTAATCCTCACTATGGTTTTTCCCTTATTGGGTTTTCCACATAAATATGGTGTTTCTTGTGTTGATATTTCTTTTTGCTATTTGCATTTCATGTTCACACTTAATAATAGATTAAAATGGATTTGAAGTTGATAATTTTTTGATAATTGTGGATGTTATTGGTGACAATTGATTAACCTCCCCTCTTAGTTGTCTTGCACCTTTCAACAATTGGTATAAGAGCTTTGGTTCCTCAGAGAAGAGCTTGACCGCTTGAGGTAGATTTGATGGCACACAAATTGTCAATCCCTATGTTTGATGGATCTAACTATAGTGACTAGAAAGTGTAGATGAGAGGTTAATTGATCTCTCTTGGTTACAAGACTTATGTTGCATCAACAAGTGGTCCTTCTTCTATAGATGAGATTTCTGCCTATGAGGAAAATGAAAAAGAAAGGTATGCAATCTATAGTGCTTTATCTAGAAGACTGAGCATACAAAAGTTATTTCTTTGGGCACTGCTTATGAAGTTTGGAAAAAGTTGGAAGATATCTATGAAGGAAATGATATAGTGAAATTGTCAAAGAAGCTAATAGCTAAGCACAGATATGAGAACTTGAAAATGGAAGAAGGTGAAGATATTGCAAGCTATTTTCAAAGGGTTGATATTGCAGTGAATGAAGTGAAAAATCAAGGTGGTACTTTGATAGATGAAGATGTAATGGAGAATATTTGATGACCCTATTCAAGAGTTACAATGATAAAGTTTCAGCTATTAAGGAAGTGTATGATCCTAAGAAGTTCACTAAAGAACAACTATTTGGCACTTTGACTGCATTTGAAATGAGAAAATTTGGAAAAGAAAAGGAGAAAATAGAAACAACATTCAAAGCCACTAAGAAAGAAGATGATTCAGATAATGAAGGTTCAAAGGAGTTGGAAGAAAAATTTACAAGGAAATTGAAGAAAGGTACCGTAAGTACAAAGGTATGTTACCCTTTAAATATTTCAGTTTCTAGAAATATTGGTCACTATGCTTCAAGATGTCCAAATAGAGTTGTACACAAGAAGAGCAGAGACAATAAAGACAAAAAGGACAAGAAGTTCAAGAAATTGTACTATGTTAGAGAAGATGCTAGAATTTATGATGATGAATTTGAATTTGAGGGAGATAATGATGAATGCATGTTTCTAGCCTTAGAGAATAGATTAGTGTCTACTAACTCTTTAAGATGTGCAAGAGAAAGTGGTCCAAAGAACAAGAAGGAAGAGATAGAAGGTACTCTGGTTACTGCCTTTCATGCTAGACAAGATGAAGACTATTGGGTGATTGGCAGTGGCTGTTCAAATCACATGACTAGACACGAAAGTAAGTTTACTAAACTTGAAAAGTATGATGGTGGATTAGTCATGTTTGGAGATGATTCTAGTGCAAAGATTGTTGGAAAAGGAACAATTATTTTTGATGGAAAACATAGTACTGATGATGTATATTAGGTTAAGGGCTTAAGACATAATATTTTGAGTGTTGGAAAAATTTGTAGCAAAGGATTTAAGCTTGTGTTTTAGGATAATTTACTTGTGAGATCAGAAAAGGGCCTGAAACTGTGGTTGTTGTAGGAATAAGAACATATGGAAACATTTATCAGCTTAAGGGTGTTGATGGTTAGTGCCTTGTATCTCAAGTTAATGAAAGTTGGCTATGGCATTGGAGGATGGGACATGTAAAGTTTGAAAATCTAATTAGGATTAGTTCAAGAGAAGTTGTCTGGGATTTGCCTAAAATCACAAAGCCTACCAATATTGTTTGTAGAAGTTGTCAGTTGGGAAAAAAAATAAGATGCAACTTTAGAGGGAAAGAGCAATCAACTACCAAAATGCTGGAATTGATTCATACACACCTCTGTGGTCCCACAAGAATAGGAAGTCTTAATGGTGATAGGTATTTCATGCTCCTTATTGATGATTATTCTAGAATGACATGGGTTACTTTTCTTAGGGAGAAAGCTCAAGCTCTGGATAGATTCAAAGTGTTCAAGGCTAGGGTAGAGAATGAAGTGAACCTAAGAATCAAATGTTTAAGGTCTGATAGAGGTGGAGAATTCACTTCCAGTGAGTTTAATACATTTTGTGAAGAGCATAGCATAAAGAGACATTTTTTTGCTCCTAGAACTCCTCAGCAAAATGGAGTTGTTGAAAGGAAGAATCAAACTGTTCAAGAGGCTGCAAGGACTATGATGAAAGAAGAAAATGTACCTGATGTATACTAGAGAGAAGCAATCCACACTACTGTTTATATTCTTAATAGAGTTCATATAAGAGGTAACAACACAAAGACCCATTGTGAGTTATGGACTGGAAAAATCCCTATTGTTAAGTACTTTAAGGTGTTTGGAAGAAAATGTTACATTAAAAGAGATGATGAGAACCCTAGAAAGTTTGATGCAAGATGTGATGAAGGTATTTTTCTTGGATATTCAACTAGTAGCAAAGCTTATAGATGGTTCAATAAAAGATTGAGGAAGATTGTTGAGAGTGCAAATGTAAAAGTTGATGAAGATATACACAAACTAGTTGAGATAAGTGAAGTTGAACCAAATGAACCTATCTATGGACAAGTACAAGAAGAGAATAATGAAGAAGAAGAATAGATTGAAGAAGAAGAAGCTCCAGAACCTGCTCCTAAGACCCCAAAGTATGTATAGAAGAATCATCCTAAAGAAAAAATAATTGGAGATAGAAGTGAATGTTGGAATTGTGTGCCTCAATCATCACAGGTTGTAACCTCTAAGAGAGCCAAATCGGTGTGACATATGTTGTGTCTGGCCAACTACTAGCTGTTCTGAATCTTGTTGAAATGCCCTAGTCACTGTGACTTGGTTTCGGTCTTTCCGAATAGAACTATCGCTATGACAAGAAGCATTCGTTGTGACGTTTTTTCAAGTGGAGACCTCTGGTCGACAGTATTCTCTTATCGAGCGTCGGGGAAACACAAGGGTCTTGGGGAGAAGTCCCAGCGACTGGTGAAAGTCTCATCAATAGCATATGGATATCAGGGTAATCACAAGGGCATCAGTATGATGTCCCAGCGATAATGGAAGGTCTTGGCGATAGTGCTTGGGGTCTTCACGGTGACTCAAAAGACTTTGGTGTGAAGTCTTTGCAACTTGGAGGAGTCTCGCCGATAGTCTTCGGTATGACATGTTTGCTCGGTGAAAGGTCTTGGCGAAGGTCAAATGTCTTACTAACTCAGTAAGACATGGGTGCTCGATGTGAGGTCTCGGCAAAAGACAAAAGTCTTGCCGACTCGGTAAGACATGTTTGCTCGGAGTGAAGTCTTGGCGAAAGATGAATGTCTTGCTGACTGTCAGGTGCTTCGGTGAAACTTGAGGAGATTCAGCAAAACCTCTTGGCGAACGGAAAAAGTCTTGCCGATGGAAAAGTTGAAATCAATGTGACTTGTGAGCATCGGTATGAGTCTTGCTGATGAGAAATCTCTTGCCGATAGCAATGCGATGGACGTCAAAGGTTTCGGTATGACTTTGGAACCTCGATATGATCTCTTGGTGAAAGCGATATGTCTCTCTAACTAATGGATGCTTCGAAACAACATGAAGACTCGGTGAGAGGTCTTGGCGAGAGCGGAATTTCTGGCCAACAGAAGACTTCGGGGTAACTTGTAAGCTCGGTGGAACCTCTTGCCGATGGAGACGACTCT